>OY747723.1:9230000-9770000 GCA_963556495.2 Valencia hispanica
CCCATGAAGAGGATGCTCAGGGTTGTCAAGTATGAATAAGAATTTGCAACTGGTTAAAAGATGAAATGTTAAAAAGGCCACGTGTAAATGTGATTTTAGAGTTAGAGTTCAAAACAAAAGTTCTGCATTTACCCATGCTTGGCACAGCCAATCACAATGGCCATATATGTTATGGGAGGTAGGACTCCAGTAGAGAGTAATTAAACTCTTTCTGCACCTCTAGGTGAATGAGACGTTGACAGATCGGTATTTTTCTTTCTCTTATTTGCTTTCTATCGGGTTTGTTTTTCTTTTCTCGAGGAGATCAAATTATTGGTGGGGACAATTCAGTAATCGCTGGATATTGGTGGGGACATGTCCCTTCCGTACATGCTAATTCTACGCCCCTGCTTTGACTGAAAATACTCTGTTATTGTTGGATAGTCAGGGTTGTCCAATATTAACAAGAAATGGTCCGCTTTATATTCAGAAAATGTTAACCAGTTAGTTTGCCTTAGCAACTGGTTAATAAAGGAAATGTTAAAAAGGCCATGTGCATATATATATATATATATATATATATATATATATATATATATATATATATATATATATATATATATATATATATATATATATATATATATAGGCAAAAAAGTTTTTGGCAGCCACCGACTGTTCAAGTTGCCCCGCTTAAAAAGATGAGAGGTCTGTAATTTTTATCTTAGGCACACTTCAACTGTGACAGAATGTAAAATCCAGAAAATCACATTGTATGATTTTCTGCATTTAGTTATAAAAAGATCCAAAGGGCCACATGTAAATGTGATTGTGGAGTTCAAAACAAAACTTTTATGGATCTCTACTGTATTTCCTTTAAAGTGGACATATCATGCTTTTAAATTCTTCCTTTTTACATCTAAATCATTTATTTCTGGTCTATAGATAGTGGAACTGCAGTTATTAGGTTGGATTTTTTTATTATAGTAGTTCTATAGGCTTCTCTTTGCAGAATGACCTGTTTTGGTGCGGTACCTTTAAATGTGTAGGACGTGCTGCATACCACGCACCCCTCCAGATCGCTGAACCTTCCACTCCACCAAGTTCAGCCATTTTAGTAGTTTGATAGAGAACCGGCAACCTAGCACTGCAGAAACCTTTTGTCAATTTTTTTTAAATGGCGGAAGAGTTTTCCATCCATCTGTACATTTACGAGCCAGAGTCTGACCCTGAGCGAGAGGGAAATGATGACGATGAACCTGACGAACCGCACCTTCTAATGAATGTCTCGCAATGGTCCGTTATTACTGTATTTACCTTGATATCTCCATCCCTACCAGCGCCCTGTCTTTGAAAAGATTACTTAACGCATTCAATCTATACATCTATGTATTTTATTTAAAAAAGTTCATACACCCAACAACAGAACATTTTGACAGAACATTTTGACACTTCTACTGTTGGCATACCTAAACTTGGACTACAAACTCACAGTGAGAAATACAAATGGCAGATTCGCTCAGCGTTTAGACTGAAATCCATGACCAAGTTTGGCAGTTTCAGTGCAAGTACTGTGATGTAATAGTTCAAAAAACGTAAAAGATAATAGAGAAAACAGAACGGCTTAAAAATATGACCCTAAACATTTAACAAAAATATCTCCACAACACATGGAGTGACAGATTTTCAGCTTTTTGCACTCCTAGACACTCTAAATTCACTACACCAAGCATTTAAGGGCTAAAAAGGGGAATTTAAATGATATGTCCCCTTTAAGAAAAGAGCAAAAGCATCAGGTTTTTTTCCTTTATTTACACCAGAAATTTTAGTTTTTTTGGTCATATTTAGAAATGTTAATTAATCTTGATTAATTAACATTTATCTGCTATCAAGGAGTTAATATTTTTAACTGCTTGATAGCTCTGTATGTATGTATATATGTATATATATATATATATATATATATATATATATATATATATATATATATATATATATATATATATATGACACAGTACTGTGCAAAGTTTTAGGCAGGTGAAAAAAAAGGCTTTAAAGAACGAATGCCTTCAAAAATGGAAAGGTTTTTATCAATCAACATGAAGCAGTGAATGAACAAAAGAGAAATCTAAATCAAATCAATATTTGGTGTGGCCACCCCTTGGCTTCAAAACAGCATCAGTTCTTCTAGGTACACTTGCAGACAGTTTTTGAAGGAACTAGGCTGGTTGTTCCAAACATCTTGAAGAACTAACCACAGAACTTCTGTGGATATAGGCTTCCTCACATCCTTCTGTCTCTTCATTTAATCCCAGACACACTCGACTCAGGGCTCTGTGGGGGCCATACCATCACTTCAAGGACTTTTTGTTCTTCTTTACCCTGAAGATAGTTCTTACTGACTTAGGTTGTATGTTTGGGGTTGTTGTCCTGCTGCAGAATACATTTGGGCCCAATCATACACTTCCCTAATGATATTGCATGATGGAAAAGTATCTGTCTGTATTTCTCAGTCTTGAGAACACCATTAATTCTGATCAAATCTCCAACTCCATTTGCAGAAATGCAGCTCCAAACATTCAAAGAACCTGCACCACGCTTTACTGTTTCGTGCAGACACTTATTATTGTACCACTCTCCATCCCTTCAACGAACAAGCTGCCCTGTGCTACAGCCAAATATTTCAAATTTTAACCGATCAGTCCAGAGCATCTGCAGCCATTGTTCTGCATCCCAGTTCCACAGTTTTTGTGCTTACTTGAGTTGTGTGGTGGAAAATTGTTATGCAATTAGGAATTAAGTGTATATTCTCTGTTTAGTGAATACATCTAGTGTAAAATGACAAGCTTATTGTTCCAGCTTAATGTTATGAGAAAGATATATGTGTCAGGTCACCAGAGAGACAGACGCCGGGGCAGTAAGATAACAGTCTGGCCTTCGGATGAGCTGCTTTATGCGTTGCTATGACTCGCGTGAAGCAGTTCTCTGGAGGCGGGGCGTGAACATTGGAGAAGACATCTACAGAGATAAACAATGATTGCTGAATACTATTTAAGCGGTTAGTTAGAAAGGTTGGTTAGGGTGATGCACGAGTAACTCTGTCTCCTCCGTGTCTGGCCAGATATGTTTGAATTAAATACTTAAACGCCTTCTTGGACTCAAGTCTTCTTTATAATGGAAACCCTGAGATACTTTTTTTTGCCATTACACTTGGCGCCCAACGCAGCCTCAGCGAACGGAATGGACCGGCAGGGACAGGGTCAAGGGAGTTGCTAGCGTCCTGGGACATTTTCTCCCAGCCTCTTACCTCCAGTAGCTGTTTGGGAGATGGAGGCCTTGAATCGTCTCTGTCGGCCCTGCTGTCGCCTGAGACAGAACCTGGTAAGACTAAGTCCTTTAAATAAATAGTGATAACAGAATTTTATTTGCACTCTCAGGAGGTGAAATATTTGCTAGCGGTTTCGTGTTTATTTACTTACACGCGGTTGATTGATTGATTACTTAATATAATATATATTCTTATATATAATTGTATGGTTAATTATTTAATCAAGGTTAAAGAAAGTATCGGGTTTTTGCTCCGGGTTTTACCTGGGAGCATGGCAGTTGGACAAGTGGTCAATTAATTAAATTGATTGATTATTTTCCGACGAGGGTTTTTTTTAAGCTTTTGTTTCACTCAAGGAAACTAGAAAGTGATGGGGGAGACGTCCTTCATTGGAACTGGGTACCCAGGCAGACAATCGGGTCTGTAATCTAGCAACACTTCACCTCCAGACAGTCCAATATGTCGACAGAAAGGAAAAATAAATAAAAATAAAATAAAAGTAAAAGAATTAATGGCCCCTGGGGAGGAATTTGGATAATCTGAAAGAAAATCTAAAAGTGATGTAATTTCTTTGTGGTTCATTTATGTGGTTTTTTTTATTTTTTTATTTACTCTTGTTTGCTTCTTCCAGAACTGGAGTGTTTGAGCATTAAGATCATTTGTTTGATGACTTGGTATAATGCAGAATGCCACACACAGTTATTGTTACACATTCCATTGTAGAACTGCTGGTGAGTTTTGCTGAGTTGTCCTGTGTTTTTCTTCAGGCTGGTTGGGACCCCTGCCTTCGGTCCAGCGGCGCCTGGGGAGGGCCACAAGGAGCCCTAGTACCTCCCCCACCCTTGGAATAAGGGGTTTGGCAGCCATAACAAAGGCGGAGGCTGGACTCCGGCCTGAATGCGGGCTGACCAGTGGGCAGAGGGGAAAACTCTTGCTCAGGTGAGATGAGTTATTTGGGGGCTGTGGTCCCTGGAACGTGGCGATTAGCTGGATCGAGGGGGGGGCCCTGGGCTGGCCAGCCTGCAGATGACCCAGCGAAATTCAGGCAGGACAAAAATACACACAGCTCAAATGCAATTAAGAAATGCTTGCTGACTGATGTAGCTGTATTTTATCTCTGTGACACCTGCTTATGTAACACACACACATACACACTCCCTTAAGAAAGTAAATCCTGTTTTGTTTTTGTTTTGTTTCTGCCAGAGGACCCTTAGAGCGAAAGGGGTCTCGATGGAAGCAGGCCATAATTTCTGATTCTTTCTATTTTCTATGTTGATCTAAATGTTGTTTTGTTATTGTGTTGTAATTTGTAAGGGAAAGTTGATGTGCAACTAAACCAAATTTGTTTGTTTTAGACAGACGGGGTAAAGCAGACAGAGAAACTGCTACGGCTCTGATAAGGTGATGATTCGTCATCCGGTGAGTTTAGTCTAATTAGAGCTTAAAGACGGTGTTGCACACAGTTATCTGGTAAATGGTCAATAAGTCTTTTCTTTTCTCTCCTAATGCTCTCTGTCAGGAGAGTCCACATTTTATTTTATTTCATTTTGGTTGGAAGTTATTTGATAGAATTGTTATTACACTAAGTACAAGTTTCCTTAGCTGTTGCAGCTTGTGTGCACTAACTTAGAAACGGAAACGTTCCCATTTTACGACTAGAACAAATAGCAGAGTTGATTGGGGCATTTAGGGTAGGTTGTGAATTATACCCTGACTGACTTAAATTTTGACTAAGCTGACTGACAGTGAAAACATATTTTCCTTCCTTTCTGGGACAATTGGGGCTGAATTGTTTCCTTGTATTTTGGGGTTTGTTGTAAGAAAGTAATAAATCTTAGATCTGTGAACATTAACTAAAGTAACTTGGACCTTTACAGTAACACTGCTTAGATTTCTCCACAGCTGTGAAGGACGAATTTTTTTATCAGCTTGCAAGGCGCTAATGTAAACAATCGCGAGACTTAAAAAATAACAAGACTTTGCTGTGAGCAGCAACAGTAAAACAACATTGTTTAGGCTATAATTTGAACACAACTAAAAAAGTAAACCTTTAGGTTTCTGCTGGGTAACATTAAAAAATAAAGATGACTAGTCCTTAGGCCACTTAGGTCTTAAATAAATGAAAAAAGGTAAATACTAATCTTATCTGGGGAACATTCAAATGTCAGAGCAGTTAGTGGGCCTTATTAGAAATTTTGCTTGGAAAATTACTGAATTGATCTCAAGCTGTGAAGTGTTCTGTGTCTCCTTCCAGGTTAAGGGGCAAGAGGTCAGGAAAGGTTTGATCCTAGAAAACTGATGGTTTTGTCACGCTGGTGGGTAAACAGAGGAAGTTATATAAGGGGGTCTTAACATAAGGCACCTGACTTTGTAATTATAGGGAAGTCGTCTCACTGTTTTAAGTAAATATTAATATACCTGAAATGTTTTTTAGGGGCCTTCAAGTATAACAATATAGTGGTCCTGAGAGTTTGGAATTTTGCTTAGGACAACCAATGCAATTTTCAATTTCAACTGAACCAGAATGCAAATCAGGCTGGTTCTCATTCTTTTTTGTTTTTTTTCTAGAATGGACTGACCACTTTGTCCACAGGGGAGGAGTCATGTTCGAGGTTCGACCCAAAAAGGTATGGACAAGTGGCTTGGGAGGTTTCCTGTGCGTACCTGAGTTTGGGGGGTGCTTATATATTTTGGCTCATTTGGGGCTATGGTGAAGGGAATTCAAATTCTAACATTTTCTCTTATACCTTATAAGGGAGGCTAAGAAGTGTGATCCCCTGTAGCTGCAAAAACACTCTGGGGACCCGTTTTCTTTAAAATAGTAATAATGAAACGTAATAAGAACATCAAATGTTGGAATTTAATTGCTTGTTTCCAAATGAATGAGCAGACTGAATTACTAATATTGGACACTGTTCAGCCAATTGTTTTACTTTCTTGTAGTAAAAGCAAATCCAACAAAACGTAATTGTTCGTCAACAGTGACGTATCACTTTTCAAATTAAGAAAGCAAATAATATATAATCACTTGGTGTTTATGGGTAAAAGTCAAATCCTGAACTAGATATTTCACAGTTAGTTTTGTTGTAGCTCCTCTTGGCTTTTATCAAAGTCTAAATTATTTGAGGCCTGTTGTGAGAATTTTTCTGCATAGCATTTTTTATAAAAGAAGATTTGAATGGCTTAATGTGGGAAAAAATATATTGATCATGTTAAAGGTTAAGTCTCTGTGTTAACTGAGATATGCATTGTTATGTTGAACCAACATGTGAGATCTCGAGGATGCTCTCTGTGTCTTGGGTCACCAATTGTGAGATGTGTCTGCATGCTGACTGAAGGACGTGGAAACACTCCATTATCTTTTCTCATCCGTGTTAAATATTATTTCCAAAATAGGCTTTTTAATGCATTTGACATGCATTTAGTATCAGTGGTTTGCTTGGGATCTCAGGATTATAAATATGTCATCGCTCTATCTGAAAAACTAAACGCAACAGATCTAGGAAACTGCAATCTTAACATCAAGTGATCTTGGATAAAAATAAATCAAATAAAACAGAGAATATTCCAATTTAAAGCATAATGAATGATGGAAGTCTGATTATTATGATCTATATTGGTGCATACGAGTCAGATTTAATGTTTAAAATAAACTATATTATCTTGAAAACTTGCTATAGTTTTAATGGTGATAATATAATAATGATTAATTATCTAAACGTGACTCAGTGATTTACTGGAGAATAAATTCCTACATCAGTTTTGAAAACATATTTGCTGGAACACATTTCCAACAATCATTAATAATGATATTTTTCTGCAAGGTGCAAATATGAATAAACATTCTTTAGTCTATTTGATTTATTATGCTGGTTTTTCCAAAGCAATGCTTAAAATTTAATGTGAGAGATGGAAATGACATTTACCTCATCAATCTAATATTTGAGTATTTTCTAACCTGAATCCATATTAATTTTATAGCCTATTAAATGGGTGAGCTGTACTCAGTGAGTTACAGCTGTTAGATTTGCGCTAATCAATAAAAGCCTTGGGGGGGAAATAATGCACAAAGGTAAATGGTAATATAACATTTGAACTATTGTAAGTGATTAAAACTGATTCGACCTAAAACTATAACACTCTGTGTTCATGAGATAAGGGGCGGCCGCGTTCGGCCCGGGAACCTTAGCTTGGAAACTTTCTTTTAAAATCCTATGAGAAACGATGCAATTCAGTAATAAACTAGATAAATGATGGTTTCTTTGTTTAACTAATACTTTTAATAAATGTAGCCTACTCAGTAGTAAATAGAAATAACACGGAAAACGCACCGTTAGAATCGGATATATGGAAAACCAACTCCAGTTAATACAGATGCGAGTAGCAGTATGAAAGTATTTCAGTCTTTTGAGTAATTTACAGAAAACGAATAGAAAACAACGCGGGTAAAAACTCTAAGGGTAAAAACTCTAAGATTAATCTTAGCCAGCGAGTTATTAACTAAAATGTGGTAAAAATGATCTGAAATAAAGTCCGTTGCAGATTTAAAATGATTCTCTTGTAGTTAATCAGCTAATTGAGCCACAAGCTTCTTTCTTACGACCGATGTGCTGCGATTCTCTGGTTGTAAACAATCACAGATCCCGACACTGATGAAGTCTAAAATAGGAACTTAAACACTGTTTTGATGAAAAGTTTAGTCTTGAGTTTTCAGTTACTTCCTGGATGCTAACGAGTCCGGGTTAGTCAAACTGTTTGTTTTTTGCGCAAAACCACTTCCTGTTTCAAACATGAGCTTTCCAAATTAAAATACGGTAATGCTGAACTTCATGAATCATCCTTTTATTTTCCCACAAAGGGGAACTTCTGCTGCACCGGCAGCAAAGTGACAGATAATGGAAGCATTTAGATCATAGACCGTATATAAATTTAGATTCTCACAAAGGAGGTAGAAATCATAAAACAAATTTAGGATTAGAACATTAAATGATAAAGAATAAAGCTTTAGTCATACCTCGACCAAAAATAACTTTTACTTAATGATAGTAATGTTTAATAAAAATGTTAAATAATAAGGACACATTTGGGATACACAAGGCTACCTGTTTCAGCTGCATGATGTTCTTCTGTACAGCACCTTGGTCGGCCTCGGCTGTGTATAAACGTGCTGTATAAATAAAGTGGTATGGTATATGTGAAAATTATGCTTTTAGTGCAATCTTTAAGCCAACATGTGTGACCTACACACACAGTGGGGTTTAACTTGGTTTCTATTTTTTAAAATTTAGTTTACTTCATTAAGACAAATGAATGTTAAAAATAGATTCAGAATTTCGGTCACTGTTCTAAAGATGGGACAAATGTGGAAAATATTCAGTTAACACCTGTGCACATTATATGCTATAGATCGCATAAAAACAGGGTGTCAGAATAATAAATGTGAGACCGACTATCAAACCGCAGTAAATTCTATTCAGTTGCAACACTTTTTGATGTTTGAGGGGGTTTTTGTGTGTTCCTTTTAATAAAAGATTAAATGAAACAGGAGTAACAAGGCTAATTTTAAAATATAAACAGTCTAAAATACTGAGTAGAGGTAAAAAGTGGGCAAATAGATAATTACTCCGGTAAAGTATAAAGTATACCTCAAGTCCTACACAGAATCTGCAATGAAGAAACGTTTCTTTCTTAAGCAAGAGTATCAGGTATAGGTAAAAAGGTTACTTGACATCGTTGTTATTAAAATAGAGTGGCATACTCATATCTGAATGTGCAACTGAGTTAGATAAATTGAAATAGAGATGTTTTACAGTTGTACAGGCTTTAAAATTGTGCATTTAGAATAAATGTATTATTTTTTTTCAAGGAGTTAACAGAGAATAAACTGTAAGAAACAGATGAGCAAATAACAGCAGCAGAGATATTAATTAGGTAAATAAACTGTGTCCTGAGTAAAAATGTTTTAACTAAGGTGGTTGCAAAGATAATCCTTACTGTAACATCAATTAGATTCTGGAAAAGCAGGGTCTGAAGAAGTTGTCTAATTCAATTCAAAATACTTTATTGATCCCAGAGGGAAATGAAGTGTTGTTGTAGCTAATGCAAGTAGGACTAAAATTCTTAAATACATTAGGTAACTATGTGGGGAACTTATTAGTTTGTTTTGTTTTTGCAAGGTTTTGCAAGGCAATTTTATTTGTATAGCACACTTTCAACACCAGGTAATTCAAATATAAGAACCTAATTGCAAACCTAAATGATTGGGATATGATCATCTGGGGGTTGAAGATGCCTCAGCAGTGGCAGCAGCAGGATCCACAGGTTCTGAGGTTGTGTCTTATGCATGACCTTTAACCTACTAAGTTTCTTTTCTTGACACTGGAGAAGCAGTTGAAGTTATTGTTTCTTTGTTTCTTGATTTTTAAGGCATGTGCAAGATGCCTTAAAAAAGGGGGGGAATTGGATTTGATAGTAATTGGAACAGATTTTTAAGGGATTATGAAGATAATTGTAACTTGCAAGTAATTGAGTTTCTTGTGAATCATAACTCCGTCATAAATTAATTAGGGTTTTTACTACCTGGACTTGACATCTGACTTCATATTCCATTTCGGTTTGGGTTCAGACTTGTAGTACATATTGTCTCTGGGAACTTTACAAAGTTTTAATTTGATCTGAAAACCTTCTTTACTTCTTGCTGGGAGTAGTTGAGTCTTGGGATTTTTTACTCTCACAAGTTGGAATGGTTGGTTGTCTTTTTCTTGGCATGGATTTAGTACAGAGTGATTTGGAGACATTTACCTTAATTGTTTTCTAGCTTCAGTTGATGAGGTTTGGCTCATTAACCAGGTTGTGAGTTGTTTAGAATTGCTTTTGCACACAGTTGCATCAGGTTGATCTGAAACCATACTCCGAGGGTGTGGGTTCCACTTAATCACTTGTCATAATCATCCTATTCATCTTTTGTGAATTGGCTCACCTATGTTTGAACATCAATGCTCTAATACCTAATTAGCTCAGCTCCCAAGGGTCGCATTGGGAGGTTCTCACTGAAGGACCTTCTGAGGGGTGACCCCTCTCTCCTTTCTGAGGAAGGACTGATCGGTGGCTACGGGTCACTGGATGCTGGCGGAGGCTGACTTCACGGCAACAGACAACAAACAGCGCAAGGGAAGAGTATATATTTCAACATTTAGTGTTGATGTAATACCCTCTGAAGTGTACTGGAAGATGCTACATAATTTCTCCTTTGTTCTGTGTTTTATCTAGAACATCCTGACCGATGACGAGACCTGTGGATGGCCGCCTCTGGGGCGAGGGGCTGTTGAGATGACATTTTGCCCACAAGAAAATGGCGTAAGAAGACCCCGTGGGTCTCAGCAAAGTCATCTGGAAGGATCTAATATTTGTCACTGTGAGCTAATTCCATGGCCAAGCATGTCTCATGTCTGATTGTAATTTGTGTTTTAAACATTGTCTTTTTTTTTGATCAACCTACCAACCTTTTAGGGAGATTTGTGATAGCACTTTTAAATTTTCCTTCATATTTAAGGTATTATTTAAGTTAATAAAAGCGGGGAATTGTGGTGGAAAATTGTTATGCAATTAGGAATTAAGTGTATATTCTCTGTTTAGTGAATACATCTAGTGTAAAATGACAAGCTTATTGTTCCAGCTTAATGTTATGAGAAAGATATATGTGTCAGGTCACCAGAGAGACAGACGCCGGGGCAGTAAGATAACAGTCTGGCCTTCGGATGAGCTGCTTTATGCGTTGCTATGACTCGCGTGAAGCAGTTCTCTGGAGGCGGGGCGTGAACGTTGGAGAAGACATCTACAGAGATAAACAATGATTGCTGAATACTATTTAAGCGGTTAGTTAGAAAGGTTGGTTAGGGTGATGCACGAGTAACTCTGTCTCCTCCGTGTCTGGCCAGATATGTTTGAATTAAATACTTAAACGCCTTCTTGGACTCAAGTCTTCTTTATAATGGAAACCCTGAGATACTTTTTTTTGCCATTACAAGTTGTTTGGCCTTGTTTCCACGTCAGATGTATGGCTTTTTGGCTGCAACTTTTCCATGAAGTCCACTTCTGGCCAAACTTCTCCAGACAGTAGATGGGTGTACCTGGATCCCACTAGTTTCTGCCAGTTCTGAGCTGATGACACTGCTGGAAATCTTCCAATTTCACAGGGAAATAAGCTTGGTGTGTCCTTCATCTGCGTTTCCTTGGCCGACCACTGCGTCTACGATCCTCAGTGTTGGCCGTTTCTTTGTGCTTCTTAAAAAGGGTTTGAAGAGCACATGTTGAAACCCCAGTTTGCCTGACCCCAGACCTTGCTGATGCAGTATAACTGCCTTGTGTGTTCCACAACCTCACCTTGTTAGCACAGTTTGGCTGTTCCTCACCCAGCTTTAAGCCTCCTACAAATCTGTTTCTGTTTCAGTTAATGACTGTGTTTCAACCTAAATGTGACATTGACGATCAATAGCACTTGTATGTATGGATGGATGGATGGATGGATGGATGGATGGATGGATGGATGGATGGATGGATGGATGGATGGATGGATGGATGGATGGATGGATGGATGGATGGATGGATGGATGGATGGATGGATGGATGGATGGATGGATGGATAGATAGATAGATAGATAGATAGATAGATAGATAGATAGATAGATAGATAGATAGATAGATAGATAGATAGATAGATAGATAGATAGATAGATAGATAGATAGATAGATAGATAGATATATATATATATATATATATATATATATATATATATATATATATATATATATATATTAAGCATGGGTAAATGCAGAACTTTTGTTTTGAACTCTAACTCTAAAATCACATTTACAAGTGCCCTTTTTTTTCTCCTTTTTTTTCCTTTATAGAACATGATGCTTTGGGCAACGCCTTAGATTTAAAAAAAATCACAAATTGTGGAAGTGAAAGTGGAAGTGCAATTGTCCGGTGAGACAGACAACCGTATGGTCCAGCCGTTGGTTTCGGAGCATATGTTACCGAGCAATGTTATTGGCTAAGAATTTTAGACAAATGCGACAGAACTACTTTTTTTTTTTTTTGCTTTTTTTTTTGTTAATCTGCACACAATATTTATAGCTATATTATGTTAGAAGGTTGTTAAGAGGCATAAACAAAGGTTTTAAGCTAGCTTTTTTTGCAGATTTGGTATAGCAGCTTTAACAACAATAGTAAACACTTTAGAAATTATCGGAAAAACACAAGTGAAAACCAAAACACAAAGACCTGTAGACCTTAATAGTTCTAGTTCGGAACGGATGAGCTGCTGCTGAGATCTCGCGTGAGCTGTGAGTAAGTAATATGGCGGTAAACTGGTAAAACAAACAAACTCGGGTAAAAACAAACCATAACATTTGAGCCAAATATAGCAAACGCTTATTAATAGTAACCATTATTTTGTATTTCTCCCTAAACAAAGTGGACGAGGAAACCTTAGACAGCCTGGAAAGCTACTTGGACGAGTGCTTTGACAACATTGTTATGGGCAAGCCACAGAAATCCACCTCTGCTATGCCGACAAGCACACCATCACAGAAACGCACCCGTTCTGAGGCCAGCACCTCCACCATCTCTCCAGAGAAAAGCTACAGTGATGTCCTGAACTCAATAGATAAGAAGCTAACCAGCCTAGACGCCCTGGTTGAGGTTCTCCATAAAGAATTTCAAGCTCTAAGGGAATCCCTGGAGTTCAGCCAACAACAGGTAGCATCGCTCACTGCAGAAAACCAAACGCTGAGAAACAGTGTAAAGAAACTCACTGAGGGGATGACGCAGCTGTCCGGAGAAAGTAAGAGGATGAAAGAAACTATCTTGGATTTACAGGCCAGGGGAATGCGGGACAATCTATTTTTTTCCGGGATCCCAGAACAGGCTGAGGACGACGCTGAATCCACCATCCGAGATTTTCTCCAACATCGGTTAAAGCTCCCAAGCGACACGGTAAAAAACATCACTTTTCACCGCGTCCACCGGCTCGGAGATAAGAAGCCTAACAACAGCAGACCGCGACCAATTGTTGCTAAATTCGAGCTTTACAAGCAAAAAGAGTAGGTCAGAGGCCAGGGCAGAGAGCTGCGGGGAACGAATTACAGCATTAATGATCAATATCCGAAGGAAATCCTGGATAGAAGGCGCGTTTTGTTCTCAATCAGAAAGAAATATATCAGTGAAGGCACCAGAGCTACAGTAGCGGTAGATAAACTGTATGTTAATGGGCAGCTGTTCAGGGACCCCCAGCATACTCCTTGGCTTTATTAGTCATGTAACACTGGTCAGATAAAAGTTGTTTTATCAGTCAACTATAATGTAATGTTAGCACAGCTCTGTAAAGTTGTTTACATTACTCAATGTGGGCGGGGCAGGGGTTAATCACTGGGATACTGGCTCTTTTTTCTTTTCTCATCTTCACATGTCTATCACCAAATGTCTTTGTCACTCCTTTTTCCTTCTTTTATCACTCACACACACACACAAATAACTTTTTTCATAATATAACTATTTCTTTCTCTCTCACCCTCACCCTTCACACCTTCACAACTTTCTTCTATTTCTCTCTTTCTTATATCTCGGCTTTTGGATTTTCAATCAGGCAACCCCAAGCACAAAATAATAATACACCTGTGTTTATCTGTTTCTTGGTTGATATGGACTTTAAAACTTTTATCTCAAAACTATGACTACTCTAAGGTTTGTCACGTGGAATGTTCATGGAGCTGGCACCAGAGAGAAAAGAGTTAAGATTTTTAACCAGCTTAAAAGATTGAAGGCAGATGTCGTTTTATTACAAGAAACCCATAAATCTACCTCAGCTGCAGATGATCTTAAATCCCCTGAGTTTCCTAATGTGTTTTCTGCATGCTATAACTCTAGACAAAGGGGAGTAGCAATATTAATAAATAAAAATGTAAATTTTACAGTAATAGATACAGTTACAGATCCAGAGGGTAGATTTATTATAGTAAAACTATCTATACATAACCAAAAGTTATGTATTGTCAGTATATATGGTCCAAATGTTGATGACCCCTCATTCTTTCATTCCTTCTTCTCGGTGCTCCTTGAACACATGGATTGCTCTCTTCTTCTTGGGGGCGACCTCAACTTTGGTTTAAATGAAGAAATAGACAGGCTCAGCACAGCAGGGACTCAGCGCAGCTGGAAATCTATTGTTATATTCAAACAGTACATGAGTGATTATGGACTTTGCGATGCATGGCGATCTCTTCACCCCAATGACAAAAAAAATACTTTCTTCTCAAATGTCCACCATTCATATTCTCGACTGGATTATTTGTTAGTCAGCAGCTCACTGTTGACTGACATTTCAGACACTGAGATACACCCTATAGCTGTTAGCGATCATGCTCCTGTTTCTCTAACTTTAGTAAATAAAACAGAAACACCTCAAAGCAAAAATTGGAGATTTAATATATCCTTACTTGAGGATAAAGAATTTATTAAATATTTTGAAAAAGAGTGGGCCTCATATTTGGAATATAACGACCTCCCTGGTACGTCGCCATCCATTCTTTGGGAGGCAGGAAAAGCTGTGATTAGAGGTAAAATAATCTCATTCTCATCAAATAAAAAGAAAATGGAAAAGAAACGTATTCAGGAATTAGAAGAAACTATTATTTCATTAGAAGCTTCTCTAGATGAGGAGAGACTAGGCAAAATCCGTAAAGCAAAGCTAGAATTAAATCAAATTATTAATAAACAGACCCAGTTCTTAATTCAAAGACTTAGGATAGAAAACTTTGAACAGGGTAATAAATCAGGTAGATTTTTGGCTAACCAGCGTAAAATTAATAAAGAAAAAAACAACTATATCTGCTATTAAAGATCAGACCGGGAATACAGTATATGATCCTGGAAGAATAAACAAAACATTTAAAGAATTTTACAAGGCTTTATACTCACCAGAGATAAATCCATCGGATCATGAAATTGAACAATTTTTGGATAACATAACACTACCTAAATTATCTGAAAGTCAAGCGATGGCCCTGGATTCACCACTAACAGAGGCTGAACTCCAGGAGGCCCTCCAAGGCATGCCCAATAAAAAGGCTCCAGGCCCAGATGGATTTCCAGCAGAGTTCTATAAAGAATTCTGGAATATTCTGGCACCAACATTCCACAGAATGCTGCAGGAAACCAAGGAAAATGGCAGACTCCCACCAAATATGAATTCTGCTTACATTAGTCTTCTACTAAAATCAGGTAAAGACCCTTTGTTTCCCACCAGGTATCGTCCCATATCCCTTATTAATGTTGATCTTAAAATAATCTACAAACCCTCGCAAAAAGGATAGAGAAAGTAACCCCTCTTATAATACATCCTGATCAAACTGGTTTTATTAAAGGGAGACATTCATCCACAAATTCACGTAGATTAATAGATTAAATAGATTTTTCTTACTGTAAAAACATTAAAACTAATATATTATCTTTAGATGCAGAAAAAGCATTTGATAGAGTTAACTGGAAATTCTTATTTGTAACCTTACATAAATTTAGCTTTGGAAATTATTTTATAAAATAGTTAAAAATATTATACAGTTCACCAACAGCATGTATCAGGACTAATAACCAAACATCATCTAGGTTTTATCTTCAGAGAGGTACCAGCCAGGGATGTCCTCTCTCTCCCTCCCTGTTCGCTATTTTTATTAAACCACTAGCTGCAGCAATCAGGCAAACTCACAATATTAAAGGCATAAAATGCAATAACATAGAACATAAAATCAGTCTTCATGCAGATGATGTATTACTTTTTCTCCAGCATTTACAAACCTCTTTCTCTCAGGTAATCGGGTTGATAAACTCTTACTCAAATGTTTCAGATTATTCAATAAATTGGTTAAAATCTACAGTTCTTCCAATCAATTGTTCTGTCCAGAATCGAACTAATACACAACTGCAGTCAGGGAATATTACCTATTTAGGTATCAATGTCTCACCAAGACTGGCAGATTTAATAAAGCTAAACTACATCCCACTTTTAAAAAAAGTGGAAGACGATCTTGCTAGATGGAAATCCCTACCCATATCACTTATGGGAAGGGTTGCTTCAATAAAAATGATGGTTTTGCCCAGAATCAACTACTTATTCTCAATGATCCCAAGTAAACCATCACTAGACTGGTTTAGATCTCTGGACTCCTCTATCTCTAAATTTCTTTGGAAAGATAAACTCCCACGTATCAGCTTAAAAACACTGCAGAAGACCAAAGAAAAAGGAGGTCTAGATCTACCAAACTTCCATCCTTATTTCTTAGCCAACAGGCTCCAATACATCTCAAGATGGTTAAAACATAGCTACCTAGACGAGTCCTGGATAGACATAGAACAGACACTATGTAATAAGATAAAACTTTCAGACCTACCATTTATTAGCTCAAATATAAAACAATATGAATGCTTTAAAAGCATAAATATCAGCTCCTCTCTGACAGCATGGTGGGAGTTTCTAAAAATGACAGAGTCCACAATAATCCCATGCAGACGTACACCCATCTGGAATAACCCCGACATCTTGCAAAAAATATGTATGATAAGTTTTCCAGTCTGGATGTGCAATGGAATTGAATACCTGGAACATATATTTGAAGGAACAGACTTTATCCCTTTTAATACATTAATTACACAATATGGAATTGATAAAAACAAATTCTTAGAATGTCAACAAATTAAATCTATTATTAAAGGTAAATTTAGGCTCAATACAGCTGAATTACAAATTCCAGCAAGAGTTTTAGATTTTCTTAATCTCAAACCCCCCCAAATTGCTGTCTAAAATATACAAAACTTTATCTACATTAGATGAATCAATAGCCATCCCTATTTCAAAATGGGAGGTGGATTTATCAACCAGCTTTGACCAAAACGTCTGGTCTCAGATATGTTCAAGAACCTTTAAAATAACAAAAAATGCTCATTTGCAATTAATACAATACAAAATCCTTCATAGAGTACACTATACAGGTCAATGAATGTTTAGGATGGGTTTTACATCGTCTAATACCTGCTTACAGTGCACAAGCAATATACCAGATACTTATGTTCATGCGTTTTGGTTCTGTCCACCTGTTAAGAAATTTTGGTGCCAGGTGGAGGACTTATCAAAGTGTCTGAAATGTAACATCCCACCATCTCCCTCAGTTTGCCTGTTAGGAAATTTAAATGATGTCACCATGGACACAAAGTCAGTTCTAATGGTTCACATTGCCTTATGCATCGCTAAGAAAACTATCCTCCTGAACTGGAAAAATTAAAAAAGCTCTTAATATTAATCAGTATAGAAATCTCTTGTTGGACCATATTGGTCTTGAGACGGCCTCTGGCTCCATATCTGATCAATCTCTCTGGGCTCCTTTGATCGGCTCCATCACCTAGTTGGGGTGGGGGGCACTTGGTTTTGTTGTTTGGGATACTGTTGCTGATGTGGGGGTTTTGGGGTTGGAGGCGTCTGGGGGGGACCCCTGGGGGTGGGATCACTGGGCTGATGGGGTGCTGGACGTTGTGGCCGGCCTGGGGTTGGGCTTTGGGTGTTAACTCCTGATGGCTGCATGCGGTGCCTTGGGGGGGTTGCACTGGCAGACATGGGTTACTGGCCTGGTGGCCGTGCTGTGCCTGGGTAGGGTCTGGGGTGGTCCTGGGGATTCGGGGCTCTGGGGCCCAGAGCCCCCTAGCTGTGGTCCTGGCTGGGGGTCGGCCGGCGTGGGGTCTCTGTTGCCTGTGGGGGTCGGGGCCGGCCGGTGACCGGCATGTGCAGCCGCCTCTCTCTTTTTCTCTGGGCCGATTGTCATCGCCGGTCCCTGTATGGCGTCTTGCCTTGTTTACTGGTTGGGGTGCCTGGCTGCTGGTCGCGGCGGCTGGGTGGCATTTCTGGGCCGGATCAGTCCTTTTTCGCACTGGACTTGGCTGGGGTCGGGCATTTGGCCGGGTTCGGTCGGACTTGTAGGTGGACTGGCCGGGTGGTGGGCGTGCAGGGCAGGTGGGTGGGGCGCTGGGTTTGGTCTCCTGCCGGGCCGTTGAGCAGCAGTGGTCGCTCCACAAGGAATGGGGCTGGTGGATGTCGGCCTGGTGGGTCGGCCGCCCGGCTCATCGGTTTGCTCCTGGTCTGGCCAGGTACGTCGCCGTGGTTCGGGCTGCGGGGGCCTCCGGTGTGCGGGTGGCGCTGGGGGCCTCCTTTGCTGGCGGGGAGGCTGTTGCTGTGAAGCGACAGGTGCTCTCCCCCTACGAGGGCACTTGGACGGGGGGGAGGGGTGTGCGAACTCAACCTGGGTGTCTAGTGTCTTGTGTGTTTTTAGAGTAGAGCGAATGTCAGGGTGGGTTTGGTTCCCCTTCTGGGATGGGGCTGGGGGGACTGCCTTGGGGTCCGTGGGGCCTCCCAGTCCTTCCCTCCCCATCCATGGACACCTCTGTCCACCCGCTCCATCACTTTACCACTCATATAGGGTCTTGAGGCATGGGCACATCACTGGGGTGCGAGGAGGGGCTTCCCTCCTCGCTATCCCGTGGCGTCCTGGGTCCCAATTTTAATATACAACTTAGACAATCCCACTTATAACATTCTCACGCGACACATATGTAGGGACTTTGGGGTGGGCACACTTTTCGGCATCCAGAGGGGGAGCGGTTCAATCAGCTTCACCTCTGGTGCCGGTGCCCACTGTTAAACCACATATAGACACTGAGGGCTCGGGGTGGGGGTTGGGGGATGTGTGGCTGCCTTCCCCAAATCCCACCCCTCTGTTTTAAATGCACATTATAACAACACGCATCAACACCATACTCGAGCGGGAGGATGGAGGCTAGGGGTCTTTTCACACCCCTGTTCGCTACGGGCCATCAGGAGTTTGGGTCCGGAGGAGGAACAGGCGGTCTGGTCGGGGTCCTGGGCTGTCGGGCTGCTTTGCCACTGTGGGGCCCTTGGCGGTCTGCTTGTCTCCGTCCTAGAAGGTAGGGGGTCCATCTCCCGGGTCCGGGGGCTGGTGGGGTGTGTGAGTGAGGGTACAGCATCATTTTTTTGGGTGTCTTGGTGAGTCAGTGAGAATGTATGTGTTTAAGAGGGAGGGAAGGTATGACTGTGTCTGGATGTCTTTGTCTACCTGTCAGGTTGGATCTTGGTCTGCCCCCTCGCCTGGCGCACCTCAGGCCTTACACTTAATGGGGGCCTATTTCCCCTCTATCACTCCCCGCTGGTGATGGGGGCCCCTGCCTGCTGGTGCATCGGTGGTCAATCAGGTTTGGACCTGGTGCGTGCCTGGCCGGGCCTGGGGGGGGGCGGTGTGTCGATCGTGCCGATGCGCTGGGCCGATATCTTCTTTTGGTTGGTTGGGGCACCTCTTTTAGGGGTGCCAGGTTTGGGATTGTTGGGTGATGCCTGCTCGGTGGCTCGGCGGGTTTCAATCACCTGTTCTGTGCGCACCGTGCGTGGTCGGTTCATTGGCGGGTTGGACCGGCCCTGGCCTTCGTTGGATGCCTGGTCTCGGCGCTCTGCGTTGCGCGGGATCAGGACCCGGGAACTGGTACAACTTGGTGTCCAGATGCTGGCTGAGCCCGGCCTGGGGATGCTGTCCATCCCCTGCGGCTATCGGTGGGGGGCCCCGACGTAGGGCAGGGGTGGGGCGCTGGGATGTTGGCGGTGGGTATTGGCCTAGGGTGGTGGCGGGGGCCCCTCGTCGGCTGGTCCCTTGTCGGGTCCCTGCTGGGGGGTGGGGTGCCCCTGGGCCCTGGCTCCCCCGGTCTGTTGACCGGCCCGCCCCGGCGCGGCCGGTTGCTGGCGGGGCCCGTGGGCTCATCACTGCTGCCCCCCGGACCCCTGCATAGTAGCCGCTGGACATTCCCCTGGGGTTCTCCTTTGCTCCACTCTTGGGGGATGCGGTCGGCCCCGCCCGGGTCCGCCTGGGGCTCTGGGGGTCCTTTGGACGTCTTTGCTCCGATCTCCTTCATGTCTGCATCGATTCCTGGGAGACGGATTGATGCCTGCTCACACCAACTATCGAACACTCTTATGGAGAAACCTTATATGCACCAGCATGCTAACACACACACATAGATGTGGGGTCTCTGTTGTTTAAGGATATATTCTTGGGCTGAGTTTATCATTACTAGAGCTTGATTAATCGGTACCATGAGTTTTTCTGTGACATTGTTGTTGTATTTTTAGATCTATTTTTGTGTGATGTGGTTGTGTAATTCTTAGTTAACAATGTTTGGTTTGTTTTGTCGATGTTCCTTTTTCGTGTTTTGTTTTGTTTTTTCCCCTCTCTCTGCCGTCCTGTGGGTATGGAGGCAGACTTCAATGTCTTCCTGTGTTTTCTTTGTTCCCCTTCCTCTCTTGTATTTTCAACTCACCCTCTCTCTTTACTTTTTGTTTCCTACCTCTCTTCTTCATCTTCCTTCTTTCTTCTCCTTAATTTTCCGTCTCCATGTCCATAACATCAGGAAATAAAAACCCCAACAATTCATAAAGATTTTTCACACATATATCAAGTGTAGGACTATAGCAAAAGCTGTACTGCTCCGCTTGTGAAAGTAAATCTGTTGGGCTTCTACTTGGTACTCAGACACCAATTCTGAGCTCCACACTGCCAAACAGGACACGTGTAAAAAATAAAAAAAATTTGTTCTAGTCACCTTTGAATTTTATTAAAACATTCAACTCTTTATTATTATTTTTAAATAAACATTTGCCTTGTTATTTTAAACATGTTTCAATAGCTGAAACAATGTGATTGTGATGGAACAGTTCTTTTAGAAACATATCACTGATGAAACCTGGACAGAATTATCCTTTTCACTTATTAACAAGTGGGAAGACAGTGGTATGTGTTTTCCTCACAACTATTCCTCATTCAGTAACACTGTTTACTCTATCAGTGGGATCCAAAGACATAAAAGCATTATCATCGTCGATGCTGAAAGAAAGAAAGAAAGAAAGAAAGAAAGAAAGAAAGAAAGAAAGAAAGAAAGAAAGAAAGAAAGAAAGAAAGAAAGAAAGAAAGAAAGAAAGAAAGAAAGAAAGAAAGAAAGAAAGAAAGAAAGAAAGAAAGAAAGAAAGAAAGAAATCCTCATTTTGATTTGGTGCTAAGCAAACACTTATAAGCAAGAATGGTTCATAGATTTCTAGTTACAATTCTCTCTGATCCAACCACTGTTATCACTTTAAAGCAAAGATGATATTCCCGGCCAGTTGTCTGAACCTTAAAGTGGTCTGGGAATCATAATGCTTAATTTCGCCCTCCATTTTGATCAGATGAAAGATTTACATATCTTTATAATAAAATGCACTTTCTTATGGAAGTGTTGGATGTGTAGTCTCCACCCATGCAGATCTGAACATATAGCATATTATCAAAGTATACAGCAAAGTACACATGTTGTGCAACCAACAAAGGACAGTATTACAGAGGTTAATGCTTTATGATGGTTTCACATGCTTCATTAATAAATATAATACATATTAATTATTTTAATATTATTATATAATATTGGCACATCTCCTGCTAGTCACCACATAAATCTGATTACAACCTTTGAATCTCGTGCTCTGGGGCTTTAAATTGGATTTATTGATCAGTTTATTTGCTCTACAGGAATTTTAAAATGTCAACCTTTTTCTGACAGGGTGTTGGAACATTATATTTACAAACCCATCCTAAAAAATACTCACTGTCCCATATTGCATGGTGACTAATGTAAAAAATTTTAATGATTGTTTTGGTCCTCCTTTTACTTTATTTTTTACAAAGAAAATGTCACTATCGAATACACATGAAAAATTCTAATGAGTCCTACACTTCTCTTTTCCTACCAATGTCTGAACATTTGAGATTGTTCACATGCAAATTCCAATTATATCAACTCAAGTCACCTAACAAATCATGTTTTATGAAGAAACAAGAACGAAAATAAAGGAATAGAAAAACAAAACAAATGTTCATTGGCAGTATCACGAAGGTTTCTCCCATTAAGACATAGATCATGCATATACTGTGGAATTTCTCAAATGTCCACTGCAAATATAGTCTCCCTTACATCCTAATATGTGAATATTTATTCAAATGTGATGTCAAGTTTGATAAAAATCAATAAGGTAATCAAGTTGATGCCATCAAATTGCTGCGTTTGCGGCATTTTGCATATTCACCGTTGCTCTCGTCATTAAAAACAAATCCATCGATGCCACCACTACCGACTTGCTTTTAATTAGTTCCAGTAAACATATTGAACAGTGTCTCAAAGCAACACACACGCACGCACACACACACACACACGCACCTTTGCACGCACACACACACACACACACACACACACACACACACACACACGTAAACTTTTTTAAATGTGTGAATCTTTATGCAGTAATAGTGCTGAATTGTAAAAGAAAATCCTGAATGGTTAAAAACTTAGGCAGTCATACCAAAGGTGACAAGAAGCTGATTCCCTTCTATAGACAAATGTGTGCAAGACAAGACTTTGGCAAGAGCACTGAGTGGAATACCAGTGTGGAGATGTACCTATTTATTTTATTCAATTCAATTCTAGAACTGTGTTGTGACATAGATAGTTAGGTTTTTGCTATGAATAATTCCTTAGGACAATTATTAATAAGATTAATAATTTTATGTCAAAATTACCAAGCTTGGGGCACTATCCTGGGATCCAGGAAATGATAAATACCCAAATAGTTCAGTCTCAGTTAATGTTCACAATTACCTGATAAGGCTGAGATCATTAAAGACTAGATGAAGGAATAAGTTCTTGGCGTACTTTGAACAGCAAGTCACTACACATGCATGTGGAATATTAACAAACGACTTCCAAAATACAAGAGTTTATTACAAAAATAATTCAACATTCAGTTAAATGCTTTAATCAACAAATTCACTAAGCTAGTAACACACAACTAAACTACAAAGAAAAAGGGAGGATGAATCATAAAAGTAACTACCAAAGATGAAATATTTTAAATGGACAAATATGCAAAGAAAAAGAAACATGAACCAATACATTGATTGTGATGTTACAGTTCAGTATAAATATGGACGCTTAAAGACCAAGGCTTGTATTGAAGAGTTTTAGGAGTTAAGAGAAGTTGCTTTTAATTAATTTAATTAGTTTAAAACAAATTAGTACCTTTTGGTTTGTTTTCAAACCACCAATTCACAATACAAAGCAAAAATGAGGACAAAAAACATTATTTGGAGGAAGTAATGTTTCATTAAACCATTTGTTAGTAATCAATTACCTTGGAGAATTGATTGTATTTTACGGATCGGTCACTGCAGTGGTTGATCTAATTTAGTATTTTGACATACTAAAAAGGTGGTATCAAAAACGACTTATATGATTAATTTTCAGTGTTTAAACTGTTTAATCTGTTTTAAAACCGATCTGTATTTTGAATACCGTAGGTAGCAATCTTTATTGTTTTATGAAGCGCTGGCTGTCTGCAAAAGCAGGCCACACTAACCAGATCGAGTGTGCAGAGCTAATGTATGTAGCACAGCTCATAGGACTGTGATTCAGCTTAGCACCAAAGAATAGAGGAAAAACACCCATTGGGGGGAGTTACTCATGTTGCATAAACCTTTGAAAACACTGTTTATACCCAAACAATTGGAGAATTAAAGGCAGGGTATACGATTTCATTTCAAAACACTTTTTTTTTAAACTGTAAAAAATGCTCTTCATATACCAGTGGCAACCTATAAGTTAGGAGTTCTTAAACTTGACCGAGTAATTTTTATTGTTTCTACAGCGAGAAACCCTGGGAAAACCTAGATAAGAGGCTTGTAAGCAAAGCTTCCGTGTTCCAGCACCTATCCCTCTGCGCGTCCCCTTCGTGTGCACGCAACGCTCGTTCTAGCCTGTAAACAGGAAGTGAGCTCGTGCTAAAATGAACCGAAAACGCAAAGCTGTTGTGGAAATAGCAACGAGAAAGAAGAAAGCCGACGAAGAGCGTGCTTAAAGCCGAAGCTGATGCATTTACACGGTGGCGTCAACTCAAGGAAGCTAAGGACTTGCTAACGGATGCGTTGGTTGCAGATTTTCTCCTGGACAGGTAAGATCACGTTATATTTTGTGACTTTGGTTGAAATAGCGGAGTGAAGTGTGAAGTGAAGTGGTGGAGACCCAACGAGACCATGCTGGCTGCGCCTGCCTGTGTTATTGAGGCGTGGCTTAGTGGGAGAGCATGAAGCAAGGGGTGGGACTTTTTATTTTTCAATAACGCCCTCTCAAGGAGCGCTCCCACAATCGTATACCCTGCCTTTAATTCTTACAAATGCAGCAACTAAGAGCGTCAGTTTGTTTTTAAAACTGCTGGGGACAATAACCATAAACTTGAGCGTGGTTTAAAAATTGCTGGGGACGATTATTATTTATTCATATAGCCTATAATTATTCAGCGGTTTCAGGTTTCATTACAACATGCACTGCAGTGAATAAACAGGTGTTGAAAATCGTATCTTTATTCAATCAATAAAAGTTGAAAGCCATAAGCTTATGTGTTTTGTTTTTCAAAAGGCACTGAAAACCAACATTAGGCTGTTGGTCTGCAAGAATCATCATCACAAAGAACAATGTTGGCTATAAAGGCTATATGCGCAATAATAAAACGTGTTCCTTTTACAACCCTTACCGTTCTGTGCGGGGAAACTTTAACTAACTGTTCAGAGTCCTGCAATGGGGCGGGTACTCACACGTTGAAGATTCCAAAGCAATAAAAGACAAATAATTAGTTCTACTATAATTTACATTAAATCAGGGATACCATTATTTTCTGTCTTTGACAGTTTTTTAAACTTTGAAAAAATCTGAAACATGTTCAATATTATTTAATTCTTCATTCATTTTAGTTAATATTCAGTCCGAACAATCTGAACAAAGAATCTCCATCGTCCCATCACACATGGAGCAGATGAAAACATGTACTAAATATGAATAATTTACCTGCAGTCTCACAACTTTCTCGTGGTCTTAAACAAACCAAAGTATTACATAAATATTTTTCACCTGCAGTAAAGAAACTTCAGCCAGACCCATGAAATTTAATTTATGTATTTTTCCATCTTAAAATGGGTACCAGCGGCACTGCAGGACTCTGCCCTGAACGTGTTTGCATACGGACTAGTCTTAAAACCTCGACGTATCCACTGCAAAGAATGCTGCAACATATGCGAACAAAGAAACCATGACTGTATAAGAAAGTGTAATGGAGTAATATATTAATAGTCTGTTCAGATACTGATTATGTGGAAATGTGCTGGGAGCAAAAGTAGATGTTAGAGCTGGTAAGAAATTCTGCATCAGGTTTAGAAAAGTGGTGGGGACATGTCCCCGGCGTCCCCGGTTAAAATGACGCCTATGGCACCAACTATCTTAAGCTAATTTGTCCCTGCCCAGACACAACCTTACGTTAACGTTTCTTAGACATCCAGGGAAGGGTGGCTCCATTGTCTGAAAAGACAGACAATAAAGCAGAGAAACCAGCTGTTATAGCTGGTAGCAGTAGTAGTAGTAGTAGCAGTAGCTGCATGGGGCGCTAACAGTGAGGCTTCGGACAGCCACCATTAGCTCAGCCTCGGAACGTTGTTCCCGGTCCCGTTTCACGTGCAGCAATCCTCTCAGCAGCTCTCGGCTCGTTCAGCACTCGGCACCTGTACCAATCAGGTCAGCGGCGCGGCAGCAGGCTGACGGAGCATTAGCAAAGAGAAGCTCCCTCTCTCTCTCAGTGGAATCTGTCAAAAGATTCTTTCTGCAGTCATTCAAGACATATTTCATCAGCCGAATACAGTTCACCTGATCAATTGGCAGACTGAAGAAGTCTTTCAGATCCAATGAGTTTCTTTCAGAAACTCGCTTCCCCCCTCACCAGTGAAGGAGTTTTAAAGCGCACGCTTCTCCTTTGTGGTTGCCCACGGACAAAGAGGACGATGTTCAGAGCAGCAGCTGGTTTGGGTTGAGTTTGGCCGATCACAACTCCCCCTCTTTCTGTTGAAACTAAGACTGTTGTGTGATCAGCACTCCTACCGGTGGGAGGTCTGTGCTTTGGTCTGGTAACCATGGCTGTGTTTCCAACATGTGGTACTTAAGATGGAGGCATGTTGGAGAAACTGTTGCTTTTGGTCAGATGTATTTAATTTTACTTTTTTAAAACTTTAATTCCTCTGTTTCTGGTTGAAACATTCCTTTTATGGACAGTTATTCCTCTGGTTTTTGATGTCGTGCAGCTGGAGGGCTTTTAGATGATTTTTTTTTTTTTTGTTTTGATGTGTAGCCATAGCAACAAGGTATCTTTGGGGTTTCTTACAACTGGGTGCAGCCGATCAATATTTCAAAAGATCAAATAATATTATAACTACAGCCCCTAATCCCAGACATTTTAAAAAGGGGGCATTATTAATGTGTTTAAAAGAAAGGTTCAAGTAAGGCTTTGTGTCTGGGTGGAGATAAATTAGTTAGGGATAAAAGAAAAATGATACTGCTTTTATTGTGTATTTCACAATAAAAGCATTGTAATAAATGCAAAATGGAGCTTGGGCTATCAGTGGTTCAAACTTTATTCCAATAAGTGATTTAAGCACTGACAGTCTGATAACATTTTGCTCTGTTTCATTGGTATTTGTCCTTTGCTCTCTCTTCATGAAAAGATGTCTGCATAATCATTAAAATATGCTAAATTGTGTCCGCCACCTCAGGTCCTAATTCTAAAGGAAGAAGCTAAAAGCTCTGCCTATACTATTGGCGATCAGCCATGGCAGACTCATAAACAAAAAGTTAATGTTTTTAACAATGTTTAAAATAACATGCAAGACTGAACGGGAAACGGACCGTCCCTATGGAATCATATTCCCCTCTCTGTGAGACAGTCTCTTTCAGTCAATGTTTTTAAATCTCGTTTAAAAACTTTCTTTTCCCTTGCTTTTACTGCTGCTTAGTCTTTTAATTGAATTCTAGTATTTTATGATTTTATGCTTGTTTTGTATCATTGTTTTTATCTGCTCTGTTCAGCAATTTGGTCAGCTCCCCCCTCCTTTAAAAGTAAAATTCATAAAGGGGCTTAAGCCCAAGTAGCCACCCCCTAACTCTGCCCCAGACTAAAATAGTGCCATGGCGCTAGTTTCTTTATTTCCACTGCAATCTTGTGAGGGTACATCCAGGGATTAATTTGAGCCGGATCCTCCCAGAACTGGATCAGGGAACTGTCTTATTTTAAAACGGTGTGTTCCGGTAACTGTTTACTAGGATCCGCATTAATTCTGGGCGCCAGTTTGTGAAAATTACAGCGTCATCAAAATGTCAAAAAGACAGTCTAACTTAGTTTTTACAAAAAACGCTCCTGATTATTCAACTAAACAACCGAAAATAAAAGGACATGATGACATTGGTGGGACTAACAGAGCAAGTGCGAGGTGGTGTGGGTGAGTGCCAAGCTAACCACCAGGCTGTCGTACCAGTGGAAAAGCTCACAGCTAGCCGCGATCAACAGGCAAAAAACGGCGCATGGGGACAATAATGAAGAAGAGGAGATTGAATTCAGAGTAGAAGAGGAAGGCTCTGTACCGCCAACCGATCATGGAATATGGACAGCTGCTCAGTTCAAGGCCAAGCAGACCTACTATCCATGGCTTTTAATGGATAAATCAGATTTGGGTTGCTCTACATGCAGAGCAGTTGGGAGTTTAGGACAGGATAAGATTGGTGGAATGAAACTGTCTAAAGAATGATTGTCGTGTTTAATAACTTCATCTGCCTCCGACATAACAAAGCAGCAATGAGCCTTAAAGTATTTGAACATGGGCGGACTAGGAGTCACTTAGCAGCAAACAACATACCGGAAAAAGCTAAAGAAAACACTTTAGGACAGTCTATAGTCAGTGCTCAGTCTGAACAAATAGCTACTACAAGTTGGATCTTTCGGACAGCATATAAGGAGGCTAAACGCAACAGGCCAGCGCATGGATTTGAAACTGAAATTGATTGTCAGGAGTTAAACGGACTTGATATGGGTTGAGTGCTGCATTCTAATGTTGCATGTTCTAACATACAAAAACACATTTCATTAGAAATGAAAATCAGACTCTTTGATCAAATTGTGGCGTGTGCGCCAAAACTTAGATAATTTTTTTCTTAAATAAGAAAAGCGCGCTCATTATATACATAAGAACGCAATTACCCGATATGGTCAAACCAAGTAACATATTTACTTAACTGGTTGAGCTAGATGATTTATAAAGTAAACTATGCACAGCATTGTGCACAGACTTCCGATAATTCCGATAATGGCTCAGGCCAGCTTCGAGAAACAGTCTTAGTCCCAAGGGGGCTTCTCCCGGTTGGGCATGCCCAGAATATGCTCTGGAGGTGAAGGAGCTGCAGCTCTACCCTGAGCCCCTCTCAGACATCCAAACTCCTCACTTCATAGCTTGTTTGTCTTTTGCCATTTAGCACCAGCTAACACTTACGTTACTGCTAGATAAAGGAGGATAGAGCAGTCAAAGATTGTACTAATGTAAGACTAATGTAACTTAAAATAAAATAAATCAAGTACTAGTCTTTTAAAAAATACTCAAGTGAAAGTAATGAAGAATTTTATGAATGTACTACACAAGTAGTAAGTGACTGTTTGGCCACAATGACTGATTTATTTTTCAGAAATTAGTTAATCAGACTATCCAAAATCTCCAATAAGATGTAAATTCTGGCATGTTTACAATATCAAATGATAAAATTTGTTAGATAAAGGAAGTCTTTATTAAAGACATGAAGCGGTATTGTGAAGTTGAATCTGTAGATTTAATGGAAGAGGTCTTGGTGGGTAGATGAACTTGGAGCAGGACGATGGTGGTGAAAAAGAAGCAGCCGGCAGCCAGTCGTGAATGGAAAACCAGTGTATTTCCGGCAGTGCTTTAAGTGGAAAAAAATAAGTGCCGGTACTCCCTTTAATGACCTGCTGTCAGTTTGTGATACAAATATGAGACAAAAACATGGGTGATATGTATGTACATATAGATCAATCTATCGATCTATAGATTTATTGTACAGAAATTACAAAGAACAAAAGGATAAATCCAATTCTAAATCAAATCCACCAGCCAAATGAGCAAGTGTCACGGAACCACGGAATCAAGCCAAACGTGGACATGAAAAATCTAAATTCTAGATTCTAAAGTCTAAATATTTCAGATGCTATGTAGGTGATATAAAAACCTCTGGCATGTCAGAAACTATTCTGGCTCCTGCACTCTGGTAATAACCAGTGTTGGGTATAATTACTTTGGAAAGTAGTTAATTAGGTTACAGCGTTACCATAAATTAAAAGTAATCAGTTACGTTACAGCGTTATCCATTCATAAAAGCAACACGTTAGAGTACTTATGCGTTACCAAGAATTAAAAGCCAGTTCGGTGCGCCTCGCACATGTTGCAACCCTGCATAGGATAGACGGGTACAGAAAATGGATGGATTAAAGAACTATTATTTAAAATTATACATAGATACTACCCAATAAGAAATTATAGTAGCTGGTTCAATTCTAATATATGGAACAAATGCTCTTTTTGTCAATGTGATGGTGAAAGTATTTAACACCTGTTTGTGGAATGTTTGAAGGTGGTAATCTGGTCAGATTTGCATTTCCTTACAGGAAAATCGGCAAAAATATAATATCAGAGCTTCAAATAATCCATCCATCCATCTTCGTCCGCTTACACAGGTCGGGTCGCGGCGGCAGCAGCTTAAGCAGAGAGACCCAGACTTCCCACTCCCCAGCCACTTGGGCCAGCTCCTCGGGAGGAATCTCAAGGCGTTCCCAGGCCAGCCGAGAAACATAGTCCCTCCAGCGTGTCCTGGGTCTTTCTTTGGGCCTCCTCCCGGTGGGACGTGCCTGGAACACCTCACTAGGGAGGCATCAAGGAGGCATCCTGACCAGATGCCCAAGTCACCTCAGCTGACTCCTCTCGATGTGGAGGAGCAGCAGCTCTACTCTGAGCCCTTTCCGGATGCCTGAGCTTCTCACCCTATCTCTAAGGGAGAGCCCAGACACCCTGCAGAGGAAACTAATTTCAGCCGCTTACCCTTATGCATTTCAGCCCTTACCCTCATTCTTTTGGTCACTACCCAGAGTTCACGACCATAGATTAGGGTAGGAATGTAGACCAGAATCGAAAGCCTCGCCTTTCAGCTCGGCACTTTCTTCACCATGACAGACTGATATGGCGCCCGCATCACTGCAGATGCCTTACCAATCCGCCTATCGATCTCCTATTTCCATTTTTCCTTCATTCGTGAACAAGACCCCCAGATACTTAAACTCCTCCACTTAGGAAAGGACACCATCCTTGACCTGGAGAAGGCACTCTACTTTTTTCTGGCTTAAGACCATGATCTCGGATTTGGAGGTCAATGTCAATTAATTGATTAAGTAATTATTATTTAAGGCATCTATGGAATATGGCATAGTTATTAGAGTCAGGGAAGAGGCTTTTCATTTGCTCTGATCTAACTGACTCCTCAGCTGTGAGGCATGTTTGGTTAAACTTGCAATGAAGACATAATATTAGGAGACTAAAGGCAGAAGCTGCTGGTAGAGAGGGCAGACATGATCTGGGGTGTAAGAGAGTTTGAGCGTTGGCCCAGATGGGCTCATGTACAAGACTGGCCGTAATAAAATATGAGAAACGGCAATCCAGACACCAACCTCATTCAAATGGAAGGAAGAAGATATTTTCTTCCCAAAACAGTGTCCTAAAAAAAAACCAGAATAAAAAATGTTTCCATCGTATACAAAAATCTGTCAAAATACCGTTAATGACAACCTGTTAAACTCTTTCCAAAGCCCATGTGTGAAAGAGCAGTACCAGAAAAGATGTCATGTTTTCTTGATAATCCCCACAGGAGCTGTTATTAACATTCATGTCTCTCCTCCTTTCCCGCTCCGTCCACCATTATTACAGGAATGTCTCTTTCTTCTTCTTCTTTCACTGGAATGTCATGGAAAGAGAGCTGTCAATCAAAACCACGTTGGATACCGATTTGGGTGGCCGCCCTGTTAAAAACAAACTGATCAGAGGGAGGTCAGTGCAGCCCTTTGTCTCCACCTGCAACTCTTAAAAGTCAGCTTGATTCGAGCGAGCAAAATTCTACTTCAAGGGTGCAGCTTGCTGAAAGGCCTCACACAGGCATGGCGAAGTCTAGCGCTCGATTTAATGCACATGCAGGGTTATGCTCCCATGAGCGGTTACTGCTTGCGCGAGTAGATTTAAAAGGGCTTGCAGTAGAGAAAATTGCTCTCACAATTTTTGACACATATCTGATGCCATATCCTTGGCATTCAGACATCTATTTTAAGTGCCACACTGCCAGACAGGACACATATGAGAAAAAAGGAAAAAAAATAACACCCAGGTTAATGCTTCTATTTTCAAGCTCAAACCTTCCTTGTTTTGACCATACCTAAAGAGCTTAACCACAATAAAAGTTGCATAAACCATATCTTTAGATAGCAATTTCCACTCCCAGTCAGAGTTTTCCCTTTTTCTTTTTCCCGCAGACTGCAGTTGTAAGTAACACACGTCATTTAAAATCCATTCTATCTTCACATTTTCACACAGTCTGCAGTGGCAGAGCACACTTTTAAAACTGCTATGAAACAATCTGACATTGATGATGTTTTGGTCGGATCTCAATTTTTAAAAATCATATTCTGGACTCCGATGTTGGGGTGCGGAGAGATCACAGGTTCAGATTTATTAGGCAAACATCAGTCAATATTAAGACATCAGTCTTAAATATTGTTTCTGTTTAATAGCATTAGCTTGCAGTCTGTATTCATGTATAATAAAAAACAACATCTGTGCTGTGTTTTGGTTATACTTAACTGTTCAATTGCCAGAGAGACTAGGTTGAAATAACATGATGAAAACTGCAGCTCCATTTTTCTGAAAAACATCTGTTCTCACTGAGAACCCACCTGGACTACTTCTCAAGCAGTAGCAGATACAGTGGCTTGCAAAATTATTTGGCCCCATTGAATTTTTCCGCATTTTGTCACATTACAGCCACAAACATGAATCCATTTTATTGGAATTCCACGTGAAAGACCAATACAAAGTGGTGTGCACGTGAGAAGTGGAACGAAAAACATACATTATTCCAAACATGTTTTACAAATAAATAACTGAAAAGTGGGGTGTGCGTAATTATTCAGCCCCCTGAGAACCACCTTTTGCTGCAATTACAGCTGCCAGTCTTTTAGGGTATGTCTCTACCAGCTTTGCACATCTAGAGACTGAAATTCTTGCCCATTCTTCTTTGCAAAACAGCTCCAGTTCAGTCAGATTAGATGGACAGCGTTTGTGAACAGCAGCTTTCAGATCTTGCCACAGATTCTCGATTGGATTTAGATCTGGACTTTGACTGGGCCATTCTAACACATGGATATGTTTTGTTTTAAACCATTCCATTGTTGCCCTGGCTTTATGTTTTGGGTCGTTGTCCTGCTGGAAGGTGAACCTCCGCCCCAGTCTCAAGTCTTTTGCAGACTCCAAGAGGTTTTCTTCCAAGATTGCCCTGTATTTGGCTCCATCCATCTTCCCATCAACTCTGACCAGCTTCCCTGTCCCTGCTGAAGAGAAGCACCCCCAGAGCATGATGCTGCCACCACCATATTTGACAGTGGGGATGGTGTGTTCAGAGTGATGTGCAGTGTTAGTTTTCCGCCACACATAGCGTTTTGCTTTTTGGCCAAAAAGTTCCATTTTGGTCTCATCTGACCAGAGCACCTTCTTCCACATGTTTACTGTGTCCCCCACATGGCTTGTGGCAAACTGCAAACAGGACTTCTTATGGTTTTCTTTTAACAATGGCTTTCTTCTTACCACTCTTCCATAAAGGCCAACTTTGTGCAGTGCACGACTAATAGTTGTCCTATGGACAGATTCCCCCACCTGAGCTGTAGATCTCTGCAGCTCGTCCAGAGTCACCATGGGACTCTTGGCTGCATTTCTGATCAGCGCTCTCCTTGTTCGGCCTGTGAGTTTAGGTGGACGCCCTTGTCTTGGTAGGTTTACAGTTGTGCCATACTCCTTCCATTTCTGACTGATCGCTTGAACAGCGCTCTGTGGGATGTTCAAGGCTTGGGAAATCTTTTTGTAGCCTAAGCCTGCTTTAAATTTCTCAATAACTTTATCCCTGACCTGTCTGGTGTGTTCTTTGGACTTCATGGTGTTGTTGCTCCCAACATTCTCCTAGACAACCTCTGAGGCCATCACAGGGCAGCTGTATTTGTACTGACATTAGATTACACACAGGTGCACTCTATTTAGTCATTAGCACTCATCAGACAATGTCTATGGGCAACTAACTGCACTCAGACCAAAGGGGGTGAATAATTACGCACACCCCACTTTTCAGTTATTTATTTGTAAAAAATGTTTGGAATCATGTATGATTTTCGTTCCACTTCTCACGTGTACACCACTTTGTATTGGTCTTTCACGTGGAATTCCAATAAAATTGATTCATGTTTGTGGCTATAATGTGACAAAATGTGGAAAAGTTCAAGGGGGCTTAATACTTTTGCAAGCCACTGTGTATATATATATATATATATACATATATATACATATATATATATATATATATATATATACATATATATACATATATATATATATATATATATATATATATATACATTTTTTTTTTTTTTTTTTTGTTAATAAGGGCTGTACCAACACCCCTTCTGCTACTGAGGCGCTCCAGCTGAGTCAAGCAGGGCTAGGAAAGAGGTCCCTCATCTTGACAGACAAGCAATGGTAATGGCTAATTTTTATTTTTATTTAACTTACAACTACAAATGCATGCACATATAAAACAATTATGCTTTCTCTGAAATTGTGGTGATTAAAATAACAATAGTTACTCCTTTTTTATTTACAGGTACTACTAAAAATATTTCAATTATGTAGGGTTTTACCAGTTTTGTTCCTTTATATGTATTTTTTAAAGGTTTTTTGGGCCTGAATGGCCTTTATTGACAGTGGACAGAGTTTTTGAGGGGGGAGAGAGGTGGGGGAAGACATGTGGCAAGGGTCGCCTGGGATGGGACTCGAACCGCGACGAGGACTGGGGGTAATTCAGTTTTGTTAATATTTGATTGTCTATTTGTACTTCATAGACATGGCAGACTGATGTCATAAATTCACCAACTTTTTATGAAGAATCTCATGACATGATGGAGGTGATGATGTTTATACAAATGTCATACCACATAATTAAAAATGACTGTTTCAGTGATTTTTCACGTTATATATTTTTTCTAGAACATAAAAGAATCCCCAATCTGTCTTTGCTGCTTTCCACAAAATGAGATGGCCCAGCATGCAAGCCTGTGTGGTGACAGGTTCCTTTAAATCAATACATAATTAGACAAATGTCTGTATGTTTATTGCTGTTCAGTATTGCCTGAATCCATTTATAAATGTGTGCAGGCATTACAGTTTTGAGCTCAGTCGGTATACATTTAAATTTTACATTCATGCTTTTATAATGCTTGATGTATTTAAAGGTTATAGTTTAATTTTTTTTTTTTTTTGCGTGTCCTGTTTGGCAGTGTGGAGCTCAGAATTGGTGTCTGAGTACCAAGTAGAAGCCCAACAGATTTACTTTCACAAGCGGAGCAGTACAGCTTTTGCTATAGTACTCCACTTGATTTATGTGTGAAAAATCTTTATTATGGATTGTTGGGGTTTTTATTTCCTGATGTTATGGACACGGAGACGGAAAATTAAAGAGAAGAAAGAGGGAAGATGAAGAAGAGAGGTAGGAAACAAAATGTCATGAGAGAGGGTGAGTATAAAATACAAGAGAGGAAGGGGAACAAAGAAAACACAGGTAGACATTGAAGTCTGCCTCCATACCCACAGGACGGCAGAGAGAGGGGGAAAAACAAAACAAAACACGAAAAAGGAACATCGACAAAACCAACCAAACATTGTGAACTAAGAATTACACAACCACATCACACAAAAATAGATATAAAAATACAACAACGTCACAGAAAAACTCATGGTACCGATTAATCAAGCTCTAGTAATGATAACCCCAGCCCAAGAATATATCCTTAAACACCAGAGACCCCACATCTATGTGTGTGTGTTAGCATGCTGGTGCATATAAGGTTTCTCCATAAGAGTGTTCGATAGTTGGTGTGAGCAGAGATCAATCCGTCTCCCAGGAATCGATGCAGACATGAAGGAGATCAGAGCAAAGATGTCCAAAGGACCGCCAGAGCCCCAGGCGGACCCGAGCGGGGCCGACCGCATCCCCTAAGAGAGGAGCAAAGGAGAACCCCAGGGGAACATCCAGCGGCCACTTTGCAGGGGCCCGGGGGGCAGCAGTGACGAGCCCACGGGCCCCGCCGGCAACCGGCCGCACCGGGGCGGGCCGGTCAACGGACCGGGGGAGCCGGGGCCCAGGGGCACCCCACCCCCCAGCAGGGACCCGACAAGGGACCGGCCGACAAGGGGCCCCCGGCACTGCAGGGGCCGCGGCCGGCCGCCATGCGACGCCTCCGCCCTAGGCCAATCCCCACCGCCAACATCCCAGCGCCCCACGAATAGACACAGGGGACGGACAGCATCCCCAGGCCGGGCTCAGCCAGCATCTGGACGCCAAGTTGTACCAGGTCCCGGGTCCTGATCCCGCGCAATGCAGGGCGCCGAGACCAGGCATCCAACGAGGGCCAGGGCCGGTCCAACCCGCCAATGAACCGGCCATGCACGGTGCACAGGTGATCAAACGAGCAGAGACGCCGGATCCGCATCCCGCCGAGCCACCGAGCAGGCACCACCCAACAATCCCAAACCTGGCACCTCTAAAAGAGGTGCCCCAACCAACCAAAGGAAGATATCGGCCCAGCGCATCGGCCGACCGACACACCGGCCCCCCCAGGCCCGGCCAGGCACGCACCAGGTCCGAACCGGATTGACCACCGGCGCACCGGCAGGCTATAGTTTAATCTAAAGGATAATGTGAGCCTGGATGGGGAAGATAACCCAGCCTTCCATCCTCATGAACACCTGTGATCAGTTTTAAATAATCAGAGGCTCAAATTGATCGGTAGATGAAAAAAGATGAGGACTTCAATAAGAACAAACAGAATGACTCTTGTCCTCAATGTCAACAGGCCTAATTACGGCAATAAAATACAAATTAATACATGACTGAGCTTTTAAATCAAATAATAGACACATTTTTTATAATTTATATTTTTGTATGCTTTTTTTAACCTTCATAATACATTTGCTTTCATTTTTTAGCAACTTCAATCATTTGTCTTTGCTGTTTTTAGTGAGGTTGATGTGCTCCAGTGGCTTGAAAGTCAGGTGGATACAAGCAAAGAGTTTAAGATTTGCATCAAAGAGTCCATTTTACTCTATTAGTTATTTAGAAAATCATTTCTACAGGTTTGTCTCTTTTCATAAATTGTCCAGCATTATTTTGTGTGTGAGACACATTTGATATTGACTTGCAGAACTGCAGAAGTTTTTTCAGTCAGCCTTGCACAGGGAGGTCCACCACCATGTTTCCTAAGAAGCTGGTGTTATCAGTTTCCTGCAACAGGAAACTTTGATGCTCTGCATTTGACCAAAGATGATGTGGATGATGCTGAATGTATTTCTCTAATAGAAAAGGTTAGCTGTATTTGGATAAAGTGGTGAACATGCAGATTTTTATATATGTACTTTTCTACTTTTAAAACAATTTGTTTTTGTTTTGTCTGTGTATGATTGCAGGTGGAACATGCTGACAACTTGGCAGAACTCACTGAAGAAATCGTGAGTTGGGGTTACACGGGACCTCTAAAGCTGGACAAACAGGACAGTATAATAAGGTGCACTGAAGTATTAAAATATGTTTAAAGTTTTGTATTTAGATCGTTTTAATTCTGTTGAGCTTTCAAAATTAACATTTTAGCTCCATTTAAACATTTAATAGGACCAAATCCAAACCAAATTAAAGAAGTATTCCCTTTGATTACTGCCCCCATCCCAGGTATGATGAACATATTCTTAGTAAATGGATATGTACCTAAGGATTTTAAGGTTGCTAACCTTAGCCCAGTCTGCTGGGTTTCCCTAGATTAAAAACTTTTAAACGGATTTGAATTTATGTATGATTGAATTGGAAAATACTTTTCTTGTAAAGTGCTTTGAGATGACATCTTTTTTGTGAATTGGCACTACATAAACCATAAACCAAATCCCAAAAGTGAAAGAAATGCACCCCCTCCAGATTTTTACTAATAATAACTAAATTTGTTTGCCTTCATCAATAGATCTATTGTTCTCCATGCTACTGTGCGCCTGACACGTATGCTACAGCAGATCAGAAATGGTATGAAAATTTACAACTTTGTTGAGGTGATAGGAAGGCTGTTCAACCCTATTTGTTCCCGGAGAACAAATAGTATCCTGCTCTCCTTGTGTGTGTGCTACACAATTTAGCAGTAGCCTAACTCCACTTGAGTTAATGCACAAGTCAGGATGTAGCATCCAAGCTCCATTTAATTAGTACACATTTCTTCATGGAGTAAACTGAAATACAACTGAAATAGCTACAATTCACTAAGCATCATTAGCACCACGTGAATGCATTCCAACACATGCCCCTTAGTGTTAGCATACAAAAGCCAAAAATCCTTATCTACAACAAACATTTCCATAAAATATACATAAAATATAATCCTGCTATTCAATACAAATTAAACCACAGACAGTGGTGTCGTTGGCGCAAACAAAAGGCAGAGGTTGGTGGACGAACCTCACCACATGTGGCTCACTAAGAACTAAAACAGCCTTGAAAAAAATCATTATCCAATTAATCTCCTCCTCCTGATATCTTGATATCCTACCCACAGCTTTTCTAAAGAAAGTTCTTCCTGTTATTGGGTCTGATTTTGTTCAAATAGTGAACTCATCACTGCTATCAGGTGTCTTCCCTCAGGCTTTAAAAACAGCAGTTATTAAACCACTGCTAAAGAAGAAGAATCTGGACAACACGTTAATGCAGAACTACAGGCCAATCTCTAATCTTCCATTCATCAGTAAGATTATTGAAAAAGCCGTGTTTCAGCAGTTAAATGGCTTCATAACAATGACAAACCGTTTTGATGTTTTTCAGTCTGGTTTCCGTGCTCACCACAGCACCGAGACTGTCCTCGTCAAAATATTCAATGACATCCGCATAAATACAGACTGTGGAAGAACCACAGTGCTGGTTCTGTTGGACCTCAGTGCAGCATTTGACACTGTTGATCATGATATTTTATTGGAACGACTGGAGAGCTGGGTCGGACTCTCTGGTACAGTACTTGGCTGGTTTGAGTCTTACCTAAAGAACAGGGACTTCTATGTTTCAATAGGAAACTTTTCATCAGAACGAACAGAAATCACATGTGGGGTGCCCCAGGGCTCCATCCTGGGGCCCCTCTTATTTAATATCTACATGCTCCCACTAGGCAAGATTATAGCAACCAATAACATAAGCTACCAAAACTACACGGATGACACTCAGCTCTACATTACAATGTCACCAGGTGACTCTGAACCCATTCAAACCCTAAATCAATGCATTGACCAAATAAATGGATGGATGTGCCATAACTTTCTCCAGCTGAATAGAAACAAAACTGAAGTGATTATTTTTGGACCCAAAGAGGAACGATCAAGAGTCAGCACACAGCTTCAATTAATACAGCTAGAAACTACTGATCAGGCTCGAAACCTAGGTGTAGTAATGGAATCAGACCTGAACCTCCAGGGTCACATAAAGGCAATAACAAGGTCAGCGTTCTGTCATCTGAAGAACATCTCTAGGATTAAAGGACTGATTTTGCAACACGACCTAGAAAAACTCATCCATGCGTTTATCTTTAGTCGGATTGATTACTGCAACAGCATCTTCACAGGTCTGCCTAAAAAGTCAATCAGACAGCTGCAGCTGATCCAGAACGCTGCCGCTCGCATCCTCACTAGAACCAGGAAAGTAGAGCACATCACCCCACTTCTAAAGTCCTTACACTGGCTCCCTGTAGCTCAGAGAATAGACTTCAAAATACTTTTACTAGTTTATAAATCATTACATGGCTTAGCACCAAAATATGTTGAAGACCTGTTCTCACGGTACCAACCACCAAGACCACTCAGGTCCTCCAACTCTAGCCTACTAAACATCCCTAGACTCAGAACTAAACATGGAGAAGCAGCTTTCAGTTTTTATGCTCCCCTTATCTGGAACAAACTTCCTGACGAGTGTAGAGATGCTGAAACTCTGAACTGCTTTAAATCGAGACTAAAAACCCATCTGTTTAGAATTGCCTTCAAGTAAATGCTTGATGTCATATGTATGAAATGTGTTCATGCTCTCTTGCTTTTTTTTATCTTTCTCTTGCTTTATTCTGTATCATGTGTAATATGTGTTTCTTTTGTGTTTTTTTTTAAATCACCAAATCATGTAAAGCACCTTGAATTACCCTGCTGTTGAAAGTGTGCTATACAAATAAAATTGCCTTGCCTTGCCTAAAACAAAAAGGCTGATTTCCTGTCACTTCCTAAAAACTAACTTTCAAATAAAACACATTTAAAAATAAAATTAGCTCAAAACTACATAAAGTGCCCATATTGCAATAAAATTATGAGCAGAAGACTGCTTCTAACTTTAATGAAAACAATAAAAAATACATAACTGTCTCTCTTTCTCTCTTTTATTCTGACATTTCACAAATACCAAAAATATTAATATCTACTGATCTACAACAAAAAAGTTTACTCTGATTGGATGTTTGACATTAAAGAAAAAAAATCAGTTTTTCCTAAAGTGTAGGTAAATATCTGGTTTCAAGTGTAAGTGCCTATTTATATTTCTAATGGGGTAGATATTACATTTGAAAAATTTTCAAAATAAAATAAAGCTATCTTTAGCAGATTTATGGATGGTAAATTAAATGTAAATGATCAAAGATACATTTTATAAACATAAGATAGACAGATGATTATCAAATGTTCATGCAATCATTTAAGCCTAATGACAAACAGTACAGATTTGAAATCCTAATATACAACAATGCAGGGTTAGTAGTTAACCAGGATGTTGTGGATTTGATTAGATAAAAGGATATTTTGGTCTTTAGAGACGTGAGACTTTACTCTGAATTGAGGCAAAAGACTTGAGACTTGACAAGGACTTGGAAAAATTGACGTAAACTGGAAGCTTTCCACATGCACAAGCCAAGTGCCTTCTGATGAGACGTGTGGTTGGACAGAAAAAATGAAAAGTAAAACTGAGGCTATTTAAATAAAGAACACATTTCTAGTTGCCATGAAAGAGGGCAGCATCAATGTACCTTCTTTAGAACTTTAACCCTAATCTTGGTAATGTGTGAATTTTCTTCCTCTGAGCATGTCCAAGATTCCTCTGGGGTGACAGAAATCTGTGGGTCTGTGGTTATGTGTGTAAGTGCCTTTGGAAATGGCTATCTCAGACTGTAGCTGCTGATGGATAACCTCTCAAGTGTCAAAATGACCGCATCAACTCACTGTGAGCCACACACATACATTCACAAACCTCTTTGGCTTTCCCGCACACACAAAGCCACAATGCATCTTGGGAACCATTAATGTAACCGGAGACCTACCGCAGTGGGCAAAGGACACAAACACAGGGGGAGACAAGGAGGAGGGGGATAGATACAGATAGCTGATAGAGACAAATGAGGTCCATCTTCAAGAGACATTTTTTCCATGGAGTTCTACTTACTATTGGGATGACATGGAAAACCACTTTAGCAGTAACACTGAGTCGCAAACTGAAGTCAGTGTCACAACTATGGGATGTATGGGACACAATTTCTATAAAGTTAAAATGGGGAAAAAAATCAGAATACTGGGGATCATCAATATAGTGTTGCAACATTTTTTTCCCTCAAAACTAAGAGCTTGATATGTACGTGTTGTAAACATCGTCACAGTTATCCATTCATGCCTGTCTTTATGGATACCTTTTACTGATCATGTATGGCCCTACAATCACATTAACTGAAAAATCAAAGATTACAAATTATACTTTTTATAGTTTTTATCGCACCCTGCAAATGATGTTACCTCACAGTTACAGTGGCTTGCAAAAGTATTCGGCCCCCTTGAACTTTTCCACATTTTGTCACATTACAGCCACAAACATGAATACATTTTATTGGAATTCCACGTGAAAGACCAATACAAAGTGGTGTACACGTGAGAAGTGGAAGGAAAATCAGACATTATTCCAAACATTTTTTACAAATAAATAACTGAAAAGTGGGGTGTGCGTAATTATTCAGCCCCCTTTGGTCTGAGTGCAGTCAGTTGCCAATACACATTGTCTGATGAGTGCTAATGACTAAATAGAGTGCACCAGTGTGTAATCTAATGTCAGTACAAATACAGCTGCCCTGTGACGGCCTCAGAGGTTGTCTAGGAGAATGTTGGGAGCAACAACACCATGAAGTCCAAAGAACACACCAGACAGGTCAGGGATAAAGTTATTGAGAAATTTAAAGCAGGCTTAGGCTACAAAAAGATTTCCCAAGCCTTGAACATCCCACGGAGCACTGTTCAAGCGATCATTCAGAAATGGAAGGAGAATGGCACAACTGTAAACCTACCAAGACAAGGCCGTCCACCTAAACTCACAGGCTGAACAAGGAGAGCGCTGATCAGAAAGGCAGCCAAGAGGCCCATGGTGACTCTGGACGAGCTGCTGAGATCTACAGCTCAGGTGGGGGAATCTGTCCATAGGACAACTATTAGTCGTGCACTGCACAATGTTGGCCTTTATGGAAGAGCGGCAAGAAGAAAGCCATTGTTAAAAGAAAACCATAAGAAGTCCCGTTTGCAGTTTGTGGGGGACACACCAAACATGTGGAAGAAGGTGCTCTGGTCAGATGAGACCAAAATGGAACTTTTTGCCCAAAATGCAAAACGCTTTGTGTGGCGGAAAACTAAAACTGCACATCACTCTGAACACACCATCCCCACTGTCAAATATGGTGGTGGCAGCATCGTGCTCTGGGGGTGCTTCTCTTCAGCAGGGACAGGGAAGCTGGTCAGAGTTGATGGGAAGATGGATGGAACCAAATACAGAGCAATCTTGGAAGAAAACCTCTTGGAGTCTGCAAAAGACTTGAGACTGGGGCGGAGGTTCACCTTTCAGCAGGACAACGACCCTAAACATAAAGCCAGGGCAACAATGGAATGGTTTAAAACAAAACATATCCATTTGTTAGAATGGCCCAGTCAAAGTCCAGATTGAAATCCAATCGAGAATATGTGGCAAGATCTGAAAACTGCTGTTCACAAACGCTGTCCATCTAATCTGACTGAGCTGAGACATTCCCTAAAACACTGGCAGCTGTAATTGCAGCAAAAGGTGGTTGTACAAAGTATTTTACTCAGGGGGGTGAATAATTACGCACACCCCACTTTTCAGTTATTTATTTGTAAAAAATGTTTGGAATCATGTATGATTTTCGTTCCACTTCTCATGTACACCACTTTGTATTGGTCTTTCACGTGGAATTCCAATAAAATTGATTCATGTTTGTGGCTGTAATGTGACAAAAAGTGGAAAAGTTCAAGGGGGCCGAATACTTTTGCAAGCCACTGTGCTATATATATAGATAGACAGACAGACAGACAGACAGACACACTAAATGGCTTACAGGAGTTAGGCCTCTCTGGACTAGTTTGTATTGCGTTTCTTCACCCTTTTTTGTAAAGAATCCTGGAAATGACCTATATAAAAGAATCAAATATGACTTTTTTAAAAGTCCATTGAAATAATAAAAAGTATACATTTTGCATGCTATGGGTGAAGCCAGCTGAATGAAGCTGAAAAGCAGAGGCAGGCACTGAAAAGATGGTAGCATTGAAAAAAAAGATTGGCATTGAAAAAAGATTGGCATTGTTCAAAAAAAGATGAAAGTGTGAAAACTTGATTGTGAGTTACTTGTTTCAATGCATGAGTTTCATTGAATATTTTTTTACTTTCACTTTTTATTTCCCTTTCAATACAGGAATTTTCACTAGATTTATTTCAGATTCTAAATAAATTTTTTCGGTAACAATTATTATTCAGAGCCAATATTTTTCATTTTCATTTCAAGCTGATATCGTTCTGATCTCATGTACAACAAGCTTCCTTCCCTGAAGAGATAGATGTTCTCTCCAAGGGAGCCGACGTTTCCAAGAGAAGCTCTCTAACTAACCTCAATCCGATTGTGGATAACGATGGTCTGCTAAGGATTGGAGGCAGGTTAATGTTAGCTGACTTAGCGACAGGGAGAAGCAGGGTTTGTCAGGAGTGCGGTGGTGTGGTGCATGGACCCAAACACAGACGCCGGTAGAAAGTGCATGGATGTTTATTTAGAGACTGCTGCTGGTGGAGGAGGTGATCATGATGACAGTAGGAACGGAGAGACAGGACATGGACGAGCAGGAATAGATGACAGCAAGACAACACACCATGGAGACAACGATAATGATCTGGTGCTGAGTTAGGGGAAGTGACGGTTTATAAAGGCAGAATGTGAGCCTGATCAGGTGTGGATGATTAAAAAGACACAGGTGAGGACAATGATGAGGAGAGGGTGTTTAGGGCAGCATGATAGGGTTGAGGTTAAAAGTGCCCACAAAGGGCAACAAATGAAGCTTAATTCCGGGAGCTGGTTGAGCACATCCGTTCCCCGCACTTTCCATATTGGTGCCCTCTGTCTTGCACTTTTTTTGTTTAATCCGCAAATATACGGTGACATAGTTTTCCGAGCTGACTTTTAACGTACCTTAAGCTCACACATGCTAAAGCGGGCAGCAGTGAATCACAGACAGGAACTAATTCATGTCAATATATCATGTGTATATATATATTTATATATATATATATATATATATATATATATATATAATATATGTATGCAACTATACACTGTTGCTATGGCGGCGCACAGTGTTGCAGCGGCTGCTCCAGCTCCCGGAATTAAGCTTCATTTGATGCCCTTTGTGGGCACTTTTAACCTAAATTTAGGGCTAAATTCACAGCTGAAGAACGCTAAACCGAACTGACAGACACCAGGGACAGTTCGGTTATTATAATTTCACAAAAACTTAAATCTGCTCTCGGATGCCAACGACTCCTGAGGACAACGGAGTGGCGCAGCAGGATTCGGGGAGCAACGGGCAAGAGGAAACGATGTTCCCGAAGACAGAAGAGAGGAAAGCGGGCGAGTGCGCTGGCATAGTTAAAGGCTAGGAGACCACCGATACAAACTCTCTTTCTGGCCAATGTCTGCTCACTGGATAACAAACTGGACTTGTTACGTTTGAGGCTGAGTGTTTCTACAGAGATGAGGAACTGTGCTGTTCTTTGCCTAACGGAAACCTGGCTCAACAACAACATGCCAGACTCAGCCTTCCAGATTGAAGGGCTTCAGTTTTTCCGAGCAGACTGCGACCACCGGTCGGGTAGAGCACGGGGAGGAGGACTCGGTGTGTACGTGAATGAAGGTTGGTGTACGAACTGTGGATTGGTGAAAAGCTCCTGCACTGAGGCGATAGAGCTTATGACTCTGAAATGTCGGCTGTTTTATCTGCCAAAAAAGTTAACTGCAGTGTTCGTAACCATTGTTTACATTCGACCGGGTGCAAATGCCAACGAAGCATCAAAGGAGCTATTTGACACCATTAGCTCATCGGTGCTTTGTTTGAAAGTTATGGCACATCCATCCATTTATTTGGTCAATGCATTGATTTAGGGTTTGAATGGGTTCAGAGTCACCTGGTGTCATCCGCGTAGTTATGGTAGCTAATGTTATTGGTTGCTATAATCTTGCCTAGTGGGAGCATGTAGATATTAAATTAGAGGGGCCCCAGGATGGAGCCCTGGGGCACCCCACATGTGATTTCTGTTCGTTCTGATGAAAAGTTTCCTATTGAAACATAGAAGTCCCTGTTCTTTAGGTAAGACTTACTGATGAATGTAAGATTAGAGATTGGCCTGTAGTTCTGCATTAACGTGTTGTCCAGATTTTTCTTCTTTAGCAGTGGTTTAATAACTGCTGTTTTTAAAGCCTGAGGGAATACACCTGATAGCAGGGATGAGTTCACTATTTGAACAAGATCAGACCCAATGACAGGAAGAACTTTCTTTAGAAAAGCTGTGGGTAGGATATCAAGATAGCAGGAGGAGGAGCTTAATTGGATAATGATTTTTTTCAAGGCTGTTCTGGTTTAATTGGTGGAATTCAGACATTTTCTCTACATTGTTGTTGATTGGGCATGGCACTGGTTGTGGGTTCGATATTGAGGTACAGATTGACGTCTAATTGTTAGAATCTTTTCAGTGAAAAAGCTGGCAAATTCATTGCAGGCCCTGGTAGAGTTTAGTTCAGGGGCTACTGTCACTAAAGGATTAGTTAGTCTTTCCACTGTTGCAAATAGAGTCCGTGCATTATTAATATTTCTGTTGATGATTTCAGAAAAGAACGATTCCCTAGCATCTTTTATGGTTAGCTGATATCTATTCAGTCTCTCTTTATAGATCTCACAGTGAACCTGGAGTTGAGTTTTCCTCCATTTTCTCTCGGCTCGTCCACACTCTCTTTTTTCACTACGAACCAGTGGATTACTTGTCCACGGAGACTTCTTTCTACCTGAGACTACTTTCACTTTAGTTGGAGCAATGGAATCCATGATGTCTGAGATTTTCACAAGGAAATTATCTACCAACTTATTTACTGAGTTTGAGTTGGGAGATGAGGGGGATGTGGTGGAAGGGTAAATACGTTTAAAGGTTTCTACTGAACTGTCCCCTAGAAAACGCTTTTTTATATTGGTCTTACTGTGGCTGGATGATTTAGCAGAGATGGTACTTTCAAAGAAAATACAGAAATGGTCAGATAATGCAATATTAATTAACGAGATGTTGGAAATATTTAAACCTTTGCTGATAATTAAGTCCAGAGTGTGTCCTTTATTGTGTGTTGGTTGTTTGACATGCTGGGTCAGGCCAAAGTTGTGGAGAGTATCATCTAATCTAACTTGGGGGTTGTCGGTATGGATGTTAAAATCCCCCACAATGATTAGTTGGTCATAGTCGATACATATTACAGAAAGAAGGTCATTGAAATCATTAAAGAAGTTAGAGTTAAGTTTTGGTGGTTTATATAAACTTTGAAATAAAGCTTTGTTAGGCTCGTTTATTTGGGTGGCTAGGTATTCAAAAGAATCAAACGTGCCCAGGGTTACCTTTTTAAAGTTTGAGTTGTGAAAAATGGTTGCTAAACCTCCACCTCGTCTGTGCTTTGTGCTCTCGCTTAAGAAATTGTAATTTGGAGGAGTAGATTCTATCAATGCAGTTATTTCTTTATTTTCATCTAGCCAAGTTTCTGATAAAAAATGGGCATGTAAATTATGCTCAGTGATGAAGTCATTGATAAAAAAGACTTCCCGGATAGAGATCTAATGTTTAATAAAGCTAACTTAAGTATTGCGATGATGGGCAGCTGAACCTTCTGACAGGTTATCAATTTGAGATTTTGTTTAATATGAGAGCGAGTGGTTAACGGTTTATGTTTCCAGCTGCTGATGACCGCTGGTATGGTAAGTTCAGGGGGCGGGGGGGGCGGGCGTGTTCTGGGGGACAGTAGGGGTAGATTTACTGCCCGGTTCCCTCAAATATCAAATATCCGTAATAATCAGTGGGGGGAAGCTCCCAGGCTTATTGACACTAGTCCCAGGGGTTTGGTGTAGTCTAAGTTTAGGTGTTAATTGTGTCCCAAATTTGATTTGCTTGTTCAGTCTGTCTGTAAAGTTTCTAAATGGAGACTCATTTGATGTGGCTGAGTCACAGGAAGATGAAGACTTAATCTCTGATGGTTGTTTATCTATTCGGTTCTGTGGTGTCATCATGACTTGGTGTTTTTGTTCTCTGATATCCATGGGCGCCTCAAGGTCAGCTTTTGGGAGCAAGTGTTTTGCTTTCTGATTTTGATAAGAAAATTTTTTTGCTGTTAAGAGCCTTACTCCGGCCTTGTTAAGATAACGTTGGCCTGCTTTAAACAGATGATTAGCACTTCCAAATACTTTGAAATTATTAAATGTGAACGACTTCTCAGCTGATTGTTTCTTCAACCATTTTATGGAGCATGCGGAGTCTGCTAAATCTTTCATCATTCCCTTCAGGGAGTGGTCCGCTGATGAGGATGTTGACGTTAAGTCCATCAAGTCTCTGTAGGAGATTAGAAAAGTCTCTCTTCAGAATCTCTGATTGTCTCATCGCGATTTCTGCCGATCCAGCGTGAATGACGAGCTTTTCCAAAGTAGGATGTTGGTCCAAGATGTTCTGGATTTTTTCAGATATTTCTCTCACTGTATTTTTGTAGCAGCTATAAACTTCGGTGTTCTTGCTACAAAAAGCCTCAATTCCATTAAGTGATCCATCTTGTATGATAACAATCTTTGCTGGGGGGGCTCTTACTTTGTTATGTGTCCGTTTGATGCAGCTGGGTTTCTCCTGGTGGCTTTGACTGGTCCCGGGCGCTGCGTCATCTTTCGGGGAACTCAAGGCTGCAAATCTGTTTTTCAGCGGGATTCCAGGTGGAGAAATATCTCTTGTTTTTTGCTGAAACCTCTTGTTTACTTTTAGCAGAAGCGGCAGGTCTGGGTTCAGAGCTTTCTCTGTGCTGGAGTTTCTTTAGTTTTTTTCTTCAGAGAACAGGCTGGGGTTGATTCCGTGCCTTTTAAAGCTGGCCAGTGTTCATTAGAGTGCTGAGTTCTGCAAGTAAGACGTCTGTTTGCTGATGGAGTTGTGTTGTCCTGTATTTTCTCTGTGACACAGTTAGACCGATGTAACACCGTGTGTGTATTCAACCGTAAAGTTGTGTCGTTTGCATAACCAGCGTGGAGATCAAAATTAATTTCCAGACGACGTAGCTTTGTGTCAATGCCCTCAATTCTGTGGAGCAGTTTTTCAAAATCCTCAGCTGAGCAAAAAGCCATGTTGATAAGTCCATTAAAAAGTAATCGAAGAGGAGATCCGGTCCAATACAGTAACTCCAGGCGCTGGGTAGATAAAGTAACTAAGAAAAGCAAACAGAAAACAAAATAAAGTGAACGGATCTGGAGAGAGACAGAGCAGCTGCTCCTCCTTCAGCTGTCAGAATCAGAAGATCAGAAGATTGTATCATAGTTGTGAATGTGCGTCTGTTCAAATTAACTCTTAAGTTGGTTTCTCATTGGTTCACAAAAGTCCTCCTCCCTCGGACTGAGTCACACGCTGGGGAACTGGGTCCTGGGCTTCCTGACCAATAGACCTCAGACTGTTAAGATCCACAACACCATCTCCTCCTCCATCACCCTCAGGACAGGCTCACCACATGTGCGTGTTGAGCCCCCTCCTGTTCACTCTGCTGACCTATGACTGCTCAGCGAGACATCCCACCTGTCATATAGTTAAGTTTGCGGATGACACAACAGTAGTGGGACGCATCACTAACAAGGAGGTGGAAAACCTGGTGCAGTGGTGCAGAGAAAACAACCTCTGCATCAATGTGAAGACCAAGGAGATGGTGGTGGATTTCAGAAGGGACAAGCATCCTCTCCCTCCCCTGTACATCGGCGGAGCAGCTGTGGAAGTGGTCTCCAGCTTCAGGTACCTGGGTGTGCACATATCCAACGACCTCACCTGGAATGCCAACACTTCACGTCTGGTCAAGAAGGCCCAGGAAGCTGCGGAGAGCTGGACTTGGGACCTCCGTCCTGAGGAGTTTCTATCACTGCAGTGGAGAGCGTCATCTGCACCTGCATCACCGTGTGGCATGGTAGCTGTTGTTGAGAAGGTATTTTCACTCTAATTTAAAGCCTATCTTAAAGGAACAGTCACACATTTGATTTATGATCCTGGGCTCTCTCTGAGCTCTCATTTCACCTTCCCGCGTGCTCGTTAATTTCTGTAAAAAGGAGCAATAAGAACAACAAAACAATTATATATTTTAACAGTGAGGGGTCGTTCACTGGACTCAGTTCTAGTAACTGAGCACAGCTTTATCTCATCTTAAGGTTTTTATTTGAAAAAAGAGTTAAAAGGGAAACTCCTCCCACATAGATCTTCGTTCACAGAATGGTCACAGCTTCTTCACACAAGGCACACAGGATGTACCACATTCCTCTTGATTGTTCACTGTTTCTAAGTGTTGCCACATGCACTACAAAATTAAACCCTCATACAACATTAACAGAATTTCTATCTCTTCACTGTACTGCTGCTGAGAGGAAGGCTCTGCAGCCGGTGGTGAAAGCTGCACAAAGGACTGTAGGGAGCAGGCTTCCCACCACCTCGGACCTCTATACGTCCCGATGCAGGGGACGGGCCCTCCGCATCCTTAAGGACTCCACCCATCCCGCTCATAGCCTGTTTCAGCCCCTGCCCTCAGGCAGGCGACTGAGGAGCATACAGAGCACATTTATATATATATATATATTTTTACTATTTTAATTTAAATAGGCTATAATTCCAGGCCTGAGTTCTAATTTCATACCATTACATGTAACGTGAGATGGTATGACAATAAAAGTTCCTTGAATCCTTGAATATGCAATTAAAACCTAATTTCATTTAAATATTCCGGCAACATCCACATAATTTTTTTTTCTCATGATGTCATCTGTTTTGTGAAGTGCACCAGTCCCTTGTGCAGGAAAAGAGCATGGTGTTGCCATGCCCATACACAGTTGGGATATGTCATGTTTGCAGGGTTTTATGACTCAAAAGGCAGCAGCAAAATCACAACACCAGAACGCAGTTTGGATATGATAAGAAATATTTAACAATTAGTGAATGTGAAAGTCTGAGGAACGCCAGGGAATGGGTCCACGATGGCAGGCGGAGGAACTGCAGCAGAGAGTGGAGATTAGTTGATGTAGTCAGGTGATTAAGTGATGCAGAATGTAAATGATTACTCACAAGATGACTGAGGCGCCTGGTCGGTGGAGGCTGATGTTGTGCAAGGCTGTGTGTGTTTGCAGGTGGAGCGGGCAGGTGGAGCGGGCAGATGGACAGGCGGCTGGAGAAAAGGCAGACCAGCGGAGGTAACGAGGCAGAAACTGACAAGGAGGGAATCCAGAGTGAAGGTAAGTTGTTTCCAGGAAGTCTCGCCGATGGAACGGAAATCAGAGAAGGAAACCAACTTCGGAGGACAAAGGAGTCTGGATCAGGATCTGTGAGGAAACCAGGAAGAATAAGCGCACAGGGATCTGGAAGATAAACTTCTCTAGAGCAAAGGTTGGCCATCTATTACCATGCTGTAAGCAAGAACAATCTGGCGTCCACTTGCAGCCTTCCTTCCTCCTTTAAAGCTGGAGAGATGAGCCTGAACGAGCTGCACCTGTCGCCAATCAGCCACGCCCCTGCAGAGAAGGTAGGAGAGCACACACACACACAGCAGAAACACCAGCAGAACACAGGATCCTAACAGGATAGTGTTCTGAGGCTTCAAAGCTTTCCCCCTTTTCTTCCAAATAAACTGTTTATCATTATGACTGAACACTTCAATTGTCTGCAGGAATTCAGATTTTTGTCCCCAACTGTAGTGTGTTTATGGTGGTTTTGAAGTAATGGCTTTTGTAAGAAGACAAATTGTAAAGACATTTATTTCAGTTATCATTTATTTTGCTGCAGAATGATATGAAACTGTGAAGATTCAGCTTGGTATTTACATGCTCTGTAACGTGTGAGGGGTCCAGAAGGAGTGTGATCGCCTCATGATTGGTGGTGGTGATGGGGTTGCCAGGAATGTGGAAGAACTCTATATAATTGATCTGGATTCTGTTTTAAGGCAGAGTGTACTGCTGTTTCATCTTGTACACTCTCCTTGCTTTGCAAATAAAACTCATTTATTACACTACTGGCTTCTGGTTCTAATTGTGATCAGGTATTAATGTGTTTTACAGGTGTTAGAGGTGTTTAACCCTGATGACAGCTTTCTCCTCCCAGTGCAGCCTTTCAGCTCATGGGCCTTTTCCCAATATGCCTACTTGTCTGGACTTGTGTACTCACATACTTGAGAAACGTCATCGTTGGCGGCCCAAGTACTGTTCCAATTCTAAGTATGCATCAAGGCAAGAACGCTCAAAGTCCCTGGATGTGTTCTTGCTCCGCCCATTGTATTGAGGACGCATGAAAGTATCCTTCTGCGGACTTCAGCCAGTGAGGTATCCCACAATACCACCAGCAGCAGCAGTAAATAGAGAAGGTGAGGGCTGAAATGTATTCCTTTTACACCACTATTAACTCGTCACAAAAAGCGGTTTTAAGATGCTTTTAGGCAACATAGTAGACATTAAAACTTCATTTATACGGTCAGTTTATTTAGAATCTGCCTACTTTAAAATGTGCTCCGGTGTTTTCGGAGTAGCACAGTCCTGGTAATGGGCTGCGGTAGCCCATTAGCAGGTATTAACATTTGCTCATGTTAATCAGTATCAATTCACTGCACTTGTCGGTTGATTTGTCATTCTAATAAAGAAATTTTACCACGAACATTTTGTCTGTTTAGGTATCTGATATGAGTTTATTTGATGATGATGATAAAAGAAAATAATTTTATTAATTAGTGTTTAGTAGTTATTGTAAATAAATCATGGCGTTGCAAATCCACAATCCGATGCAGATTGGTAAAATATTAAATATTCTAAAATTTTACTGCTAATACATCAAGGGGAAACTTCAGGAATAATCGAATGTATCATTTAACTGTTTACCTCTAAAGCTGTTCATCATCAATTATATCAGTCGAGAAAATAAATTATTTATAGAGAAATAGTCTTATGAAGGAAGCAAAGGTTTTCATTTTTAGCAAACAATCATGCTTTACTAACACACCTGAAAAAGTAATATGAGGTGGTAAACCACAATTTAATTCTTCTTTTTTTTTCTTATTTTACTATTATAAATGTGAAAATAATCAAATTCACAAGTAAACCTGGATCATTTGTTGAAACTCTGGAAAGATGTGGGTGTGCCTTTATATGCATCCACAAGTGTGACACCAATTAACTCTAATGGCCTCAGTTAGCCTATCAGAAGCTGCTTAAGCTCAGAATAGAATCATCTGGAGTTTTGTTTTTCTTTAAAGACACAGTTAACTTAGTGTATGTATGCTTTTGACTTGCTGACAGGAAGCAGATGAGCTACTCAGGACTGTCCGCTTTGTCCTAGGATGCAGTGCAGGTGGTGGGAGACAAGTGAACTCTGGCTAAAACATCACTGTTGGAAAATGTCTCCCACTCCATGCATGAAGCTGTTGTTCAACTGGAGAGCTATTTCAGTGAAAGACTGCTTCCTCGTAGGTTCACAAAGGAATGTTACCACAGATGCTTCCCCCCAGCAGCTGTATGACTTTACAACCATAACGGCTCCCAACAAACTCAATAAATCTTTTTAACTCTGCTGTTATTTACACAGTTTTTTCACTTCTTATAAGTAGTCTGTTTGTTGTTGTTCTTTTTTTTAAATTGCACAGTATTATTTTTCCTGTGTGGTAAATATCTCTTTACTGTACAGTCTTTAGTAGGCCCTAGCAGTGAAAGCGCTGCAAAGGCACATTGTATCTGTAGCATTTCTTCTTCTTCTGTCAACTAATGCTGCTTTATAGAATCTTAAACATATACAAAAACTCACCGAACTTTGTCGTGCGAGAAATTGTTTCGCCCAAGGTACAATAGAAATAGCTCAACAATGCTCCCCGAAGATCTTCAAAACCCCCTTCTTATTTAGCTTACTTTATTGTAGAGGTATGAAGTTTTGTACACTTTTAGAACTTCCCAAAACTTTCCAAAAGTCTCTTGCACACATGCTCTACGACAAACAGGAAGTTTGACATCTTGGATTGAATTTGCCATTTGTCCAGGCCAGTGAATTGGTGGGGCTTGGGGCGTCTTAAGTTGGCAGGGAAGTTTTTGCCATCTCATTGCATGTCTTATGTGTTCTGTGAGTTATCCGAATGCTGGGGTGGGTTTGGCTTTTCTTCTGGCGTTGGCAGGGGGGAGGGCCTTGGGCTCCATGGGGCTTGGTGGTGCTGTGGCCATGGGTTCAAGGGTGGATGTGCCAGGACTTCTTTCCCTTGATGGATCTTGGTAAACAGCAGTTCCTATTGGGGTCAGTGGGGGAGCTGGCTCCCTGGGAAGGCATTTGCCCAACAGTCCTTCCCTGTTATGTTTTGTTTGGGGAAGGACCCAAATGCAGCAAGATGAATGAAATAAGTATTTAATTAAATAAAACAACAGGGAGCTTACAGGTTATGGCAGGAATACATGAAACTGACAAACCAGAGAACCAATTAGACACAAGCAGACGCAGGTGAGAAAGGGGGAGCAGAGGGAGATTGGAAAATGAGCAGCAGCTGGGCAGGGAAGAAGACAAGAAAACAAGTTGCTGTAACTTGGTGTCCAGTTCTGAGAGTGTTTGACAGAGGGTGTGGCTGTGGCGGCGTGGTGAAATCTGATTTGGCCATACGTTGGTCTTTAATCTCCACAAATATTTTCTGATCTGCACCAAATTGAACATGACGGATGCTAATCAAGCCCATAAAAGATCTTTATGAAAATATTCAGTGACTGTGGGCTGAATCATCCACAGTGCCCCCTAGAAGCAAAAAAATTTTTAAAAAAAACTTCGGCCCCAAACAATGCTTTTGTTGAGGGTTAGAAAATTTGGTACAAGTAGTGTCTCAAGATCTACAAAAAAGTATTTTGGAGCCGTGATCCAAACCCTAGAGGAAGGAAGTTGGCCCTTTAAGATTAAAACCGTCATTTTGTCTCTTTTCAACACATTTTTGAGCAAACTGCTACAACTTTCCACTTAAGCCTCCTTTCCACTGAGAGGAATGGTGCGGGTCGGTGCGGTCCGGTCCGCTATGTGTTTCGGACTTTTCATGAGAGCGTTTCTGCCGCCCGCTGGACTCTCCCTGAGCAGGCAGATGGTGATGCACTGAAAAAAACAGAAAAAGACGAGGAAGAAACATGACAACAACATAGAGTCCATCCAGCAACTCCTGGTTGTCTTTCTTGTTTTTTGTTATTTTCTTTACACATTACACATGGCAATTCAACAAAGGCTAGTTTCATTAGCAATGGTGGCTTGGACAAAGGAAACGAGGGCGACGGAGAAAGGGGATCTACTGAGTCCACGCGACCTGTCTAAACAGACACCCGCCGACCGCAGCGGACAATAAACAAATAAGGAAATAATACAATATAATATACTACTTCTGGTTGCAACCAAAGTCTAATAATAAAACACAAAAAGCATGCACATTCAGGATCGGTGTACAGCGACAGACGACCAAGAATAACAGTGGTTAACAAGTTGACAGACTTATTTTAACCAACAGAAAACGGATATTAACCGTTAAGACCTCATTCTCCTCTACCCAGACCGAGAGATATAAATCAGTTTAATCCTACTTGGTGGGGGCAGCTCTCCACAGTCCACGAAGAAGAACGTAGGAAGTGTCCAGTTTAAAGGGAGCGGTTTTGCGCAAAACCGAGGTCAGAAAAGCGGACGTCCGACTTTAGGCGCTGAGGGACTCAGGCCTGTTTTCAATAGAGCTCAGATGGCCAGCTGACTCCCTGGTTACCCGTACAAGAAGTCTGTTTGCTCGGCCGATTCACTTCGAAGTTTAAAAGGGAAGTTCTTCCTGGTCCAGCAGGTTTGAACGGAAAAAGGGAAAATGCTAGCAGTGGATTAAAGCGTCTCCTTGCAGGCACCGCTTGGGAACCAAAAGACGAAGATTTCAATCTTTGAGCTGCTTTTATCAACTCTGTGATGTCATCACTGGCCACAGACCAATGAGAATGGGTTGAGGGCAGCGCAACGGATGCTGGGAGATGCAGTTCGTTCAGTGAAAGGATGCTTGGAGATGCAGTTCGTTCAGTCAAAGTCCATAGCCTCAACAATCAAAAAGAGAAGAAAACTTTTGGCAATGTCAATTTTTTTCCGGTTAAGACGGACAATGGATCGCCTTGTGGTAAGCAGCTTTAATGTGGTGAAATCAGTTTCTGGTTACACATGCAACAGATGTTCAGATATTTTGGAATTTTTTTTTTTTTTTTTTTACGTGAAAAGATCTGAAAGACCATCAGCAAATGAGCATCTTTCCTTTAAAAGTAAATTCTACTACAAGACGTGAAACAAAGCAACAACAACGTAAAAACAATTCAGCTGCACTTTGAAGTGACTTGTGTTGGGGATGGAGAAAGCACAGAGTTTGAGCGATTTAATGTCTGGTTTAATTCAACATCAATAGTTATGAATGATAACTTATTATTAATATAACTATTGATGAGATTCAATGATTTAATTGATTGATTTGGGCACCATTCCTATATTAACTTGATATTCTGAGAATTTCCAGACTTTCAGTCTCCTTTGAAGGATGTGAGCTCAGAAAGGGTCAATTAGCACTAGTTTTAGCTGTCGTTGGACACCAGGTCCTAAACCAGGTCTCGACAGCCCAGACAGGTGGCGGTACGGCTACAATCGACTGATGTTAACAGAATAAAAGGAAAACAAAGAAAGAACAGATATAATACTACTTCTAGCGATAACCAGTTTACAACACAGAGCATACAACATTCAAGGCCAGCGTGCGACTAATTGGCGATTATGCTGATGAGGAGCGAAACAGTACACATTCCTGTTCTTTTAAACCTCTTCTATTTTTATATGGATATTTATCAATGAGGTAAACAATAATTACAGCTATAACAGAACAGACAGACAGAGTATCTGTTGAATATCAAACCTGAAACTTTTTCCATGAATTATATTATGTAGAATCCTAGCACTGATATGGTGTTATAACTTAGGCTTGCAATCTGTTTGTGTGTGCCTTTTTCCTTTTTTGAACCAGCGCAGACAACACGTTGTTTGGGGTTTCAGCTGCGCCACTGAGTGGTGGGATGTTATAGTCCCAGGCTTCACACACATGCAGTGGGTGCACAATTTCCACATGTCAGAGGAAACATTCTTATATCTTTGTCAGAGGCTAAGTCCAGCCATGGAATAGAAGAAAAGAGCCATTGAAGTGTGGAAGCTGGCAACCAACAGTGAATACAGGAGCATTGGTTATCTTTTTGGCGTCAGTAAAACAACATTGTGTTGGTGTGTGCAGGACTTCGTTTGTTTTGCATACAAACACACATACCTGTGGTATCTGATTCAGCGGTTGTTGTTGCTGCAGCACTCAGGCGGTCAAACACTGTGCATCTTTCGGTTTGTAGATGGAGCATTTTGGCAAGGTGTTTGGTCAAATTACTTGTGTTCCCGCCTTTGCAAGCAAAGCTTTCATTACATATGTGACAGCGTGCATTGTCGGCATCTATTTTCGTAAAATGAAGCCAAATTTTGGATCTTTCCGTTCGCTCTGCCATCGTATCTGTAAGGCGAACATACACGTGAGCGTGCAGCAATCACCACTCCGTCCCCGCAGCGTGTTTGCTTGTTTAGGAGGAGTGGGCTGCAATACAGTGTTTGGCTTGTGTTTATTTCTCCCGCAAAACATGAATACGACCTTAGTTTTACCGTTAAGAGGACCGATAAGGCTGAAGCATATCGGTCCGGGTGGACCGTCAGAATCAGCCCTGGGGCCAATTTAATATCGGGTTTTGGTACCCATCCCTACTGCTAAAATATCTAGCCACAGTGCAATAACTGTAAAAAAAGTGTTTTCTCGGGGACAGTTCTGTTGAAACCTTTAAAAGTATTCATCCTTCCACCACATCCCCCTCATCTCCCAACTCCAACTCAGTAAACAAGCTGGTAGATAATTTCCTCGTGAAAATCTCAGACATTATTGATTCCATTGCTCCGACTACCTGAGTATTCTCAGGTAGAAAGAAGTCTCCTGGACAAATGATCCAGTGGTACGTAAAATTTTTATTGTAACTGTTTATTCTTAAATTCATTTAAATGAAACAAGAACATTTTAAACTCGTATCTCTTTATTTACACATCACAGGAAAAATGAGGTTCATTACCTTCAGTTTTAATTAACTGATTAATCTTTTTAAGCTTATCAAATATTTATCTTCCTTTGAACTACTTTCATCTCAAACTTCTCCCTCATGATTTTTAACATAGGTAGACAAACTTCCCCATATCATGACACAAACAATTCATCCTTAATTGACAAAGATAATAAAAACAACTGAAGGCATGTCAACAATTAATTAGTGATTAAAGCTATAGAAATAGAAGAAATAAATACTATTCACTGTAGTGTTTGTTACATTAGAAATGCATTAAATTGTACAGATGGGGGTTCATTCAGACACCTGGATATGCTCTGTACAGTCTGCACTTCACACCAGTCCTGACACTCTTCTTTGCCCTTGCCACTGGTTTACACACTGCCATGTCGTTTGTTGCCTCTGGTGCAATGCCCTGTCACATGAAAATGATGAACAATTACTTGAGCTAAGCAAATACAAACTGCTTAGCCTACATCATCAAGCGTAACAAATATCTGACCTGTGTCCTCGGCCGGAGCCAGGTCTGCAGTGCGCTGGTACATACCAGAGGCAATGGAATAGTCTTTAAGCCCATGGTGCTATAGTGAGCACTTTGAAAAAGAAATGCCACTACGTGATTGCACAGGGCTTTCCTAGCAGAGCAGGAACATGACATACGCTTCAGGACCACAGGAACCTCATCATCAGCCAACTATTCTCTTAGTAGTGATGATTTTATGGGATTCTTCATAGATAAAAGGAATTATATTAAAAATAAAATCATTAGGATACTCCCAAATGTCATTGCTTCTCTCTCAATAAGTGTGGCAGCATCGACGGGAACTGTAGAACCTTATCTGTGTGTGAATTGTTGTGATTCAGTCGAGCTTTAGGAACTTTGAAAAATATTAGCCTTATCAAAACTTTCAACTTGCATGTTGGACCCAATCCCAACCAAATTATTTAAGTAAGTGTTCCCTTTGGTCACTTGCCACATTTTAGATATGATGAATCTATCCTTAGTAAATGGATATGTACCACAGGTATTTAGGGATGCTATAATTAAACCTTAACTTAAGAGACCCTCTATCAATCAAGATGACTTAATTTATTACAGACCTATATCTAAAATAGAAAATAGTTGCTAATCAAGTTTGTGAGCATATAAACAGTCACATGTTAGGTTTCTGTGACTGTGTGCTGGAGAGTGGGTCTGTTTGTTTCTCCTCCTACCTTCTCTGCAGTGTGTGTCAGGCAGCAGCTCCAGCTGGTTCCAATCAACTAATCATCATTCTCCAGCTTAAAAGGGGAGCGGATCCTGGAGGCTGGCGCCAGTTGGTTCTCGCTTCTAGCGTGGTATATGGCCAAAATTACTCTCGAGAAATCGTTAGTAATAATCTCAAGATCAAGTTTATTCCAGTGCTTACCCTTTGCCTTCTTTGTTGATCCCTCCAGAAGTTCCTGCGACAACTCCCCGCAACCTTCCAAGCAGAAAATATTCCTTCAGTCTGAGTCCTGTCCTGTTCAGCCTCTGCACCGCTTCCCCGCTGGTAACTTTCTTCCATACTTGCCTTCATCACCGCTTCTCGACTTAGCTGCTTGCCTGTCCGCCCAGAAGACACCATCACCAGTGATACAAAGAGAAACTTTCTGTCATCCTCCGAACTTCTCCAAACTGCTCATCTGTAAGAAATACAAGGATTAGCAGATACCAAACATCCACCTCCAGCCAACCTCAGATCACGGATCCCCACAGTCCTCTCTCTCCGCCATTACTTTCCGGACACCAAGTAAGATCCTCCTCAATACCTTTTCAAGATACCACATCACCGCAGACCTCTCACCTGTTTCCTCTCCTAGTCCGGTTCTCATCTCCTGGTTCCTCCCGAGACAACCCTCCGGTTTTCCTCCCACTTCTCTCCGTTCAATAAACCTTTTAAAAATACAAATCACTTATCTGTTTGCTGACTGGAGCTGTAGCCTCTTAAAGAGTCAAAACAACTGAACATGTCATCACAACCTATTTGAAGAATTTCAGTCAGGTTTTCGAGCTCATCATAGCACTGAAACGGCACTGCTGAAAGTTACTAATGATGTTCTCATGTCCCAGATAATGGACTTGTGACTGTTCTGGTGTTAGATCTGTTGCTTTTGACACAGTCGATCATATTCTCTTAGAAAGGCTTCAATATGTTGCAGGGATCAAAGGAATAGCACTAAGCTGGTTTAAATCATTTATTTGACAGATTCCAGTTTGTTCATGTAAATATTACATCATTTTCACACTCAAGGGTTACTTGTAGAGTATCACAGGGTTCTGTGCTTGGACCAATTGTTTTTACTATATATATATATATATATATATATATATATATGCTTCTAATTGGTAAACTCATTAGACAGCATGGCATATATTTCCACAGCTATGCTGATGATACACAACTATATCCATAAATATAGTTTATAATATCCATAAATCATGATGAATCCAGTTAAGTAGATTTACAGATTTATGTCTTGTAGACATAAAAACATGAATGACTCTAAACCTTCTGCTTCTAAATTCTGACAAGACAAGTTGTCGTCTTTGGAACAGAAGCTCTGAAACAGAAACTGCTTAGTCAATCACTTCCTCTGGATGGTATTAATTTGGCTTACGGGAATAACGTAAAGAACATCTGAGCTTGTTTTTTCTAACCAAGACATGACATTCAAATCCCATATTAAACAAGTTTCTAGGATTTCCTTTTTTTCACCTCCGGAATATTGCTAAAATTAAAAATATCCTGTCCAGGAGTGATGCTGAACAAGTCCATGCATTTGTTACTTCATGGCTGGACTACTGTAATTCTTTACTATCAGGAAGTCCACACAATGCAATTAAAAGCCTTCATTTGATCAACATGCTGCAGCAAGATTTCTGATGAATATTAAAAAGAGAAATTACATTTCTGCTGTTTTAGTTTCCCTTCATTGGCTCCTTTTTAAATCCAGAATAGAATTTAAGATCCTCCTTCTTACATATAAACCCCTAATAATCAAGCCACATCAGAGATCTGATTTTTCCTAATGTTCCTAATAGAGCACTTAGCTTTCAGACTGTGGATTTACGTGTAGTTCTAAGGGTTTCTAAAAGTATAGTAGGAGGCAGATCTTTTAGTTACCAGGCTTCTCTCCTGTGGAACCAGCTCCAAGTTTTATTTTGTAAGACAGACACCCTGTCTATTTTTAAGGCCAGGCTTGAAACCTTTCATTTTGATAAAGTTTATAGTTAATAGTGGCTTAGGTCATCCCAAGCTATCTCTGTAGATATGCCGCTATAGGCTTAGACTGTTGGGAGGAAAGACTGACCACTTTTCTTCACTCTGCTACTTTTCTCTTCTACTACTCTCCGGTTGGATTATTTGCTGTTATTTCGACTGTTAACTTTGTTTTTTCTCAGTTTTTTTCTCTCCATAGAAGCTCCACTTGGTCTGGCGTCCTGCTTTAGGTGCTATGCCTTGTTGGACGGGGAACCATTGACTGGGATCAAGTTCCCAGTAACTTTGTCCTCCGTGTCCTTTTATCAACTTTTTACTTTCTTTAATACAGAAAGTAAATGGTAAATGGACTGAACTTATATAGTGCACTTTACACTGGCGCAACATTCACCCATTTGCTCTCACAAAGACGCACACATTTATACAACAATACAGGCAACTTGGGGTTAAGTGCCTTGCCCAGGGGGACATCGACATGTGACTGGAAGAAGATGGAATTAAACCTACAACATGCAAGACAACTACTCTACCTACAGAGTCACAGTCGCCCCTTTTACATTAGTTCTGTTATTCTTTCTGTGTCCCTGCTCTGTCTTCTCAAACCCCCAGACAGTCGTGGCAGATGGCCGCTCGTACTGAGCCAGGTTCTACTCGAGGGTTTTTCTTGTTAAAGGGGAGTTTTTCCTCTCCACTGTCGGTACATGCTTGTCAGTATGAGGGATTGCTGAGGGATTACTTTGGTTGGAGTCTGCATCAACGGGGCACTACTGCGAGTCAATGACTTGATGCTGGGATTACTTAAATAGAAAAATTTGAAACTAATTGGAATGTATGTTTGATTGAACTGAAATTACTTTTCTTATAAAGTGGGCACCAAACTGCCAAGGCACTTTACAAGAAAAGTCATTTTTGTGAATCGGTGCGATAGAAATCAACCAAATTGAATTGCAAAGATATGTATTTCAGAGTTACTTGTGTGCTGACTTCTCAGCTCCTGCATCCAGAACTGTTTTTATCAATTGAGAGTTATCTTCTGACCTTGGAGATGTTCAACTCCTGCAGCTGCACGGAAAACCCTAATAAGGAGTTGTTTTCTCGTAAGACACTATCTGAGGAACCGGGGTTAATCGGTTCGTGAGGATGGGAGGGGGTGGTTCAGGTGTATGACTTACAGATATATACTCATGTCTTTGTAATAACTGTAGAGTCTCTTTTGAGTTCTCCTTGCTGCAAGTAATAAACTTTGTTGAAACCAGCTGATCGTTTTCATCTCATCAGGACTCCTCAGAATTTCTGACAGAATGTAGTTCTAGGCTGTTTCCTCACTGTTCTCAAGATCATGTGTACCCCATGAGGTGAGATCTTGCATGGAGCCCCAGGTCAAGGGATATTGTCAGTGATCATGTATTTATTATATTTCTAATAATTGCTCCAACAGTTGATCTCTTCTTACCAAGCTGCTTGCCTATTGTAGATTAGGTCATCCCAGGCTTGTCCATGGAAAGCTTTCTGGTCTTGGCAATGGTGGAAGTTGGAGTCTGACCATTTGAAGGTGTGGACAGGTGTCTTTTATATAGATAACTTCAAACAGGTGCCAATCATACAGGTAACATGTGGAGGATAGAAGAGCTTCTTAAATGGAAGTAACAGGCCTGTGAGGGCCAGAATTCTTGCTTGTCTGTAGGTGCTAAATAATTATTTTCTGTACCATTATACAAATAAATTCTTTAAAAATCATAGAATGTGATTTCCTGCATTTCTTCTAACATTCTGTCTCTCACAGTTGAAGTGTATCTATGATGAAAATTACAGACCTCTCTCATCTTTTTAAGTGGGACAACTCACACAATCGGTGGCTGCCAAATAATTTTTTGCCCCACTGTTGCTACATTTTCTTTTCTTGGATTTCTTGGATTTTCAATTAAATCCATTGCCTAATGCTCATCCGAGATTGGATTCTCTGCAGCTCATTCTGTGAGATCCAAAGGAATTCCAAGTTCAGAAAAGATAAATAGTTCCCCAGGGGGTTCTAGGTCTGCTTCGGTGTTTCCTCTGGTATGGTGCACCAGGAAAACCTTCAAAGAGGGGCAACCAGGAAACATCCTGAGCAGATGCCCAAACCACCTCAACTGACTCCTTTGAATGTTGAAGAAGCATCGGCTTTACTCCCTCCGAAAGACAAAGCTCACACTATCTCTAAGTGTTAGTCCAACCACCCTACAGAAAAAGCTCATTTTAGCTTCCTGTAACTGGCATTTCATTCTTTCAGTCCTGATCCAAATCTATTGACCACAGGTGAGTGTATAAAAGTAGAGAGAACAGTGAGTCAAGAGCTTTGCTTTTTGGTTCTTCGTCCAGATTTCTGCAGACGAGGTCCAATTGAAGTGTACCTATGATTAAAATTCCAGACCTCTCTTATCTTTTTAAATGGTACAACTTAAATTTTAATATTTTGTTTTATTACTGTAGTTTCACTGTTTAGATGATCTGACTTGTTTTCGGGTCATAAGATGGACAGCAGACAAATACTCTTCAGTTTTAATGAACAATTTGTTTAAACTTTTTGTTTGACCAGAGGTGGGTAGTATCTAAATTTAGTTAGATTTACTTCAGTAACCTTTTGGAAAGAAAAATACTTTTAGTAGTACTACAACAAACATGTTTTAACCAAAATGCATGAAATACAGACCTGCAGCCCCCAATCCTTTATTTGTATAACGTTTTATTGCATTAGTGTTCAAATTAACAGAGTTTGCACAAAACTTTATATTTTTGGCTGTCTAATTACATAATTTAAAAATATTAAAAAAGGGGTTATGATTAGTTACTTAGTAGAATGGTAGTCTTTTTAACAAATAACTTTATTTAATTCAAATTCAATTCAGATTCAATTCAAAAAAACTTTATTGATCCCAGAGGGAAATTAAGTGTTGGTATAGCTCATATAATTAATTCTTTAAGGAGTTGTTGTAGATGATGATGGCTGTGGGCAGGAAGGTTTACCTGTAGCAGTCTGTATTGCAGCGAAACTGAAGAAGCCTCCGACTGAAAATGCTCTGTTGTTGTATGACATTCTCATGAAGAAGATGCTCAGGGTTGTCCATAATTTTTTTGATTTTATTAAGAATCCTTATTTGCATTATCATCTCCAGATGTTCCACAGTTGTCCCAAGAACAGAACCAGCCTTCTTTTTCAGGTTGTTTAGCCTTTTAAAATCCCTGGCTCTCATGCTGCTACCCCAACAGATGACGGCTGAAGAGATTACACTCTCCACAACAGACTTGTAGAAGATCTGCAGCATCTTGCTGCAAACCTTGAAGGACCCAAACTTCCTCAAGAAGTATAGTCTGCTCTGTCCCTTCTTGTAGACGGCTTCACTGTTGAGCCTCCAGTCCAGTGAACTCCGAGGTATTTATTCTCCTCAACCACCTCCACTTCTTCTCCCATGATGGAAACAGTGATTGTAGATTTCAGAAGAAACAGGGATAAATCAATCATCTCCTTTGTTTTGTTCACATTCAAGGTGAGACCATTTTTTCCACACCATGTCACAAAGCAGTCTCCCAGCTCTCTGTATTCAGCTTCTTGTCCATCTCTGATACACCCGAAAATTGCAGTATTTCTGCAGATGACAGGTCTCTGATTTGTACTGGAAGTCTGAGGTGTACAGAGTGAAAATGAATGGTGAGAGTACCAACCCTGTGGTGCTCCTGTGCTGCTGACCACCTGGTTTGACACACAATTCTTCAGTCTCACAAATTGTGGTCTGTTTGTCAGGTAGTCACTGATCCAGGCTATTGTTGAGGGCTCCACCTGTGTCTTAAGGAGTTTCTGACAAAGCAAATCAGGCTGAATTGTGTTAAATGGAGAAATCAAAGAACATGATCCTCACAGTGCTGCCTGCTTTGTCCAGATGACAGTGGGTTGGTTGAAGCAGGTGGATTATGGCATCTTCAACTCCAACTCCACAGCGATAAGCAAACTGCAGTGGGTCCCGATACGTTCTTGTTTGCTTACTCAGGGGTGCCAACAGGAGTCTCTCCAGGACCATCATGATGTGGGATGTCAGGGCAACAGGTCTATAGTTATTGATGACTGATGGGTGAGTTCTTTTTGGTGCTGGAGCAAAGCAGGATGTCTTCCACAACACTGGAACCTTCTCCTGAGTTAGGCTAAGGTTGAAGAGGTGCTGCAGAATCCCACAGAGCTGCTCTGCACAGGCCTTCAGGACTCTGGGGCTGACACCATCTGGACCTGCATCCTTGTTCCGGCTCAGTTTCTCCAGCTGCCTCTTCACCTGACTTTTGGAGACAGAGAAGTGGGAGGGGGAGGTAAAGGGGGTAGCAGCATTTCCTGACTTGGTTGAAGTCAAACTTGTGGAATCAGTAGAGTCCATGGCTGAGGTGAAGGATAAAACATCCGAGGTGTAACAGGAAAGCTGTTGATCAGAGGAGAGTGGGATCTCTGTTTGGCTGGGAACAGGAGAGGGGGATGCTGAGGTAGTTCCTAAACTGAACCTGTTGAAGAATGTGTTCAGTTCATTGGCTCTGTCCAGACTTCCATCTATCCAATCCTTCCTGTCCTTAAAGCCTGTGATCTTTCTCATTCCTGACCAGACATCTCGGATATTGTTCCTCTGTAGTTTCTTCTCCAGCTTCTTCCTGTATGCCTCCTTGCTGTCTCTGATCTTGACCATAAGTTGCTCCTGTATACTCCTCAGTAATTCCCTGTCTCCCTCCTTGAAGGTTCTTTTTTTCTTGTTTAACAGTTCCTTCAGGTCACTGGTGATCCAGGTTTTGTTATTAGGGAAGCATCTCACTGTTCTGGTGGGGATGATGTTGTCCACACAGAAGTTCATATAGTCAGTCACATACTCAGTCATGGCATTGATGTCCTCTCCATGTGCTTGGCAAAGAGTCATCCAGTCTGTGGTTGCAAAACAACCCTGCAGGGCTTCTTCAGCTTCCTGTGACCATTTTCTCAGTTTTCTTTGTAACAGGTTGCCTCTGAACAAGTGGTTTATATTCTGAACAGAGAAAAACAAGATTGTGATCTGATTGTCCCAGAGGAGGTCTTGGTTTGGACATGTATACATCCTTTACATTTGCATAAAACAAATCCAAGGTCCTGTTTTCTCTTGTAGAGCAGCTGACAAACTGTTGAAATGTTGGAAGTGTAGTAGAGAGCGAGGCATGATTAAAACCACCAGATATTGCCACAAATTGTCGTCAACGGCTGAAGGTGGAATGTAAACAACTGCCAAAATTACACTGGTGAACTTTCTTGGTAAATAATATGGACGAAAACTTACTGGCAAGAGTTCGACATCTGGGCTGCAGAGACGACACTTCACAGTAACATGTCCTGGATGACAAGCACTTCTTTTCTTTTCCTGCTCGTTTTCAGATCGCTGTCTGCTCATACAGTCAGGAAGCCTGGCAGAGAGACGTTGGAGTCGGGAATATGATCCAGGAGCCACGTCTCAGTAAAACACATAACACTGCATTCCCGGTACTCTGGCTGAGTCCTTGTTAGGGCTTGGAGTTCATCCATCTTGTTAGCCAGTGATCTTACGTTGCCCATTATGATCAATGGAAGAGATGGCTTGAACTTCCTCTTTCTCTGTCTCGTTTTCGCTCCTGCTCTGCATCCACGTCTTTTCCTTATCAACTCATCAGGGATTTGTGGCTTCAGTTGAGGTATTATTTCAGCTGCTCCCGGCTGAAAACCACATTGTTGCCATAGTTACGCACAGTAGTCGAGTTGAGGGGGAGCAGAGGGGGACGCCGCTCCCCTTAGAAAGAAATCCGACATATAACGTTCCACCAGTAAAGGTCCATCTCCATCCCTTCCATTTTAAAGTAAATATTGTATGGAAATATAAATCATAAATAGGCTTAGCCTATATGAAATAATTTCATCATCAGAAAATGTTAGGTCTCCACATGTTGAGCGAAATTAAACAGTCTAATAAAATCCGGGGGACAGGGGCACGAAACGCAATGATGCAACATTGTTTTTGCCTGAGAGTAGGCCAGGTGAACCTCGTTCCGACCTCTGGCACCTACAAAAACTGTTTACTTCATAAAATCTATACGTTCGCACTGAGTTCAAAAGTAGAAGTTCTCCTTCTGTAATAGCGCAGTTTTTTTATGATCAACGTTATAATTCGGGACTAGTTTGTTTTCACTGTAGTGAGAAAGAAGTTATACGGCTGCTACGTACCCATTTTAGACCAAGAGATGGATTTAACATGAAATCCATGTCTTGTTCATGTTTAATGGAAGTTAAATGCATGTAACCCATTTTACATAGGCCTACATGCTTTTACTCGGTTTTGTAAAAGAAGTTTTCATCATGACCTCAGCTGTCTCCATATCCGCATACGTCATCAAGTTGGTTAAACTCTGCCACCGTATTGGTCTAAAACGGGTACGTAACAGCCGTATCACTCCTTTCTCACTACAGCGAAAACAAACTAGTCCCGAATTAAAACATCGATCATAAAAAAACTGCGACATTACAGAAGGAGAACTTTTACTTTTGAACTCAGTGCAAACGTATTTATTTCATAAAGTTAACAGTTTGTAGATGCCAGAGGTCAGAATGAGATTCATTTTATACAGACATTTTCAGGGTTCACCTTATGGCCTAGAGAGCGGAAAAACCTGCATTACAGAAGTGCAAACATGCCAAAAAGAGCGGCTGGTCCGGGATTTTTTTAAAAGAAAAAATTACAGGTGAGCTATTAATCTCAATAATTAACCTAGCCTGCTTTTTGTTATCCAAAGACCACTCGACTCGCCACAGGTGTACGCACAGATCCCAGGATGCTACCCTCCAAACTAGCTAAGATGAACAGGCAACCCCCCACATCTCTCTTAATTAGCTTGCTAAAATACATGACTTGTCATTCAGTCAAGACACACATTCGGCTTGCTGAATCTGCACTAGATGTCGACTCTTTTTACACATCCAGCCATAATCGGCCTAGGAAAAATGATCACCTTGTCAGAGCTCATCTGACCGTGCCGACATTTAGCCATAATCAGGACGAATGTGAACAAGAGCAAGAAAAACTGTAGAAAAAAAACATGATTATGAAAGTGTTTGGAAAATGCTATGAGTATGTGAATTAAGTGAGGGTTGTAATGAATAAAATAGAAATGACTCATTTTGTTTGGTCTTTCATGTTAAATTAATCCAATTCTTTGTTTTGTATAGGCCTAGTTTGCATGAAAAAACTTATTCTGCACTGCACTTATTTGCTAAGGCTCCTTTGCAAGGTGCTGGTATCGGCTTTGCTTCACAGATATATAAAGCCTCCATTTCACCCGATCTTGTTTAATTCTAATACAGCCTATTCAGTTGTAGTCCCCTAACATTCCGGCCAATTTGGCGATACAAAATACTCTATAAATGCCACCTTTTTAAAAATTAAAATCCAGATTTTTTTAATAGACGAAAAAAATGACCATCCCCCATGAAATTCTTTTACAACTCGACTACTGGTAACGCATCATAACAAGTTGTCAAAAAGTGAAAAATGTACAGCAAAAATCCATCCAGCTTCACAGCACCAAAAACTAGAAAGTATGCAGGTCAAACAAATGCAATCTTCCACAAGAAAAAAAAAGGAACCAATGTACAAAAAAACAAAACTTAATATGTAGCCAAACAGAGCCACTCCAACATGCAGCCACCCAGAGCAGCGCAATTCTAGAAATTTGTTAAAGTTTAACAAATTTGTTAAAGCTTAACAATTTTTTGGGAGGATTTCTTTTTTAGATAGTCACCAGCCCCCCTGCAACCCTGCAAAGGATAGACGGTATAGATAATGGATGGATGGGTGCATCAGTTTTAACTTTCACTTGAGTAAAAACATTCTGAAATAGTGCTGTCCTTACTGGAATAAAATTTTGGGGCACTCTATTAGAAAGAGAACGAGAGAGATTTAAAACGTCATTTATTCCAACAATACAAACGTACAGAAAACTAAACTCAGAAATCAACAACCAAATATCACAATGTCTGGTTGTTTTGGGTTTATTGTGTATGCATTTTTGATAATTTCCTTGTTTGTTTTTGCATTTGGGTTTCATAACCATTTTGTCTTACTGATATCATTGTTTTCATCCTCTAGTCTTGCACCTCTCTAAATACTTATTTTCTGCACTGTTATACAAATACATTATTTAAAAATCATACAATGTAATTTCCTGGAGTTTTGTTTTTACATTCTGTCTCTCACAGTTGAAGTGTACCTATGATGAAAATTACAGACCTCACATCTTTTTAGGTGGGAGAACCTATACAAATCAGTAGCCGCCAAATACTTTTTTGTCCCACTGTAGCCTTTAGTTGATCTATTTAAAATGATAAAATAATTTAGAAAATGAATTGCAAAAGGATATTCAGATCCACCTAACTTCACTCCATGTCTCATCAGATATATAGAAAAGTAAAGATTTGCAGAAATATATAGACGTTTGTATGCAATAAATGGATGGAATTTCAGTAAACATTCCCCAGTAATTGAAAAATAAAAACAAAAGAAAGAAGGTTTCCAGTATGTGTTTTGATGAAGGCTTACTGTAAGTTCTAATTGTATAAAAGATGTTTGGAGACTGGAGGACTGTCACTCTTGGCCTCTATGTCCTTTCCTTTATATTCTTCATTCTTTCTCACTAACGCAGTCTGTTTTTCTGTGTGTGTGCAGTTCTGATCTCTTTACAATGACATTAAAGCAGAACAGTGTCTCCTCTCGCTTTCTCAGACTGGCTGAGACTTTAAGTGTATTGCTGCCTAATAAAAAGACAGAGGGGGTGGAAGAACATTGTTTTCTGGAAATAGACTTACACGCACTGTTCAACAGCAATCATAGTCCATAATCACTTGTAATGTTTGCTATAGTATCATATATATATATATATATATAGATATATTGCGGGCAACTTATGAAGATATTGAAATTACACAGTGTAAAACAAAAACTGTAATGGCAAATGATAAAATCTAAGCATTGTAAGACTAAATCTAAAATGAATGTAAAAGGAACCTGTACATGTATCTTTGTCCTTCAGTTGAAACCTGGCCATGTTAAGGGAATCTTTCAAAGGGGGTGAGAAACGATACTTCCTGGCTATCATATCACAGTGGTGACCCTTCATTCATTCATTCATTCATTCATTTCTGGTGATCTGAGATCAAGTAATGAGTAACAGGTTTAGAAGGAAAACCCACAAATCCCCTCTCCCCAGCCATGCTATCCAGCTGATTCTTGGGAATCCCAAGGCCCTAAGTGCTAAATAGTAAATGCAGGGAATTCTGGGCTACCCCTGAGGATTCCTCTGAGTGAGTCAAGCATTGAAAATCAGACTCCAAATAAAAATCTTAGAGAGCTTAGATTATAATATTAAATCATCTGGGGGAAAAAGCTAACCGTCAGTGGTAATTAAACTAATGACCCCAAAACAACAAACAGTGTTTTTAAAGATTTCTATGAAAATCTATACCTTTGGAACTGGATGATTATTGTCACTCAACTCCAGGCCCACTGAGAGGGGGTGAGAGTTACTCAAACGTCTCTGTGCTATATGACCTGCAAGGGTGCCTGAGCACACCACCAGGCACAGGCTTTATCGTTTTGCATTGGCTAGGGAGCATCTAAGCTGCACAGAAGACCAGTGGGCCTCAGTGCTGTTCTCTGATGAAAGTTGATTCACGTTGAGTAGAAATGATTTTGGAGACATCAAGGATAGCACTATGCATCAGCCACTGTTTTCACCAGATACGCCTTTGATGTTGTGGTGTTACAGTTGGGGGAGGTGTGTCTTGTCAATACAGAACTGCCCTACACTTTGTCAATGGTACCATGGCAACCAATACTACCTGAATAACAATTAATCAGGTGATTGTGCCCCTGCATATACTACATAGGCCTAATTTCATGTTCAAGAACATACAGTGGCTTGCAAAAGTATTCGGCCCCCTTGAATTTTTCCACATTTTGTCACATTACAGCCACAAACATGAATCAATTTTATTGGAATTCCACGTAAAAGACCAATACAAAGTGGTGTACACGTGAGAAGTGGAAGGAAAATCATACATGATTCCAAATTTTTTTTACAAATAAATAACTGAAAAGTGGGGTGTGCGTAATTATTCAGCCCCCTTTGGTCTAGTGCAGTCAGTTGCCCATAGACATTGTCTGATGAGTGCTAATGACTAAATAGAGTGCACCTGTGTGTAATCTAATGTCAGTACAAATACGGCTGCCCTGTGACGGCTTCAAAGGTTGTCTAAGAGAATGTTGGGAGCAACAACACCATGAAGTCCAAAGAACACACCAGACAGGTCAGGGATAAAGTTATTGAGAAATTTAAAGCAGGCTAGGCTACAAAAAGATTTCCCAAGCCTTGAACATCCCACGGAGCACTGTTCAAGCGATCATTCAGAAATGGAAGGAGTATGGCACAACTGTAAATCAGCCAAGACAAGGCCGTCCACCTAAACTCACAGGCCGAACAAGGAGAGCGCTGATCAGAAATGCAGCCAAGAGGCCCATGGTGACTCTGGACGAGCTGTCGAGATCTACAGCTCAGGTGGGGGAATCTGTCCATAGGACAACTATTAGTCATGCACTGCACAAAGTTGGCCTTTATGGAAGAGTGGCAAGAAGAAAGCCATTGTTAAAAGAAAACCATAAGAAGTCCCGTTTGCAGTTTGCCACAAGCCATGTGGGGGACACAGCACACATGTGAAGGAAGGTGCTCTGGTCAGATGAGACCAAAATGGAACTTTCTGGCCAAAATGGAAAACGCTGTGTGGCGGAAAACTAACACTGTATATCACTCTGAAGACACAATCCCCGCTGTCAAATATGGTGGTGGCAGCATCATGCTCTGGGGGTGCTTCTCTTCAGCAGGGACAGGGAAGCTGGTCAGAGTTGATGGGAAGATGGATGGAGCCAAATACTGGGCAATCTTGGAAGAAAACCTCTTGGAGTCTGCAAAAGACTTGAGACTGGGGCGGAGGTTCACCTTCCAGCAGGACAACGACCCTAAACATAAAGCCAGGGTAACAATGGAATGGTTTAAAACAAAACATATCCATGTGTTAGAATGGCCCAGTCAAAGTCCAGATCTAAATCCAATCGAGAATATGTGGCAAGATCTGAAAACTGCTGTTCACAAACGCTGTCCATCTAATCTGACTGAGCTGGAGTTTTTTTGCAAAGAAGAATGGGCAAGAATTTCAGTCTCTAGATGGGCAAAGCTGGTAGAAACATACCCTAAAAGACTGGCAGCTGGAATTGCAGCAAAAGGTGGTTCTACAAAGTATTGACTCAGGGGGTTGAATAATTACGCACACCCCACTTTTCAGTTATTTATTTGTAAAAAATGTTTGGAATCATGTATGATTTTTGTGCCACTTCTCACGTGTACACCACTTTGTATTGGCCTTTCACGTGGAATTCAAATAAAATTGATTCATGTTTGTGGCTGTAATGTGACAAAATGTGGAAAAATTCAAGGGGGCCGAATACTTTTGCAAGCCACTGTACATGCTCCAGCTCAAGGGAACAGCTGCTGGAGACAGGGGAGCCCTGCACTTTCTACAGACCTGAATTCCATTAAAAACCTATAGAATCATTTGAGTCACCATGTAGACCTCTTAACTTTGTACCCCAGTATATCAGAAGCAAATGAATAAGCACTGTTTTAGGAACCAAGGAGTGTGAGGTTAGGGTGCTTGAGCACCTGCTGTTTTCCTCCTTGATGCCCCACATGCTCTTTTTTAAAGCTTTTCTTTATGTGTGTGCATGTGGAGGCCTGTCTGTGTCTATCAACAATAACATTTAACTATCAATAACAATTTAGCTAAATATAAGGATCTGGCTGCCATGAGTCAGATAATGACTATTAACCAATGCTCATCCTTGACAACAGAGTGCGCCGGTTACGACCTAGGAATGAGCTCACAAAGAGCATGTGTTTTTTGCCATCTGGGCGGTGCAGAGCTGTAGAGGAAACACAGTGGGGCAAAGGGTATTTGCCTATTGTAGATTAGCTCATCCTAGTCAAGTGCAGGTGTACAATCTTGTCCCTGGTGTCCTTGGACAGCTCTCTGGTCTTGGCAAGGGTGGAGGTTGGAGTCTGACTCTTCGAAGGTGTGGGCAGGTCCCTTTTATTCAAATAACGAGTTCAAACAGGTGCTATTAATACGTAATTTGTAATAAACAGAACACAAAACTTTATATTTTTGGCTGTCTAATTACATAATTTAAAAATATTATGATTAGTTACTTAGTAGAATTGTAGTCTTTTTAACAAATAACTTTATTTAATTAAAGCTTAACAAATTTTTGGGAGGATTTCTTTTTTCAAAAGTCACCAGCCCCCCCAGCAACCCTTTCATGAACAATAACATGAACAATTTATTTTCATGAACAATAACCCTAAGACTGTTCCCACCACCCGCTCAGTTACATAACCCATATTGTGGTTTTTTGCACCTGTCTGATTTGCACCGATCGTTACCTGCACTCATGTATATAACAATCTGTTTAGCATATTATATTTTTATTTAAGGGTTTGTCTGTTTGTTCTTGTATGTTTGCACAAAGTACCGCAGCAATTTCCTAATGTTGTAAACCTACCCAACATTTGGCAATAAAACCCTTTCTGATTCTGATTCTGAACCCTGCATAGGATAGACGGTATAGATAATGGATGGATGGATGGGTGGATCAGTTTTTACTTTCACTTGAGTAAACACATGCTGATATAGTGCTGTCCTTACTGGAATAAAATTTTGGGGTACTCTATTAGAGAGAGAACGAGAGAGAGATTTAAAATGTCATTTATTCCAACAATAAAAACTTACAGAAAAATAAACTCAGAAATCAACAACCAAATATCACAATGTCTGGTTGTTTTGGGTTTATTGTGTATGCATTTTTGATAACTTCCATGTTGGTTTATGCATTTGGGTTTGATTAACCATTTTGTCTTACTGATATCATTGTTTTCATCCTCTAGCCTTGCACCTCTGTTTACCCCCAATTTCCACTGCATGCGCTTGGCTCCGCCATGCACTCCGCCATGCACTCCGCCATGCACTCCGCAGCAAAACTGCTCCCTTTGTAGTCAATGAGAGCATTTCCACTGGCGCTGCCAAGCGGCGCCGGCAGCCATTTCGCCATCCGGCAAAAATAGAATCTATTCTATTTTTGTCGGATGCCGGAGCAAATCCGCAATCAATCTACACAAATCACTAAGCACCAACAGGATATAGAAAAAACACATTTCTGGGTGTTTTTCCAAATAAATCAATTAAGACGGACTATAATTTTTTGTATGCATAGCTATATTAATATAAACCCACATATAAACTCAGCAAAAAAAGAAACGTCCTCTGACTTTCAACAGTTTTTACTTTCAGTAAACTTAATGTGTGTAAATATTTGTATGAACACTAAAAGAGTCAACACCATAAGACATAAACTAAAAATGTGTCACAGACATGTGACTAACAGAAATAGAATAATGTGTCCTTGAATGAAGGGAGGCTCAAAATCAAATGTACCAGTCAGTATCTGGTGTGGCCACCAGCTGCTTGAAGTACTGCAGTGCATCTCCTCCTCATGGACTGGACCAGATTTGTCAGTTCTTGCTGTGAGATGTTACCCCACTCTTCCACCAAGGCACTTGCAAGTTCCTGGACATTTCTGGGGGGAATGGCCCTAGCCCTCATCCTGCGATCCAACAGGTCCCAGACGTGCTCAATGGGATTGAGATTGCATGGCTCTTTGCTGGCCATGGCACAACACTGACATTCCTGTCATGCAGAAACTCACGCACAGAACGAGCAGTATGGCTGGTGGCATTGTCCTGCTGGAGGATCATGTCCGGATGAGCATGCATAAAGGGTACCACATGAGGGAGGAGGATGTCTTCCCTGTACCGCAAGGCATTGAGATTGCCTGCAATGACAACAAGCTCAGTTCGATGGTGATGTGATATACCGCCCCCCACCTCCAAATCGATCCCGCTCCAGGGTACAGGCCTCGGTGTAACGCTCATTCCTTCGACGATAAACACGAATCCGTCCATCACCCCTGGTGAGACAAAACCGTGACTCATCAGTGAAGAGCACTTTTTGCCACTCCTGTCTGGTCCAGCGAAGGTGGGTTTGTGCCCATAGGCGGCGTTGTTGCTGGTGATGTCGGGTAAGTACCTGCCTTACAACAGGCCTACAAGCCCTCAGTCCAGCCTCTCTCAGTCTATTGCGGACAGTCTGAGCGCTGATGGAGGGATTGTGTGTTCCTGGTGTGACTCGGGCAGTTGTTGTGGCCATCCTGTACCTGTCACGCAGGTGTGATATTCGGATGTACCGATCCTGTGCAGGTGTTGTTACACGTGGTCTTCCACTGCGAGGATGATCAGCTGTCCTTCCTGTCTCCCTGTAGCGCTGTCTTAAGCGTCTCACAGTGCGGACATGGCAATTTATTACCCTAGCCACATCAGCAGTCCTCATGCCTCCCTGCAGCACACCTAATGCACGTTCACGCAGATGAGCAGGGACCCTGGGCATCTTTCTTTGGGTGTTTTTCACAGTCGGTAGACCAGTCTCTTTAGTGTCCTGCGTTTTTAGAACTGTGACCTTAAATGCCTACTTTCTGTAAGCTGTTAAGGTCTTAACGACCATTCCACAGGCGCATGTTAATTAATTGATTATGGTTAATTGAACATGCATGGAAAACATTGTTTAAACCCTTTACAATGAAGATCTGTAAAGTTATTTGGATTTTTACAACATTATTGTTGAAATACACATTCCTGAAAAAGGGACATTTCTTTTTTTGCTGAGTTTATTTATACATATGTTGTCCAAAATATCTTGACACAGAATAACAGAGAATAACTTTACTTTTCTGTTCGTCTTCCACAGAATGAATAATTTTGTTCTGACTTCCGCATTTATTACTGGTTTTTATTGCGAGATCTCACAATTCCCGCGCATGCTTCTTTGAGAACCTTTGGGGTGCGGACCGGAGCTAGAGTGCATGCAGTGGAAACGGTTGCTGAGTGCGTGACGGACCGGACCGGAGCGCATGCAGTGGAAATTGGGGGTTAGTCTCCTCCATCCATGTAATCACCTCCAGCTGTTCCTCATCTCCCTGATGGTCTGTGCATGTATATACTTTATGTTCTCGCAAGTGTTATTCTCTACATTCTGTGTTATTCTCTACATCTCTACATATATATATATATATATATATATATATATATATATATATATATATATATATATATATATATTGTTCATAGTTATGTTAAAACTAATGGTTTCTTAATCAAAGGGTTAAAGGCACTGAACTAATAAATGAATGGAATCTTTAAAAACTTACATTATAGTACATTACTGGAAGGAACTGGTTTGATCTGATGGACGCGGAGATGAGATGTGTTGTAACTACTAAAAATAAAAAGTTGTTGTCTGGTTTTCTGAGCATCAATAATTATAATCAATAATTTAATATTAATATAATTATTGATGACGTTCGAGTTTAACCTGTTTATTAAAGATATAGGGGCACCAATCTCATAAATGAGATAATTTTTTATTAAACCAGACTGTCAGTCTCTCTGAAAAGGCGTATAGTTCATCCGTGGGGTTAAAACAAACTTCACAGCACACCCTAATAGCACAGGAAACTTCTCGTTACGTAAGGGAATTTATTAATGAAATAGGTCAACCTTACAGATTACATTTCATTCATAATTTCCATCTATTCTAACGCATGCAAAAATATAGAACAAAGTTAACGTCGAGGGAAGGGGGCGTGTGTGTGTGTGTGTGTGTGTGTGTGGGAGACAGCGAGCGAATGAGGGGGGGGTTCAGCTCACCCCCTCAATGTGATAAATAACTCAAGCCTTATCAATTGGCGCGATCGGTTCACAAAGGAAGACAAAGGAAGACTGCGTGGCGATTCAACAAAGGCTAGTTTCATTAGCAATGGTGGCTTGGACAAAATAAACGTGGGCGACGGAGAAAGGAGATCTACTGAGTCCACGTGACCTGTTTAAACAGACACGCGCCGACCGCAGCGGACAATAAACAAACAAGGAAATAATACCATATAATATACTGTTTCTGGTTGCAACCAAAGTCAAATAATAAAACACAAAAAGCATGCACATTCAGGGTCGGTGTACAGCGACAGACGACCAAGAATAACAGTGGTTAACAAGTTGACAGACTTATTTTAACCAACAGAAAACGGATATTAACCGTTAAGACCTAATTCTCCTCTACCCAGACCGAGAGAAATAAATCAGTTTAATCCTACTTGGTGGGGGCAGCTCTCCACAGTCCACAACGAAGAACATAGAAAGTGTCCAGTTTAAAGGAGCGGTTTGTGCAAAACCGAGGTCAGAAAAAGCGGACGTCCACCTTTAGGCGCTGAGGGACTCTACGCCTTTTTTCAATAGAGCTCAGATGGCCAGCTGACTCCCTGGTTACCCGTACAAGAAGTCTGTTTGCTCGGCCGATTCACTTCGAAGTTTAAAAGGGAAGTTATTCCTGGTCCAGCAGGTTTGAACGGAAAAAGGGAAAATGCTAGCAGTGGATTAAAGCGTCTCCTTGCAGGCACCGCTTGGGAACCAAAAGATGAAGATTTCAATATTCGCGCTGCTTTTATCAACTCTGTGATGTCATCACTGGCCACAGACCAATGAGAATGGGTCGAGGGCAGCGCAATGGGTGCTGGGAGATGCAGTTTGTTCAGTGGAAGGATGCTGGGAGATGCAGTTCGTTCAGTGAAAGGATGCTGGGAGATCCAGTTCGTTCAGTAAAGGCCATAGCCTCAACAGATGTTTGAGTCTGATGGTCAATGGGAATGGGGCCAAGCAATCTAGGAAACAGTTTCTTGGAATATGATTTAAATGGGAAGTCTTTTGAGGATAATCAAACCTGCTGACCAGGACAGTTTTTACAATCTTTTATTTTAAGTGGAGGTACGGTGAAGGGCTGCCTTGGTCTGATTCCAAATGCGTTGAAGGGAGTGAAGATGAGCACGGACCAAGGGGACAACAGGGTCTGGAAATGCGGACGGTAGAAGTGTGGGTTATGAAACTTCGAAAGGTGAGAGTTGTGGGCATACTCAATCCAGGGTATGTGCAAATTCCAAACAGGAGACTATTGGTGCGACTGATTCTGGGATGACATGAAAACTTATAAGAGTGACCCCAGTGAATGGTCAGAGCTCTTTTTTTTTTACGTGTCCTGTCTGGCAGTGTGGTGCTCAGAATTGGTGTCTGAGTACCAAGTAGAAGCCCAACAGATTTGAAGTGGAGCATTACGGCTTTGCTATAGTACTCCACTTGATATATTTGTGTAAGACATCTTTATTAGAAATTGCTGTGGCTTTTTATTTTCTTTCCGATAAGTTAGGGAAATGGAGACGGAAAATAAAGTGGTAGAAAGAAGATATGAAAAAAGAATGAACGTAGGAAAAAAAGTTAAGAGGGAGAAGGTAAGTTAAAGATAGAACAGTAGAAGGGCAACAAAGAAAACACAAGAAAACATCCCAGTCCGCCTCCACGCACACAGGACAGTAGGAAGAGAGAAAAAAAACAACAATCGACATAACAAATCAAACATTTCAAACTGAGAACTACACAATCACAACACACAATTAGATATATAAATACCGGGGTCACTGAAAAGCTCATGGTACAGATTATTACAAGATTTAGTAATGGTAACCTAAGCCCAAGAATGGATCTGTAAACACCGGAATACCCACACCTGTGTGTGTGTGTGTGTGAATGTGTGTGTGACCCCTAGCCTTCCTCCTCCACCTCAAAATGTTGATGCATGTTCTTATAATGTGCATTTAAAACAGAGGGGTGGGATGTGGGGAAGGCAGCCACATACCCCCATCCCCCACCCTGATGCCTCAGTGTCTATATGTGGTTTAACAGTGGGCACTGGAACCGGCGGTGAAGCTGATTGAACAGCTCCCTCTCTGGATACCAAAAAGTGTGCCCACCCAATATTCCCTACATGTGTCTCATGAGAATCTTATAAGTGAGAGTATCTATGTTGTACAGTAAAATTGTGACCCAGACCCTTCCCTGCACCCCAGTGACGGGTCCACACCTCCAGGCCTTACATGAGTGGGCGGACAGAGGTGTCCAGGGATGCGGAGGGATAGACTGGGGGACAAAATGCCGTCCCATGGAGCCAGCTCCCCCACTGATTCCAATAGGCTCCTTCATTCACCAAGATCCAACAAGGGATGGAGCAGCTGACCACACGCAGCTACTGCTAACTGACCAGCTATAACAGCCGGTTTCTCTGCCTTATCGCTGGTCTTTTCAGACAGAGCAACCCTTCAATGCAGATCTAGGAATCGTTCAAGTAAGGTTACAAATTGAGGCTTTTTTTCATTGTCTATTTCACTGTGTTCTTGCTGCACTTGTAAGATTTCATTCTTCAATTGTTTGGGTATAAACAGGATTTTCAAAGGTTTCTGACTGATAGAAACAGTCGTTTTCAATCTTGCAACATGAGTTACTCTGTCCAACTGGAGTTTTTCCTTTGTTCTTTGGTGCTAAGTTAAACAGAGTGGCTTTAGCTACACACTCTTGTTCTGATTATTGGGGCCTGCTTTTTGCAGAGTACCAGCGTTCATAAACAATAAAGGCTGCTACCTACGGTATTCAAAATACAGATCAGCTTTTTAAAATAATAGTTTAAAAACCGAAGACTAATTGTATGTCGTTTTAGAAAATAAAGAATGCTTTCAGAAATATAAATGATTGTTTATTTTCCATCAATCCATCCATTTTCTGTACCTGTCATTCCTATGCAGGGTTGCAGGGGGGCTGGTGCCTATCTCCAGCTGTCATGGGGTGAGAGGCGGGGTACGCCCTGGACAGGTCGCCAGTCCATCGCAGGGCAACACAGAGACACACAGGACAAACAACCATGCACACATACACACACTCATACCTAAGGGCAAGAGAAACCAATGCACCTAACAGTCATGTTTTTGGACTGGGAGGAAACCGACGTACCCGGAGAGAACCTAAACATGCACAGGGAGAACATGCAGAAAGACCCCAGGCTGGGATTCGAACCCAGGACCTTCTTGCTGCAAGGCAACAGTGCTACCAACTGCACCAATGTGCAGCCTGATTGTTTATTTTTTAAAATTTTGTAATAAATTTACAAAATTCAAAGTAAGCAACCAAGATAAAAATCTAAATCTATTCAATATTTGGTGATACTACCTTTGTCCTTGAAACCAGCACCAATTCTTATAGGTCAGTTATTTTTTGGGATTATAGTCAGGTGTATGACCAACCGTTTATAAGTTGAAACACAGTCCTTAATTAAAAAGAACAGCTGAATAGGAGGCTTAAAACTGGGTGAGGAACACACAAACTTTGTTACCAAGGTGAGGTTTTGGAATATAGCTTTCATGTCTTGGCAAGATTAAGCACACCAACAAGACACAAGATAGTTATACTGCATCAGCAAGATCTCTCTCAGACAAAGATTTCAAAGCAGACTGGGGTTTCAATATGTGCTGTTAAAGCCTTTTTGAAGAAGCACAAAGAAACATTGAACGTTGAGCATCGTAGAAGCAGTGGTCGTCCAAGGAAACTTGGTGCAGAAGATAAAAGACACATAAAGCTTATTACCCTTCAAAATCAGAAGATGTCTCCAGCAGTACCATCAGCTGAAAACTGGCAGGAACCAGTGGGACCCAGGTACACCCATCTATTGTCCGGAGAAGTCTGGACAGAAGTGGTCTTCATGGAAAAGTTTTGCAGCCAGAAAACCCTTACTCCGATGTGGAAACAAAGCCAAGTGACTCAAGTATCCACGAAAACATAGAAACTGGGGTGCAGAACAATGACTGCAGATGCTCTGGACTGATGAGTCAAAATTTGAAATATTTGTTGTCGCAGTGCTGGAGCTGTAGAATAATGAGTGTCTGCAAGTAGGGATGTCCCGATCAAAGTTTTTTCCCCCTTAAGTCCGAGTCATTTGATTTTAAATATCTGCCGATACAGAGTGCCGATCTGATCCTTCCACAATGATTAAAAATAATAAAAAGACACATCCAAGTTGTTCTTTTAAGTTTTTTTTAAGTATGTATATGATGCTATACCGTGTGAGATTCACTATAGAGTTGTGCATGCAAATAAATAAAACTTGAGCTAACCCATTGTGCAGGAAAGTTTAGCAGTGACATCGGACAAATAGGCAAACTCCATATGTCCGTGTGGTAACCCCAAAAGCAGACACCTTTGATACAATAACTAGCAGGTAGTGATGGGAATTTCGGCTCTTTTAGGAGAGGAGAGGCTCACTAAAAAGAACCGCCCATCAAAAAGTGTGTAATGTAAAATTTTGTGTAAAATGAATTACCAATCTACAGACATGTTCATATTAAATGTTTATTATTTATATGACTTATTATCTTCTCCATGGAAAGGTGCAACAAAATTAATAAATGTTAAAAGTACAAAAAACAACTCTGAAAATATTCATAAACTTTAAACTAATTACAGTGACCAACATAGAAAAGCTAAGATAATGTAGATAACTGCAGAATCTACTCAATATATTTTAACTTTGCATACTCTACACTCTGCTTCCAAATTTTGCTGCATTACCTGCTGTCCCTCCTTTTCTCACCTTTCCACCACGTTTCGTCTGTAGCTTTTTCTCCTCCCGTTTCTCTGTGTTTGTGGTGCTATCTGTGTGTGTGTGTGTGTGTGTGTGTGTAAAACCCTCCTCCCCTCCCTCCTGCTCCTGCTCAAGACGTGCAGGTTGAACAGAAAAAACAAACAAAAAACGAAAGGAAGGGGCGTCGCGTGGTGCAGGGGTTAGAGCGGGTGCCCCATGTGCAGAGGCTTCAGTCCTCGACGCGGCCGTCCCCAGTTCAAGTCCAGTTCCAGGTGACCTATGTCTTCCCCCACCTCTCTCCCCCTTCAAAAACTCTGTCAACTGTCAATAAAGGCCACTCAGCCCCAAAAAACCTTTAAAAAAAAAAACGAAAGGAAGCTGGCTCAAATCGGTCACCTCAAAGAGTCGACTCTAAGAGCCGTTTCGTTCAGGACCGACACGTAACTACTAGCAGGCGGTCACATAGCTTGTTGTGAATGCCCAGCAACACGTTTGCTCAGCATCTAGCTAGCATCTCACTATTGTGTTGTCTCAATTCCCCGCCTGCCATGAATTGTGTGATGTTACGGTGTTGTTGTCGCCCATGCAACCGTGAATATTGATGTAGTGGAACTTGTTGAAATAAAAAATAAGCCACTGTCAATCTGTTTGACAATCTCTGTCTCAGGTTATATCGGATCATTTCCACCCGATTCCGATCATTTAAAAATTACATGATCGGCCCAGATTTCCGATCAAGTGATCGGATCGGGACATCCCTATCTGCAAGCAACAGTGAAGCGTGGTGGAGGTTCTTTGAAAGTATGGGGCACCATTTCTGCAAATGGAGTTGGTGATTTGGTCAGGATCAATGTTGTTCTCAATGCTGAGAAATACAGGCAGATACTTGACACATGTCAAGACGCCTGCCTAGGTCACGTGAAACGTCACAGCTAAAAACAAACCTAGCTAGCAAAGTGATTTAAAAGCAGAGGCCTCTGAAACTTTTCTCGCCGAAAATGAGAAGGTCCATTTAAGAGACAGAAGAAGAGCCAACATCTTCTATGAAAAGATAGCTACATTTAACAGACAATTCCAGGAGTTATAGCCTACTCCAAATATGGATTCATCTTGATAGGTGATTTCCATGCACCAAGCCCCCACCCCCTCTCTATATACTATGTGGCAACCAGCTTTCTAATGAGGCCACGAAACCTTTAAATCTACCCCAGGCGGGAGCGTCTCGTTACAGTGAACCAGCCACTGGGATCCAACTGATTCAGCGATGTGGTGAGTTGTAGTATTTATGCACTTTGTATGTTTTAGTGGTAAATCTTATTTCAAAGGCATGTTTTAATTGGATTTATATTTATTATTATATTTAAAATTAACCACATTTTATACTGGTCGTTTGTTTTTATTTTGTTGCATTTATCCACTTGTCCATCTCAACATTGTCTCTAATAAACCAGTCTGGGGCCAAATTAAAGTTGGGGGCCACTTCTGTACCGCATTATGCCAATACATACCAGATATGTTAGTCCAGTCATCTGTGTTGCCGAGGTCCATCCACACCAAGCGCCATCTCAGCAAAGGTTGGGAGCAAGCACCAGAGTGTTTAGGATTACTTACTGCCAGAATATGTGCAAAGATGATGCTTTGCAGTGTTGACAGTCTGTTTCAGTGTTTTTTTCCCCTCAAAATTGTAGTTAATTGCATTTATTGTTGGGCTTTCTATGTACAGGTGCTGTTATTGTGTTTACAGAATGTTTGAAAGTTACTCTGCCATATATCGTTCAGACTTGCCTGATATGTATGACTGTTCCTCTGCCAAAAATCTAAATACTATAATAATTTTCTGAAATTTTGTTATATTTCTTTTTTTTTGGTCTTCTCCTTGGTTGTCATGATTCAGGTTTGACTCTAGAGTGAACACACAGCACTCATTGACCACGGGTAAGTAAAAATAAAATTTTATTTTCTTGGAGGGTTCCCTTAAAGGGGGGCTGTTGCCAGGAGCTGGGGAAAAGAAGCACTGGGTCACGTGAGGTGGCTGCCACTGGAAGCAGAGTGGGTGACTGTTGCTCAGGTGGTAGGAAGTTGTCCCTTAATTGGTTAATTGGTGGGTTCCCGGTTTGAATCCCTGCTCTGTCCGTCTCGGTCGTTGTGTCATTGGGCAAGACACTTCACCCTCTTGCCTCCTGGTGGTGGTCACAGGGACCGGTGGCGCCTATGTCCGGCAGGCTTGCCTCTCTCAGTGTGCCTAAGAGCAGCTGTGGCTACAATGTAGCCACCATCAGCGTGTGAATTTGTGCGTGAATGACTGAATGTTGTGTAAAGCACTTTGTGTTCCTCTGACTGAAAAAGTGCTATACAAATGCAGCCCATTTACCATGTTACCAGAGTGAGAGAGGTGAGTGGAGGAAATCCTTAGGAAGCGATTTTAAGCAGCTTGAGTGAAATGTTGCCAGCCCTCAGCTCCTGCTACAGTAGCTTCAGCCTGTCCTCCATCAGCAGCTCCCACTACTGTCTCCCATCCACCTGCTCCACTGCATCAACCAGCAGTCCAGCCGGACCAGCCATCTGCCCAGCTGTCACCCTTCAGATTCAAAAGAATCTGGACAACATGTTAATGCAGAACTACAGGCCAATCTCTGATCTTCCTTTCATCAGTAAAATTATTGAAAAAGCTGTGTTTCACCAATTAAATAGCTTCCTAACAATGACAAACCGTTTTGATATTTTTCAGTATGGTTTCCGTGCTCACCACAGCACTGAGACTGCCCTCATCAAAGTTTTCAATGAACAATGAACCTAAAGAACAGGGACTTCTATGTTTCAATAGGAAACCTTTCATCAGAACGAACAGAAATCACATGTGGGGTGCCCCAGGGCTCCATCCTGGGGCCGCTTTTATTTAATATCTAAATGCTCCCACTAGGCAAGATTATACCAACCAATAAGATTAGCTAACATAACTACGCGGATGATACTCAGCTTTGCATTAAATTGTCACCAGGTGACTATGAACCCATTCAAACCCTAAATCAATGCATCATCCAAATAAATGGATGGATGTGCCATAACTTTCTCCAGCTGAATAGAAACAAAACTGAAGTCATTATTTTTGGACCCAAAGATGAACGATCAAGAGTTAGCACACAGCTTCAATTAATACAGCTTGAAACTACTGATCAAGCACGAAACCTAGGTGTAGTTATGGACTCAGACCTGAACCTCCAGGGTCACATAAAGGCAATAACAAGGTCAGCCTTCTATCACCTAAAGAACATTTCTAGGATTAAAGAACTGATGTCGCAACAGGTAAATCGAAAAACTCATCCATGCGTTTACCGTTAGATGGCAAGAAAGTTGTTTGTCCTTATGATGACTGCCACAAACATTTCAGAGGGCGTTCATCCTTTGGTATCATCATTCAAATCAGTTCCTTTTGTATTTTAAAGGCATTTTCCACCAAGATGTCTGTTGAGAGAGAGAGAGATGACCTTACCCATCACACCAAGGGTAATAGTGCTTGGTAAGTAAATATTTTCAATTCCATTGTAATATTTTTGTAGAAATATATGTAATTATTGTGGTATTTGTTATTTTTACCCACAACAACTAACTTGACGGGAGCTTGTCTGTTTTAGATTGTATAAAAATAGAATCCAAACAGTTTGCTGCTGTTTCTGTTATTTATTATACACAATGACCAACAGGAAAAAACTGCCTAACGTTTCAGCACATGCCTAAATTCTGAAACATAAGGCTGTTTTTTCGTGTAATCTATCATATCATAATTTTCATCGCATAATAGATAATAAGAGAAACAGCAGCAAACTGTGTGCATCCTATTTTGGTACAGTGTGAGGCCTGCTATCCAACATTCTTGTAGAAACATTTTTTAAAAGGGTGAGCACATTGTCTTATTGAACTCTTGTCTGTTTTAGGAAATAATTTGGTGTCTGCGAGCCGGTGGATGATCAGTATGAAGGGCAAGGTATTTTATGAGCCTGAGCAGATGCATGACTTTGCCAGTACCCTTGCTGTCTTCTTTGCGTCATACTACGTCTTTAACCTGAAGTATCAGGAGTCAGGGTCCACCACACTGAAGATGACACAGAGGTAAATACTTGAGACCATTAAAGCTTAAACCATTTAAGAATGAAAACTATACATGACAGCTTGACTACAGTTGCAGAAACATATAGGTTATTGCTGTACTGTATGTTTTAATTTTAAAATTAAAGCAGCCTTTTTTTGTTAAAAGGTTCTTTGTGAGGATCAATCCAGACATGTGAACAAAATGCCCTGCTAAACTTGGTACAAGCCGCAAGACAGGACGTGTCGTAAAGAGGAAAGTGACAAGCATCAGCCCTCGGGTTACCACCTTCCTCCATTGGCTCACAGAGTTTGAATGTCACTCATTGCCCAGCACCAAAGTGACCCTTTAAAGAGGTTACACAAAACACATCAGTAGTAATCAACAATAACAATAGACTCCTTCATAACAAAACCACAAGAAATAGAAATGTAAAAAATTACTTCAACTTCAGTACTGATTAGGCATACCTCACTGCTCATAAATTATGCTATGGTAAATCATACAAGAATCAAACAAATTTATAATCTCCCCCCCTTATTCATAAATGGACTCTCAAGAGAAGAAAAAATAAATGAAATGGAATAATAATTAAATAATAATAAAAATATAATTGAAAAATGAAAATCAACCCCTTTTCCTCTCTGCTTTACCTGGGATGAGACCCTGCTAAATTTTCATGGAACTGCCAGACTCACATGGAGGAACACAAGAGAGTAGTTACAGAAAAAAAACATCAGAAAATCTAATTCACAAAGTGATTTAAAGGTAATCGTCATACACCTGCAGTCCAATCACTCATATAGCTCGAGGTCGTCAAGCGTTTCCACGCCACATCCATCGTCTCCATCCCCTTCATCTCTTCCTTCCCCTTCATCTCGACTTTCCGTGTCTGCACCAGGTTCGTCACATCTATCGACTCAGCCAGTCCTTTAATGCATGGATTTCCACTCACCCAATACAGAATCCAACCAATCACCCAGACCTCCCAGATCAGTACTTATACCAGCATTCTTAGCAAGGCCCTCTTTCATGACTCACAGGCCTTCTAAAGCTCTTGATACACTAGCATCAGAGTCCGTGTTTCCGGGGATAAAGGTGCAACATCTCACCCCCAGCATCGCACACACCTCTGCGCGGATAACATGTCAATCGCCATCCGGTTTTCCCTTGCAACCAGGGAGGTTGCATGGAGCTGCTCAGCCACACCCTGTAGCGTGTTGTGTGAGTAATTGATGAACGTCTGCTGATTATAAAACAGGTAATTAATCCAATCCACATTTTTATTAATAGTAGGCCACAATAAAACTGACTCTCAGGGTCTACTGGCACACTGAAGAACGCATTACTCAGGTCAACAACGGAAAAATGAGTGGATGATGGTGGGATCTGAGACAAAATCATACATGGATTCATTGAACTGGCGGCTCGCGGTATTAGGGACATGTTGATTTGTTTTAAGTCTAGCACGAAACGCCATTCTTCACCTGTTTCTCTGATTTTTTTCACTGGAAAAATCGGACTGCGAACGGGGGAATCGGTGCATTCGACAATTATCCCGGATTTTAACAGAGCATCAAACACTGTTTTTATGCCCTTCACTGCTTCTTCTTTTAGGGGGTACTGACGTTGAACTGGGCGAAAAAATGATTTTGATGTGATTTTTACAGGATTACAACCCTTAATTAAACCCTCGTCATATACGTTTTGCCCACAAGTCAGATGAGACCTGCTGAAGGAGGAGGGGTATTTCTGCCTGTTTTGCTGCAGTATCTTTATGTAGAAATGCGTGTGATAGCATTTCCTCAGAGTCATCTGTTAAAGGAACTACTCTGGTGACCTGCACTGTTCACTGAAATGGGCGTTTAAAAGGCGATTTCAAAAGGTGTGCAGATTTTGAGTGAAAAACAGAGGTGTTGCGCTGCGTTTGTTCCCAATCAGAAACGGACTGAGCTTGGTGAATGAGTTTTTCTACCATTTTCCACTTTTCACCATCCGGTTTAGAGAGGGAAATGTATGGCTCATGTTCATGAAATCGGTAAAGTGTCCGCTGTTCAGGTGTGAGGCAGACATTCAGTGCAGCTGAATGTGTGTCCCAAACCACGGAGGTTATGTTCAATGTGTCTGTGTCTGAGCTAAACCATGTCTGCTCATACTCCGTTGTCCGGTCCTCTAGAAACGTGTGATGTGCTATGGAGGTCTCCTTCCGACTAAAATACAGATGCTGGACTCGCCAGATTCTGAGCCAAATCGAGGAGGGATTTTGCTGTGGTACCTGCTATCAGCTTCCACTTATATCCATGTTTGAGGTCGTGAGGGCTGCCATCAAGACTGAGTCCTCTTGAGCTGGTACCATTTGGATGCCTAGTGGTGATGAAAAAGAGTAATATTTAATTCAATTTCAATTCAGTTTATTTATATAGCGCCAATTCACAACAGATGTCATCTCAAGGCACTTAACAAGAAGTCATTTCAATACAATGCAATACAATTTAGTTTGCACATCAGGTCTCTTCCTAATAAATTTACAGGACATTGTTAAGAAATCAGAAAACCATGTTTGAAAGCTGCCACCTCTCCTAGCTGACAACGAAGAGAGCAGCTAAAACGTTCTTTTACAACCTGACCAGAAGCAGACATAGAAAAACATGGTTTCCGCTCATTTTTGGATGTGGTTGTAGTTCCGTGTTTTTCATGAACCGAGTGAGTGGCTCCCAAGTCTACCATGAACTGCACAGGTGATCCTGAAATATTTAGAGACAGAATAAGTAAGGCCTTGTATGCTTCTGAAGTGAGATGAGCATACGTACCAGTTGGTGTCTGTTGTTGTTTCTCTAAATGTTCAATGGCTTCTGTAATCAAGGTGTGAGGGTTAGCCTTATTAGTGCAGAAAGCAGATTCTTCCTTGCAAAGAGCAAAAGTTTCATTGGAAATTGCTGATTTTTCATTGCAAACAGTAGTTTTTTTTTCACAAAAAACAGTTTATCTCCTTAAATGGGATTGGATGTTTCTGTGTGTGTTTGTGTGCATGTCAGACCTGCAGATCCATTGGTTGGCAAAATGGAGAATTCTTCTTTCTGCTCATTACTGGAAATCAAATTTTTTAGTCAGCTAGCCCAGCTGGGTTGTTGACGGCCTCTTCGTGTGGCTGAGGAAGTCTGCCCACATTGGTCTCTAAAATCTCCACGTCTCCCACAGTGATAGCAACAGTCATTGTCCTCTGGTGAAACTCTGCGGTGGTCAGCTGACTGCGAACAGCTGTGGTGTTGCATTCTGTGTCTTTGTCCACCTCTGAAATGGCGTCGGCCTCTCATCCTGTGATCCTGTGTTACGGCTGAATACATTGTTACAGCTGCAAGATACAAATCACTTTCTCTTTTTGTCTTTAAGTCATTTTCTCTCCTCTTTATGAGTCTCTCAGAATGCAAAACATATTCGCGCAGTTCAGAATAGTTCATTCCTTGGTCTAGGCCAATGTATTTATCAGTTACCTCGGGCCGCAGCTCTGGAAGCAGCTTATCCAGAATTCGAACGGAAATCATCGACTCCCAGACAGAACCACCTATCTCCTCTGGCTTTGTTAGTCCGCTGTGCCTTTCAAATGTTTCCTCCAATCTGTGAAGAAAGTCATCCGCGGCCTCGTTCGGCCTTTGCTTGACAGCATGTAAAACAGTTAAAGTGGGCTTGGTGGGAAACTCTTTATCAATCGCTTTACACAGTTTTATGGTAGCCACATAATACTCAGCGTTAGCTCCTCTTTCCTTAGCTGATGGCCCTTCATCTGACGGCACCTCTTTCATGCGGATATCAGGGTTGGGTAAGCTTCCAGTTAGCTTGCTAGCATCTGCAGCTTTCAACTGCTTTTTTATTACTCACCTGATTTCGGCTCCCGTGTACGGTGTACATTTTAGGACATCCTCAGCGGTCAGACTCAGGTGTCAGACATCACATGATAAAGCATCAGGTCTCAGGAAAATCGCCTTCAAATTTATGGAATTACACAGTCATGTCTCAGACATCAGATGAAAAGTTGTCATGTCTCAGGAAAAATGGAGTCAGACGAAAAGTTGTCAGGTCTCAGGAAAAACGGAGTCAGACGAAAAGTTGTCAGAGTCAGGTCTCAGACACCAGACAAAAAAGAGTCAGGTCTCAGACATCAGACAAAAAAGAGTCAGGTCTCAGACATCAGACAAAAAAGAGTCAGGTCTCAGACATCAGACGAAAAAGAGTCAGGTCTCAGACATCAGACAAAAAAGAGTCAGGTCTCAGACATCAGACAAAAAAAGAGTCAGAACTCAGACATCAGACAAAAAAGAGTCAGGTCTCAGACATCAGACCAAAAAGAGTCAGGTCTCAGGAAAACCGCTGTCAGAAAAAGCGGGGTCAAGACGAAAAGTTATCAGACGAAAAGTTGTCAGGTCTCAGGAAAAACGGAGTCACACGAAAAGTTATCAGAGTCAGGTCTCAGACATCAGACGTAAAAGAGCCATGTCTAATAAAATAAATAAATAATAATAAAACGGACATCAGAAATTAAATAAAATCAAATAACAAATATAAGCCGACAGGTTCATTGGATATAATTTGAATAAAATTCAATAGCTGATATACATCAGAAGCTGAAAAAGATCCTGCGTCGTCACGACATGACACGTCATCAAAATGCGACCGTCATACGCAGCCTACTGTCTACTGAGAGCCGGTGTTGTGCCAAAAACTGATCAGCCGCCGCGGGAGCGCGCACGAGTTAGGCAACACTGTTTCTCGACGTAACTCACAACGATTGCGGCTTAAAATTCGGCAAATCCAACATTATCGACATTGAAAAAGCACAAATATCCTTGTTAAATACTTTTAGCAGATGTTTGCCTCCATTTAATTTCTATAATTTTCTCCAGAGACGTACTGTACTTTCTATTTCCGAAGTTGTTTAAAATGTTCGGTGTTTATCTTACACGGTCATAATATGTAAGCCTGTATGTAATATTTGCAATTTAAATATATTTTTGGCTAAGAATTGGATATGTCTATGCTATAGCCTTGATATTAATTTAAAATAGCGTAAGATAACTCTTCTGCATAGAATGTAAAGGGACAAGTTATGTATATTAAAATAAATTATTTTCCAATAATTTTATCGATTTATCTGCTTTGTTTTGCCAATATTTTAATGTCATAGCCAACAACGTGTTATACTGTTTACATTGTTTTTATTTTTATTTAGTTTGACATGAAGCTAAAGTTAATTGTTTTTTTTGTTACTATGGAAACTCTCCATGGCACGTTTTCACTTGAAAAAACGTGATCAAACTGATCAAGCTCCTATGGTTTTACAATTACACAGTGTTACTATCTATAAATGACTTTTTGTTTAAAGGTGACAAGATTAAAGCATAAATAGTACATTTCCGCACATAGAACATCTTAGAATTGTGATTGTTCTCTTGCCAAAAAGTGACAATAACATCCTGTTTACCAATGAAGGGTTAAATATGCCTCAAAATGTCTTTTTTTATTTCTTATTAATTTAATTGTAGACATCACAGCATACTGAGTCTTTTGCACCATCTTTGATACCCCCAAATCGCTAAACAGGATCGTTGGACTTGCCAAAGATTGATTATAGCATTGTGGTTACATGTGAAGTGTTAAACATGTCTCGCAATAACTTTATTTATTATCTCTTGATGCTGTTGTACCCATCACAGCATACTGGGTCTTTTGCATGATCATAAATACCCCCAAAATGGCAAAAAACAACCATTTTACTTGCCAAAAATTGATTATACCATCTTGTTTACTCATGAAGGATTAAACATGTCTCAAAATTACTTTATTTATTATCTCTTGATGCAATTGTACCCATCACAGCATACTGGGTCCTTTGCATGATCATCAATGCTCACAAAGTGGCAAAAAACAACCATGTGACATTTCTCCTGTTTTAGCTTCCCTTCACTGGCTCCCTGTTAAATCCAGAATAGAATCTAAGATCCTCCTTCTTACATATAAACCCCTTAATAATCAAGCTCCATCATACATCAGAGATCTGATTGTTCCATATGTTCCTAACAGAGCTCTTCACTCCCAGACTGCAGGTTCCTAGGATTTTTAATAGTAGAATGGGAGGCAGATCTTTTAGTTATCAGGCTCCTCTCCTGTGGAACCAGCTCCCAGTTTTAGTCCGTGAGGCAGACACTCTGTTTACTTTTAAGACCAGGCCTAAAATTTTCCTTTTTGATAAAGCTTATAGTTAGAGTGGCTAAGGTCATCTTGAACTATCTCTGTAGTTATGCTGCTATAGGCTTAAACTGCTGCAGGACAGACTGACTATTTTTTTCTTCACTCTCCTACTTCACTCGTCTACTTTTATTCTTCTACTACTCTAACTGCATTATTGGATGTTATTTCGACTGTTAATTTGATGTTTTTTTTCTCAGTATTTTTCTCTCCATAGATGCTACACCTGGTCTGGTGTTCTGTTTGGCTGTGAAACCTTCTTGGAGGGCGGCATCGACTGGGATGCTCCCAGTAACTGAATGTTCTCCCTTGCCTGTGATCAATAATTTACTTTCTTTGACATAGAAACCCGAACCCGCTGGTGGACACCGGCGGTAAGGGATGCTGGTAGGCTGAAGAAGGAGTCCTACCGGGTCTTTTTGGCTTGTGGGACCCCTGAAGCAGCTGATAGGTATCGACAGGCCAAGCGGGATGCGGCTCGGATGGTTGCTGAGGCAAAAACTCGGGCGTGGGAGGAGTTTGGAGAGGCCATGGAAAACGACTTCCGTACGGCTTCGAAGCGATTCTGGTCCACCATCCGGCGTCTCAGGGGGGGAAAGCGGTGTGCCACCAACACTGTTTACAGTGGGGATGGTGTGCTGCTGACCTCGACGCGGGACGTTTTGGGTCGGTGAATGGAATACTTCGAAGAGCTCCTCAATCCCACCAGCACGCCTTCCAATCTGGAAGCAGGGTGTGCGGACTTGGGGTCGGTCTCTCCAATCTCTGGTGCTGAGGTCACCGAGGTCGTTAAAAAGCTCCTCGGTGGCAGGGCTCCGGGGGTGGATGAGATTCGACCGGAGTTCCTCAAGGCTCTGGATGTTGTGGGGCTGTGTTGGTTAACGCGGCTCTGCAATATTGCGTGGACATCGGGGGCAGTTCCCTTGGATAGGCAGACCGGGGTGGTGGTCCCCCTGTTTAAAAAGGGGGACCAAAGGGTGTGTTCCAACTACAGGGGGATCACACTTCTGAGCCTCCCTGGTAAGGTCTATTCAGGGGTTCTGGAGAGGAGGGTCCGAAGGATAGTCGAAGCTCGGATCCAGGAGGAACAATGCGGTTTTCGTCCTGGCCGTGGAACACTGGACCAGCTCTACACCCTCAGCAGGGTCCTGGAGGGTGCCTGGGAGTTCGCCCAACCGGTCTACATGTGTTTTGTGGACTTGGAGAAGGCGTTCGACCGTGTCCCTTGGGGGGCCCTGTGGGGGGTGCTCCGGGAGTATGGGGTACCGGGCCCCTTGATACGGGCTGTTAGGTCCCTGTACGACCGGTGCCAGAGTTTGGTTCGCATTGCCGGCAGTAAGTCGGGCTTGTTTCCAGTGAGAGTTGGACTCCGCCAAGGTTGCCCTTTGTCACCGATCCTGTTCCTAACTTTTATGGACAGGATCTCTAGGCGCAGCCAAGGCGTTGAGGGGATCCGTTTTGGTGGCCTCAGGATCGAGCTCTGCTTTTTGCAGATGACGTGGTCCTGTTGGCTTCATCGGAACGTGATCTACAGCTTTCGCTGGTGCGGTTCGCAGCGGAGTGTGAAGCGCCTGGGATGAGAATCAGCACCTCCAAATCCGAGGCCATGGACTTGAGCCGGAAAAGAGTGGGGTGCCTTCTCCGGGTCGGGGATGGGGTCCTTCCCCAAGTGGAGGAGTTTAAGTATCTGGGGGTCTTGTTCACGAATGAGGGAAAAATGGAGCAGGAGATCGATAGACGGATTGGTGGGGCATCTGCAGTTATCCGGGCGCTCTACTGGTCTGTCGTGGTGAAGAGAGAGCTGAGCCAAAAGGCGAAGCTCTCGATTTACCGGTCGATCTATGTTCCTACCCTCATCTATGGTCACGAACTCTGGGTGGTGACCGAAAGAACGAGATCACGGATACAAGCGGCTGAAATGAGTTTCCTCCGCAGAGTGTCTGGGCTCTCCCTTAGAGATAGGGTGAGAAGCTCAGTCATCCGGAGGGGGCTCAGAGTAGAGCCGCTGCTTCTCCACATCGAGAGGAGTCAGTTGAGGTGGCTCGGGCATCTGGTCAGGATGCCTCCTGGACGCCTCCCTGGTGAGGTGTTTCAGGCACATCTCACCGGGAGGAGGCCCAGGGGAAGGCCCAGGACACGCTGGAGGGACTATGTTTCTCGGCTGGCCTGGGAGCGCCTTGGGGTTCCTCCCGAGGAGCTGGAACAAGTGGCTGGGGAGAGGGAAGTCTGGGTCTCTTTGCTTAGGCTGCTGCCCCTGCGACCCGACCCCGGATAAGCGGAAGAAAATGGATGGATGGATGGATGGATGGATGGATGACATAGAAAGTTCTTTCTGTGTCTTTGCTCTGTCTCTTCAAACCCCAGTCTGTCGTGGCAGATGGTCGTTCATACTGAGCCAGGCTCTGGTTCTGCTGGAGGTTTCTTGACTCGATGGAATCTGCTGGGTTTTCTTAGAGAGAAAACTTTTAAACTGATTGGAATAATGACCTGAAGGATTAATTGGAATGTATGTATAATTGAATTTAAATGACTTTTCTTGTAAAGTGTTTTGAGATGTCATGTTGTAAATTGGCTATGCATAAAAAACCCGAATTGAATTGAACATGGATGCAACACTGCATAATCAAATTATGGCAAATTTTGACAAGCCACTATTTTTTTATAGTTCTTCTAGACTTTGAAGGGATTTGTACAATAACATCAACAGATAATAAATAAACTCATTTTGAGGCATATTTAACCCTTCATAGGTGACCAGGATGCTATAATCACTTTTCGGCAAGTCCTATGGTCACTTTTAGCCATTTAAGGATATCTAAGATGATGTAAAGGAGCCAGTATGCTGTGATGGGTACAGTAACATCAACAGATAATAAATAAAGTAATTTCGAGACATGTTTAAACCTTCATGAATAAAAAGGATGCTGTAATCAATTTTTGGCAAGTAAAATGGTTGTTTTTTGCCACTTTGTGGGTATTGATGATCATGTAAAGGACCCAGTATGCTGTGATGGGTACAATTGCATCAAGAGATAATAAATAAAGTAATTTTGAGACATGTTTAATCCTTCATGAGTAAACAAGATGGTATAATCAATTTATGGCAAGTAAAATGGTTGTTTTTTGCCATTTTGGGGGTATTTATGATCATGCAAAAGACCCAGTATGCTGTGATGGGTACAACAGCATCAAGAGATAATAAATAAAGTTATTGCAAGACATGTTTAACACTTCACATGTAACCACGATGCTATAATCAATCTTTGGCAAGTCCAACGATCCTGTTTAGCGATTTGGGGGTATCAAAGATGGTGCAAAAGACTCAGTATGCTGTGATGTCTACAATTAAATTAATAAGAAATAAAAAAAGACATTTTGAGGCATATTTAACCCTTCATTGGTAAACAGGATGTTATTGTCACTTTTTGGCAAGAGAACAATCACAATTCTAAGATGTTCTATGTGCGGAAATGTACTATTTATGCTTTAATGTTGTCACCTTTAAATAAAAAGTCATTTATAGATAGTAACACTGTGTAATTGTAAAACCATAGGAGCTTGATCAGTTTGATCACGTTTTTTCAAGTGAAAACGTGCCATAGTAACAAAAAAAACAATTAACTTTAGCTTCATGTCAAACTAAATAAAAATAAAAACAACGTAAACAGTATAACACGTTGTTGGCTATGACATTAAAATATTGGCAAACCAAACCAGATAAATCTATAAAATTGTTGGAAAATAATTTATATTAATCTACATAACTTGTCCCTTTACATTCTATGCAGAAGAGTTATCTTACGCTATTTTAAATTAATATCAAGGCTATAGCATAGACATATCCAATTCTTACCCAAAAATATATTTAAATTGCAAATATTACATACAGGCTTACATATTGTGACCGTTTAAGACAAACGCCGAACATTTTAAACAACTTCTGAAATAGAAAGCAAAGTACGTCTCTGGAGAAAATTATAGAAATTAAATGGAGGCAAACATCTGCTAAAGTATTTAACAAGGATATTTGTGCTTTTTCAATGTCGATAATGTTGGATTTGCCGAATTTTAAGCCGCAATCGTTGTGAGTTACGTCGAGAAACAGTGTTGCATAACTCGTGCCCGCTCCCGTGGCGGCTGATCAGTTTTTGGCACAACACCGGCTCTCAGTAGACAGTAGGCTGCGTATGACGGTCGCATTTTGATGACGTGTCATGTCGTGACGACGCAGGATCTTTTTCAGCTTCCAATGTATATAAGCTATTGAATTTTATTCAAATTATATCCAATAAACCTGTCGGCTTATATTTATTATTTGATTTTATTAAATTTTTAATGTCCGTTTTATTATTATTTATTTATTTTATTAGACATGGCTCTTTTTCGTCTGATGTCTGAGACCTGACTCTGATAACTTTTTGTCTGACTTCGTTTTTCCTGAGACCTGACAACTTTTCATCTGATAACTTTTCGTCTGACTCCGCTTTTTCTGACAGCGGTTTTCCTGAGACCTGACTCTTTTCGTCTGATGTCTGAGACCTGACTCTTTTTTGTCTGATGTCTGAGACCTGACTCTTTTTTGTCTGATGTCTGAGACCTGACTCTGACAACTTTTCGTCTGACTCCGTTTTTCCTGAGACCTGACAACTTTTCGTCTGATAACTTTTCGTCTGACTCCGTTTTTCCTGAGACCTGACAACTTTTCGTCTGATAACTTTTCGTCTGACTCCGCTTTTTCTGACAGCGGTTTTCCTGAGACCTGACTCCTTTTTGTCTGATGTCTGAGACATGACTGTGTAATTCCGTAAATTTGACGGCGATTTTCCTGAGACCTGATGCTTTATCATGTGATGTCTGACACCTGAGTCTGACCGCTGAGGATGTCCTAAAATGTACACCGTACCCGTGGGGCGAAACATCATACAGAATTCCTCCAGCTCTGTTGCAAACTGTTTTCCGTTTCCAACTATTTCCGGGAGTCGTTCAGTGGCTTCCTCCATGTCACGGTCAGTCCAGGGATGAAAAACCATTACTGGCCCATTATTTCCTGCAACTTCCTACATGGGAGCCGACAAGATATAGTTAGCCGCTTGTGTAAGGCTTACCTCCAAAGGATTTCGCTCCGCCGCGGTCCTGCCTTTTCCTCTCGTTCTAGAGGACCGGGGGAGAAAAGCAAGAAGGCGGCATGTTGACAAATTGATTTGATGTGCGGTACTCCGGATTGGTGGGCTCTGCTGCTTGAGGTTCTGCTGCTTAAGCGGCAGTTGGCCAATCATCTTTTTGACCCACCTCTGCTTGCTCGGGATTGGCTGCTTCTCCCCTCACTTCTTGCGTAGTCGTCGTTGAATGGTGCGTCGGTGGAGTGCAGTCCAAGTCTGGATCAAGATTCGTCATCGAGAGAGCTTGTAGATGTAGACACCAGTGTGTGAATGTGAGAATAATGGAGTTGTAAAGCGCTTTGAGTCTTGAAAAGTGCTATATAAACGCAAGCCATTATTATTATTATTGATCTCCAACCATGTCCTCGTCTGCTGAAACATAAGGAGGAGGTCAAAGCAGATTGTGTGTAGATCTAGCCGCCCCAGGACATGAAAATCTGACATGTTTATTTGTTGATGTGAGATCAGGAGGCACGGATGGTTGTTTCTGAAAATGTGTCTGCTTCTTATTTTGTTTACGTGTGGAGCGATCAGGTTTTAAAGACGTATTATCACTTCTTCCTGTCACCGTGCCAGAAATATCCATGCTACCGCCTAAATTTCTAAAACCCGCTTTTCGCTCGGAGCATTTTGCTTCATTCATCCAGGTCTCCCAACAACGTTTAAGCTTTTCAAACTTTTATCGTCAGTACCCGCACAAACATAGTGTTTTTAAGCCGTTCCCACTCTAAGTCTATTTTCTTTACGATTTTTTTCCAGCTCAGATACCTCTAAACTGATCCTGATCAGAAAGTTCCACTCAGATATCCAGAAATTAGTATTTTCCAAAATCTCTGTCCCATACTTTTCAGTCATTAAACGACATATCTTGCTGTCTGGTGGAGGAGACCTTGAGTTTACAGACCCCATTTTTCTGCGCTGAACACTTGCTATACTATTTATATTTTAAACTGCAGAAACGCTTTCTTTTTTCGGCTAAAAAGCTAAAATAAAAACCACCAGCTGATTAATTAATTGAGATTAATTTACAGCCCCAGTGTTTAGAGAACCATACATAAACAGCCAACACTCTTTTTTTTTGTAGTCAAAGCACAGCAAAACACTTATTTATATACTCTTTTCAAAGCGAAAGTATATGAAAAAGCGCTACTTTTTTCCCCCCAAATAGACTAATTAATTTTATGGAAGGAATCAATCTCACCGTTGTCCTTCTCCCAAGAAGAGAATGGATTCGGATTTCCAGGGGGCAGTCAGTCTGAAACGAGAAAAGCCAAGTCCCTTCCTGCTCCTAAAAGGGCTAATCGGAGGTCTTGAAGGGCCGGGGGCTGCTCCTGCCGGGTCTTTGTGACTCCTTGGCAGCTCCAGTCCTTCCGCACGCTGGAACCCAGCGCCAAATTGTGGTCGAAGTTCTTAAATAGAAGAGATGAGAGAGATTCCTTCAGATATTTTGAGGTTTTAATACAAACTTGGTTGATCAAGCAAGGAGGTACAGCGTCAACAGAGAAATGTGTAATACTGACCTGCCTTCCAAAACAAGACACAGAATTATATAGGTTCAGTAATCTTGACTCCTATCAATATGACATCAGAAAACATTTCTTCAGTATGAGAACATTAGACTCGCAGGCTTCAGGCCCTTGATAGTGGAAGCGCAATTAATGTATGTCAGGACATCCTTAGATATAAAAGAGAGTTGCTATGCCAACCCAGGATGTAAAAGCCTGTCCTGACCCAAATTCATACAGTGTCAAATAATCAGATTGGTCACCATATCACAAGGAGCTGGTACCCAGTAACTGTCAGTACATGAAATACGCAGAACAGATCATTCTTAATAATAAATTTTCCATCACAACAGTAAAGTTGTTTTTGCCGTGAAACATCACAACAGTAAAGGTACTGTAGACCAGTAATTACATTAACTTACTGGCAATAGTGTTGCCAGTAAGTTACTGTAAAAATACAATAAAATGTCTAACAGTGCACAGGAGACAAGGCCGAGACCCCTACTCCACCATGCGCTCCCTGGTGAGCACCCAGGCAGCCACAGCCGACCACCGCTCCCGAGGCAGAGGGCTCCCACAGATAACACTGGAAGGAAGATTAAAATAACAACTTAAAGTATAAAATAAACAAAGAATAAGTATGGTAAGATTAAGTAGTAAAAACACTGATAAAGTTTATGAAGTAAAACATGCAGAGCAATTAAACGGACCATAATAAATAATAATCAGTTAAAAGCAAAGCTAAAAAGGTGAGTTTTGAGCCTGCTCTTAAAAACATGAACTTTCTCTGCAGCCCTGAGGTCCTCCGGCAGCCTGTTCCAGAGGTGAGCGCCATAATAATATGTGGCGATAGCCAAATTATGTCTTTTAAAACTGTTGTTTATGTGCACCCCTCACGTGCTTCAAATATATCTTGTACACGCCCCTTGTAAGTCAACCTGTAAGATTCAGCACTGCAGCGCAAGTTTTTGATGCCACATCAGTAGTCTTACAGAGACGATTGGAAGCGGTTGACAGGTGTCCTCTCTTCTCCGTTGCGCGGCCTACCTTTGGCCTTCCTTTTAAATCAGTGGGCAAGTTGTGTAAACCGCGTCAGCTCCAGGAGGAGAAGCTTCCTGCTTTCGATACTTTGAATTTAACCTGACTGGATGCAGAAACCACAGGTGTGGCAGCCAAACGCTGCGGCATCGACTTCCAAAATAAACTGTAGGGATGGATCTGGGTGTGTGAGTATGGGTGCTTGGATGAACAGTTCCTTAAGTTGATTGAAGGCCCGGTCAGCCTCTGGGGTCCACTGGAAAGGTTTCTTTCTCTGAGAATGTCATTAACCAAGTTTTGAAAAACGACTGGGGCATTGGATAGACCAAACGGCATGACCAAGTATTCAAAATGACCGATATGAGTTTTAAATGTGATAGTGATCTGATTAAGTCCTCTATAGTCTATGCACGGACGGAATGAACCATCTGTTTTAGCAACAAAGAAGAAACCAGCGCCTAGAGGTGAGGATGAAGGGCTTCCCCTAGGCCCATGGCTCAAGCTGGTGACAGTACCTGATGGGAGCTACATGTTTGTTCTTTCACTCTTTCCTGTCCTCTCCTATTCCTCTTCCTTACTTAAAGCATTGATGTGAATCATGAAGTATGATAATGACAAAGGGGGGTTATTTTCTCGGTGTGATTTTCTTTTCTTTTTGTTTTTTCTTACGATTTTTTAAAATATATTTTAGTAGAGTAGATTAGCCTCTACCCAGACTTAGTTAGCCTCTCCTTAGACTCAATTCGAATTAGTGGACCCAGTGTAGCTCCAAAGACTGTAAACTGCATTTCCACTCTTCACAGCTAAGGGGGGAATGCCGGGAACCAGATTGTTGGACCCATATCGTTTTTTGCCGTCCATATCGTCTCGCAATTCTCCAAATGGACTGAACTGAAATTTGCCACTCCCCAGACCTCGCCCTGCTGAAGGACAGTGACGCTCTTGGACTTCATGGGAAATAAACCTGGTTCTAGCTCCAAAGACTGAACAGTGTGCGGTCTTTGGAACTAAAAGGGGGAATGTTGGGATTAGTTTTCCACAAACTGAATGGACTGCATCTCCCAGCATCCTTGCGCCGCCCTCAAAGCATTCTCATTGGTCTGTGGCCAGTGATGACATCACCGAGTTGATAAAGGGGCGCGGAACATGAAATCATTGTCTTTACCCTGCTCACCACTGAGCTGAATGGAGACGCTCAATTAAATTGCTAGCAACTTTCCCCCTTTTGTTCGGACCTGCTGGATCGGGAAAGAACTCCCTTGAAAACTTTGAAGGTAATAACCTGCCAATCTATCTGGCTTCGTGTTTTTGTAACTACGAAGTCTGCTGGCATCTGAGGTATACCAAGATAGCTCTGAAGACAGGCCCGATTCTGGTCATTGCCTGCATTTGGATGCGTCCATCTCTGACGTCGGCCGTGCACTGCTGCTCCTACCACCGTTGAACATTTTCGTTCCCTTTTCTCCATCGTTCGTCGTGGACTGGGATGGATGGAAGAGAATCATTGCCACGTAGGATAAACCTGGTTTATTTCTGCTGAGTCTGGGTAGAGTAGTTAGATCTGACGGGTTAGATCCCGTGTTTCTGTTGGTTGATATAAATTTGTGAACTTGTAAACCACTGTTTATTAATTGCTGATTAGCGTCGCCACACGCTGGCCTTTAGTGTTGTATGCTCTGTGTTTTAAACTGGTTATCGCTAGAAGCAGTGCTGTATTTCTTTTTCCTTTTATTCTATTAATGCCATAGACCAGGTCGCAGGGTGTCCATCGTCTGCTAAAACTGGTGCTAATTATCCCTTTCTTTCCACATAATCTACAATGTGGGGTGAGTCTAGCCTTTGAATCCCAGGCAGTCCAGCTCTGTGTTTCTCTGTTCACAGAGTTGAGCACGGACCGATAAGAGCAAGACTTTATGATCGTCCCCCCACACACACTCTTCTCTCTTGCTCTCTCTCTCACACACACACGCAGAGGTGATAACAGCATCTTGGAAGTGATGCCCTCTCGATTGTCCTCCATTTCTGCATTTTTCTAAGATCGTTGGTAGTTTGTAGATGGCATGTATTAGAATAGATGGGATTGTGGACACAGTAAGTTGGCTGTAAGGTTAATCTGTTGTGTTAATAAACCCTGTTATATTTTAAAGAAAAGCTTCTGTATTTTATTTCAGCATGTGTATACAGTTACTTTTCATAGTGTCTGAGCTCATATCATGCAGAGGAGGCTGAAAGTCTAGAATTCTCCAAAAATTATGTTAATACAGGAGTGGTCCCCCAATTAATAAATTAAATCATTGAATCTCTTCAATAGTTATATTAATATTAAATTATTAGTCATAACTATTGATGTTGAATTAAACCAGACATTAATTCGCTCACACTCTGTGCCTTCTCTTTCCCCAACAGATGTTTTTGGTTTTTTTGTATAAAATGGGTGAATCACTGCATCAGGATGGGCCGCTTTGGGACATGGAAGGAGGACCAGAGGTGGAGCGGACAGAGCTATACAGAGTTAAAGGATCGGTCATATTGATTCAAGGGAAAAGTAGGAAAAGGACTCTGCATGGAGGTATGAGAAGACTGGAATGGAAGAACCTAAGGAAGAGGTGGAAAACAATGTGTAGGTTCATTAACAGAAATCAGCTTTAATGGGAACTTGTAATCATGAGCTATGTCTTTTTCTTGAATTGTAATGGACTGAGACACATGGAAAAAGGTAATATGTTGGGGGATATGATGAAAGGGGACATTGTGTGCTTGCAAGAAACACATCGGACAATGGAAACTGAATGAGACTTTGTCAGGGTAAAAGCAATGAGACGATGAACTCATGTGGAGTAGCAGTGTGGATACGTTCTGATGATATTACCTTACTACAGACACATGTGGATGAGGAGGGCAAAGTAGTGTTGGTGGATTTAATTTACCTTTAAGAAATATTAAGATTGATTAATGTTTATGCACCAAATGTTGAGAAAGAAAGAAAAGCTTTCTTTGAGGGACTGGAGAAGTGGATAGGAGGAAGGACAATGTTGATTTGTGATTTTAATGTTAAATTGTCACATTTGGATTTTGGTACACACAATTTAGTGAATTAGGATGCCTCAGCTGTGATAATGGAATCCAAGGAAGAGAATATACTCATGGAGACAATTAGTAAATAAGGTGTTGCAGCAAAGCCAGATTGATTTATGTTTAGGAGCGTTAGATATCTTTGTGGGAATTGGTGACCATGCATAGGTGAAATTTATTTTGGGGTAGAAGATTAGGAGGAGGAGGACAGGTGGAACTTGGTGTTTGAATACTGCTTTGCTGAAGGATGTGAAATATAAGGAGATAAGTAAAATATTTTTGGAGGAAGAAAGGGGCATAAGAGATAGGAATATATGTGAATGGTGGGAGGATATGAAAAAGAAGAATCAAAAGTAAATAAGGTTTGCAAAATTTAGGAATTTCTGTAGGAGAGAAAAGTATAATAGTCTATGTAGATAATTAGAACAGGAGATTATACAGTTAGAAAAAGATAAAGATAGAGATAAATCTTACTATTTCCAGATCAGGGATGAATAAGAAGTGCATAAAAGGGAAAATGGACCGGGGAAAGGATAAGGAGTAGGGCGAGAATGTTGGTAGAAGGAGAAAGGTGTACAAGATTTTTTTTTTGATCTGGAGACAAACAAGATCAACAATTTCTGGTAGAGTTAGAGAATGATGAAGGGAAAAGACTGACAGATTATGTAGATATAGTGACTGAGCTACAGGGGTTCTATCAACATTTATTTAAGAAAGAAGAGACGTGTGCTGAGGCCATGAATATTGTGACTCAAGTAATACAGAGAAAACTAATGAGGGTGAAAGTAGAGATTGTGATTTAGATATAACGGAAGGGGAAATAGAGTTGGAAATGTCAGAGAATAAAAGCCCTGGTATGGATAGATTACCAGCGGAATTTACAGGACTTTTAAAGAAATCTTAGCTGGTATTCTTTTGAAGGTCGATAATAAGATGGAACAGGATTGTAATATAAAAGAACTACTTAAAGTATAAAAGTAAAAGTAATGCATTTTAAAAAATGACATGAAAGAATAAAGCTTAAGCCCCCCCCCAAAAGAGAGGCCATAATGATTATGTTATATAAAAATGTTTATTTTGAAACATCTGGGACACACTAGGCTACCTGTTTCAGCTGCATATATGCCCATTAAAATGTATTAATTTAAGTACAATGCAATTACTTTACAGAACTATATGTGGACTACTGACCATTAATAAGTATATATATATATATATATATATATATATATATATATATATATATATAAATTAAGAATAGTATCACCAAAGTCTTACAACCTCAGCAGTCTTACAACCTCAGCACAGACAAGATTGTGCAGACCCCTGCATTCTCTAATGACCCCCTTGGGGCACATGAACCTCTTGTTGGGAACCACTGTTCTAGAGGCTGAATCCGCGCTGACGCACTGGAGACTGGAACTAAAAGCTCCACTTCACCCAAAGTTTTGAAATCAGGGAACATTTTTCTGATTCAAGTGATCAGAAGTCGGAAAGGATGTCTGAACCCAGCTTCATATCCCTTCAGCAGCAGAAAATTTCGGAGCCTGCGCTCTTTCACACGGCTGGTTGGCACAACACCGGGGTCTTTGAACCGCGTCTTTAATCAGCCGCACCGGTCTGAGATGATGCTCAGATAGCTTCATGGAAATCTTCTTATTATAAATTTAGTGATTCAGTTGCTTGTACTCCTCGCTTCAACTCAAACCTAAAAATGTATGCGCGTCTGCACCAAATGGTCAGGGGTGTGAATTATAATCTGTGGCCTTTGGATTTTCCGTCACCGTTGTAAAAAAAACAACAACAAAAAACGGACTAATATGGAAAATATTCGGTTAATGGGACCCCGTGTGCACAGTACGCAATGGATCGCATACAAGCGGGGTGTACGAATAGTAGATGTTTAAAATTAAGATCAAACCACTGTTAAATGTAGGAGATGTAGTACAACAGAAGGTGAGTAAGAAAGAAGAAATGATATTAATTGACATTGATTTAGAGAAAGCGTTTGATAGAGTAGAGCATGAATATTTACAGAGGGTGTTGACTGACTTTGGGTTTGGTCATAGATTGAGAAAGCGGGTAAGCTTGTTGTCAAAAAATGCTAGAAGCAGGGTTAAAGTGAATGGCATTTTAACAGACCCCTTTAGACTCAAAAGATCGGTAAGGCAGGGATGTCCGCTGTTGGCAATTTTATACTCACTAGCCGCTGGCATCACTAATAAGGAGAGATGTGGACATCTGGGGAGTTAAAGTGCTAAATGGGTTACAGACTAAAATCTTTCAACATGACGGCTTGACGGTTGGTGATATAGCAAGTGGAAGGAAGGTGATTGATAGGATGAAAGTATATGAGAAGGCATCTGGCGCGAAAGTTAATTTACACAAGATTGAAATAATGGTTTTTGATAGACAAGGACAACAAATATAGGATTTGCCCTTTGAAATAAATATTTCTTTTATTGAGGTACTTGGTATTTATTTTGGTAAAGATCCAATAGAGGTGAGGAATACGGGTGTATTAAATAAAATTGAAACAACATTGAATATCTGGAAAAAAATATATTTAACATTAAGAGGTAAGGTAGTGGTTTTGAAAGTTTAATTGTTGTCAAAATTAGAGTATATTATGAATGTTTTGGATGTGCCAGATTGGGTAAAAAACAAAATAAGTCGAATGATTTATAGGGGTTTGTGGAAGGGACGGAAGGTGAAAATTGCCCATTCCACGCTGATTGCGGATAGTAAAGAGGGTGGATTAAGGTTGCTGGATGTGGAGACGAGAATGAAAGCATGTAGGGTGAAGATGGTGACAAAAAATTTTAAGCACAAGACTGACAATATTTGGATGTATTACATGTTGAAGTATCTGGATGTGGTATCAGGGTGTGGGGTGGCAGGGTTACTAATGTGCTTTGGCAATTGAGACTTCTAGAAAGGATTCCAATGTTTTATAGAGAAGTATTGGTAGCATGGTCGAGTTTGAGGAACAATTTAATTTGTGACTTAGATAGCTGGATAGCAATTGCGAACCAGCCACTATTTTTGAACCCAGAGATTAAGTTTGACGATTATATGGTATATAATGCTTGTTTAAGAAGAACGGGGATAAATAAAATAGCAGATATCATTTATGAATTTATTCTGGGATTTCTATCTGATGAAGCGATAATTGAACAAGTCCAACTGAGTGAACCGGAGGCATAGACTTCTAAAATCAGATGCTGTTTGAGGAAATTGAGGGAAAGTATTCCACTGCGGTGGAAGATGGATTTATTGACAGAAAGTAGGAAGAAGGAAGAAAGGTGGGAGCCAGCGTTCTGGGTGACAAAAGGGGAAAGAGGGTGGAACTGAGATTACTGAAGATGAGGGATATATATATGTATATATATGTATATATATATATATATATATATATATATATATGTATATATGTATATATATATATATATATATATATATATATATATATATATATATATATATATATATAAAATAAACTGGTGGGAGATCATTTTTAAAAACCGGCATATCTCTCTCCATGTGGGTGACAGAACTTGGTGAGGGAAAGGCGGGTAGGTTGTGGAGATATTGTAAATTAAGATATAACCATTTGGAATGGGAGAAGTTAGATTTTAGACCAGGGGTCGGCAGCCCTGGGCACTCGTGCCACGTGAAGGGTTAACTGGTGGCACAGCATGCAGTGTAAAAATATGAGAAGGTATATTTAAAAAAAACAGCCTGTCCACCAGCCCACATCCCAAATTACCCTGCAAGACAAATTAGTTGCGCCTCCTTTAAATCAAATCTTAGCTAACAACTCCACCTACTGGATCAACTTTGTCTAAAAATCACCTAACCTACCGCTGAAGACAATGCTAGCTAGTCAGTCGTGCAGGCCAAGCAACTGAAAAAAGACAATTCTTGGCCTTTTATGACTGCTTGGACTGAAGACTGGGGTTTTGTGCAGCAGAAAGATCGTGCTATATGTGCCATGTGCCTCGAGACTGTCGTTTGCCGGACCTCCAGTGTTAAACGGTATTTTGAAACGAAACATCAAAAAACGGTTAAGGATGAGGCGGAGAAGGCTGAATCAATCACACGTGCGGTGTCAAGATATGAGAAGCAAGCAAGTACTCTCAAAGTTTTTACATCTGCTAAAAATCATGGAACTGAAGCAAGTTTTCAGATTGCATACTGTATTGCTAAACACGGAAAGCCTTTTACAGATGGCGACTATATTAAGGAGGCGCTTCTCTGTAGTGCAGAAGCGTTGTTTAATGGGCTTCCAAACAAAGACGCAATTAAATCAAGGATACAAAACATACCTGTGTCAGCCAGAACTGTGGAACGACACATACTGGAAATTGGTGACAATGTCCGAGCCCAGCAAACAGCTGGTTTGACAGAACCCCAGGTGTTTAGCGTAGCTCTGGATGAAAGCGTTGACATCAACGATGTTCCACGCTTGGCTGTCATGGTAAGATACTGTGATGTAGCGGTACAAGAGGAACTGTTCTGCTTAACTCCGATGCCTGAAACGAGCCGAGGTGAGGATATTGCCAAGGTTTTTAAAGAGCGTTTTGAGGAGCCAGGCATTGACATCACAAAGATTTTTGCCGTGACAACTGACAATGCGCCAGCAATGGTTGGAAAACACAGAGGGGCTGTCGCTTTAATTAAGGAACAAGTTGGCCATCCCATCATGAAACTGCACTGTATAATACACCAAGAAAACCTCTGTGCCAAGATGTCCAATTCAGATCTTAATGATGTCATGACACCTGTGGCAAAAATTGTGAACTTCATAGTTAAGCGATCCGCTTTAACTCACCGCCAATTCCAGTCTCTGCTGGAGGAGATGGATAGCTCATGCAAGGACATCCCTCTCCACTGTGCTGTTAGATGGCTCAGCTGTGGAAAGGTTCTGGAACGATTTGTGGATTGTTTTGATGTGGTGAAAACATTCCTGTCATAAAAAGGGCAAAGCTATCCAGAACACGAAGGTGAGAGGTGGGTTGTAAAACTGTTGTTTCTCGCAGATGTAACTGCGCACCTCAACGAGCTTAATCTGAAGCTCCAAGGAGCAGGACAAACTGTTTTAGACATGCGTGACACATGGGAAGCTTTTGTTCAAAAGCTGGACGTTTTTTCAAGCGATGTTGAAACATCCACGTTCCGCCACTTCAAACGCCTCAGAGAGCTGTCCGCTCAGCATCAGCATCAGCACCACGGAAATACACGGATACATCCGAGGACTCGAGATAGAATTCACAACGCGTTTTCAGGACTTTCAGCTGTATGGACCACTGTTTTCCTTTCTAATCAAACCAGAAAGCTTTAATGTCCAACTGGATCTGTCGCTCTTCAACTGGCTGAATACAGAGGGCAAGGAAATGCAGCTGATTGAACTGAAAAGCTCGACTCTGTGGGGAACAAAGTTTGCAGAACTACGACAGCAGCGGGGATCCACAGCTGTGCGTGATCACGGATCCTGCATTTTCACCTGTTGGGAATCACTACCAGAGAAGTTTAACTGTCTCAAGAACATTGCACAGGCCTTATTGACAGTATTTGGCCCTACATATCTGTGAGCAGATTTTCTCTCACATGAAGAGTGTCCTGAGTGCTTCCCGCAACCGTCTGACAGCTGCGCACTCAGAGACTTGTGTGCTTCTTAAAGTTACCAAGTGTGAGCCCCAGATAACAGCACTGGCAAATACAATCTCATTAACATGTTTATCCCTGTATTAAAAACATATATGGGCCCAGTTTATTATTTTTTATTGCTGTGAGGAGGCCATAAATGAAATTTGTATTTTTTTTCTTGTTATGGGGTGTTGTTGGGGATAAATAGTGTTTTTTCAAAAATACCCGAACTCCACTTTGCCAGCAAATATAGTTCTATAAAGTTGTTCTATCGAGCCTTTATCTTTATAATGTGTAACTGTTGATAAGCATCGTTAATAAATTTGTTAATGCACAACATATATGGATGGCACTTTGACTTTTGGGGACATTTTTGATGACACCCTTTATCAGAAAGGTTGCCGACCCCTGTTTTAGACTAAAGGTCTTTGCACACCGGGTCCGTTTTTTATGTGCGATTAATTCGCACGTCAGTATTTTCTTTCGAATAAATGTCAAGTCAATGGGGACGTGCACACCACTGACGAAATTCCATCCTGCGATTTTGCGAGTTTTATTTTTTCGGATTGAGGTCGATTTTAAAAACTCGTATCCGACAGATAAACACTTGACCAATCAGAAGGTGTGGTGATGGCGTCATCAGAGCCGAGAGTTACGAACTGAAGTGTCACTTTTATTGAAGTAACTATTTTTTTCTACACCATGGCTGAGCGTCTGATCCTTTTTGAGTCCCAGCACCCCTGTCTCTTTAATAAAAAAGAGAAAAACTACAAGGACAACAATTATAAAGATAATGTGTGGCGATCCATTGCCAAAGAACTTGGATATGAAGATGGTAAGTAAATCCATGTGTACAAAATAGCTGTGTACTCTCCAAACTCTCCTCTCTTCTCCAGAATAGGATGTATCCAATGCGCTCTTTTCTTCTTTTCTTTCTCCATCATTATCAACACAATGTCGTCGTCACTTGATGTTGAATCCATTTTTAGTTTTGCCGCCTTACGTTTTTTTATATAGAATCTTCATAATTTATTCGCAATTTCGCAATGCGTCTGGTGCGCATACACAACACGTCCGATTTTTCGCAATTTTGTGTCGTTTATTCGAATCGGACCCAGTGGGCAAAGACCTTAAGGCTTAATGTGATTTATTCCAAGTGTGTTCTGCATAGGATTGATATTGGGGTGGGCAAAGTGTGATGTATGGAAACAAGAGGATGAAATGCATTTATTTTTTGACCGTATAGCATTGAGGAAGATGTTTGAACTGCTAAGAGACTTCTTTTGTAGGAAATGGGGGATTAAGGTAAAGTGGTGGGATTAAAAATGGGTGGATTTTTTGGGATTAACTAAGGAACAGTGTGGATCACATGGAGATGTACATTTAATGAATATGTTAATGTTTTCTGCAAAATATGCAACATAGTTGAAAAGAAACCTGGCTAATGGAAGTTTGTCGATTTTCTCAGTGGTGTAGCCAGAAAAAAAGACACTGGGTGTGCACCAGCAAACACTGGGTGTGCCAAATTTATTCTCAACAAATATAAAAATTTTGCCAAGGGCTCCCCCTACCGACAGGCCTGTAGGCAAAACTAATAAATTCAGACTAACATATTCAAAATCCCTGGCTGGCATTAACTTGTATAATCAAACACATTCTCAACTTCTGAAATACATTATAATAACTTTTCAACCTTTAAACATGTTTTTAACGCAATTTAAATTAACAATTTTCAAATGCATATCCTGTAATATTTATAAGTAAACCTGTCTATCCTATCCTATTTATTTCTTACTCACACTATCACATGTACATATTATTATTAAACATCTGAACTTCCCACCTTCGGATTGCAGCTTCACAAGGCAAGGCGGCGTGGTTTGGCCTTAAACAGGTTTATTATTTCGTCAGAGTCTAGCTTGTCTGCAAGCTCTTTTTCCAACAGGAGCAATGAGATGCTATCAAACTAGTCTCTCAGTGAGCATTGTAGCTCTGCTGCTGGTTTTAATCCTGTTCACCAGTGTTGCCAACTGTCTCCGACAGAAAGTAGCTGAAGTTGCCCCCGAAAGTCGCAAGATGTCGCCAGATGACGTGGTTTTAATTTCTGGCCGACTTGAGGTCAAGTCGGCGCAGGATATACCATATCTAGACATCGCAGACCTACCTATTCTGCAGGAAGCCCGCCCTCCCTCTCTCCTCTCTCCCCCTCATATTCAGTCGAGCGCCGCCATTACTGAATTCTAGTGATGGGAATTCCAGCTCTTTTTGGAGAGCCAGTTCTTTTGGCTTGGCTCACCATAAAGAGCCAGCTCTTTCGGCTCCTCAGATCTTCTGTTGCTTAAAGTGTATTTATTACCAAAATTAATGCAAAACGATGTGTACCAAATGTACCAAAACAAACGGGGGGGAATAAAAAAATTAAAAATCCGTCTCCCAATGACGAGCCAGCTCCCATTGTTCACTTCAAAGAGTTAGCTCTTAGAGCCGGTTCATTCACGACCGAGACATCACCAATTCGAAGAACGAACTCCACCGTGAAAGATGCAGAAAATTTCTTCACGCAATGATGCATGAAGAAGACATATTCGTGTCAGCCTTTATTTAAATCAGCTAAATCAGCTAATACCAGAAATGTAATGCACACGTGAGTTCCTCTGTTGTTGACTGCCAGAATCAAAATGGAAATATTTTTTCTATTTTTTTACGCCGGAATCCTTTACGAATTTGGGACAATATCAGGCGAAGTTGGCATCGAAGCTCCATTTGGAAAAAGGGGCCATTCCAACAATCAGAGACTTGCCTGCAATTGAAATGGTAAGGCTGTGTTTTTATTGCTCTGCTGTGTGTAACAAACAGCAGCTAACTGCTAATGTGGCTATTGTAGGCTAGCGGGAGTAGTAGATATGGGGGTTAGATATGCTGAAGCGTTACCTGTGGTGTCAACCCCCCTCCTTCCTGCCACCAATCAGTGCGCCCCTCATTTGCATTATTACAATGCCCGTCCACGACGGCCAAAGTATCGCATCAGATCTCGCGAGACAGTAATGCCTTCAGAAATAAGGGTCAGAGGAGCTCTGCGTTAATTTTTTTCACTTTTTTTCAACTTTTCTTTTTTAGAAGGGCCTGAAAGACTATAATAGAGCGTGGGTATCTAAGATAATACTAGGTTATGACTCCTTTAAGAAGACGAAATTAATACAGAGAATATAGTTGTTTGGTTTTTAGTACTTTGTAAATAAATAAGTAGGGCATATTTAGCTTGCATCAAATGTTTCTTGCCAACGGCCATTAAACAGAAGTTTATTGCTTATTTTCAGTGGGGGGGTTTTGTCATAAGTTTTAAATGTCCTACGTTTTTGAACTCCCCATACATTTTGAACGTTCCTTGAATGCACCACAGGTGTGAGATGCCGATGCAGCATAGTACAGACAAGCTTCAGCCTTAATTCCCGTTGAAAGATCGGTCGATATTCATGCAGATTTATTTTTTACTTTTGAATCAACATTAAGTACCAAACAACTTTGTTTCTGAGTAAATGAAATGAACCAAAAAAGGTTTATGATTGGTCAGTGGACATAGTCTGGTTGCATTGCTAGGTGCAGGTGTCACAACCTGATTACAACTTGTTATTGATTGATCGAGTTAACATGCCCAGTGCAGGTGTCGCAATGCATCGCCTGGTGGCAATTTTTACAAATTGATCGTCTGGTGAGTCAAACATGTTAGGAAAAGCTATATATATGTACATAAATGCATTCAGATTTTTGGGTGTGCCAACTGGCTCTGTGGGTGGCACTGGCACACCCGTGGCTACGCCAGTGGATGTTCTTAAGATTTTTAAGAACATATTTGAAGTATATGTTAAGACATGTTAAGTCATTTTTCTTCAAAAAAGTTTTTATTAAGGAAAGACCTATGATACAGAAGGTACAAGAGCAGATTATATTTTTTTATTGAAAACTATTTCTGTTTATTGCGATGTACTCTGTATAATGTCTGTTAATTGACCTGGTGTTGGTTACGTAATATTGTATATGTTCTAAAGTCCTTTTGATATTTTCATGATAAAATCAAAGAAAGGTAAAGCATGAGACTCTTAATCTCAGGGTCGTGAGTTCGAGGCCCATGTTAGATGCTAGTTTTGAGTTACAACATTTAAAGTGTAAAAGTATTTTTGAACTGAAATTGATTAATCTCTATATACAGTTAATCAACTGTGAGTTGCTTTCAAAGCTTCTTGAATTGTAAATCTGAGATCATATTTATTTAAATTATTCTTTGACATGCATTCACAGGCATTCTGAACACTTCTGTTTAGCATAACACTTGAAGGTCATACAAACTTGGATGAATTTTGAAGATTTTAGAAGGACATCAGCATGTGTTCAGCTGTAGTTTGGCTAGGTCTGTCAAGAACATTTTTATGGTACTTCACTACTTCACTAATGAATGTGAAAAGTCACATTTTTGGTGACCATGGTCTGTACAATGTTTGTTATTTAGTTGTTCAATATCTTGCTTGGTTTTTTTTTATTATTTTTGTGAATTTCCATATACTTGCATCTCCTTCCGAATGTCAAGGGCAGGAACAGTGTGTGGCTTGGATAGATTTCTTCTGTGAAACATTGTCTGAAAAGATCCTGAATGATTGGCAGATCAGTCCTGATAATCCATTGTATTGATCCAATCACATTTTGCAAAGGTGGTTGTGGTCTGGAGCATCACAGGTTGTGACAGCTTCTCAGAATACACTCAGTGGTGCAACAGCAGAAGTTGGTGAAAATACTTAAGCATGTGTTAAACCTCCTAAATCAATTCAGAAAGAAGAGCCTCTCCATCCATCCATCCATCCATCATCTTTACTCTTTAATCTTTGCAAGGTTGGTAGGAAGATGATTAAATTATCAGTCATGTTGTAGGCTGAGGAACGAAGTCGGAGTACTAGGAAAGAATCCATACATGTATGGGAAGACCATGCAAACGTCATGCAGAAAGACCTCATTCCAGGAATTGATGTTGAGACCTTCTTCCTTCCAGGCAACAGTGCTAACTGCTCCACTGTATAAGTATGTCTAAGAGCAGACATGCATGAGTTCACCAGCTAGAATAGGCAAAGGAGAACCCATGCATTCCAAATCTTAAAAGATAATGGCTTTTTTGCAAAAATACTTTTTTTTAATACTCTAGGCCAGGGGTGCCCAATCCTGGTCCTCCAGATCTACTATCCAGCAACCTTTAGGTGCATCCCTTCTCATCACAGCTGAATCAAATGAAGGCCTCGTTACCAGGCTTCTGTAGAGCTGACAACAAGTATCAAGTTATAACGTGATAGTTTATTGTAAAAACGTGAAACTATCACCTTATAATGTGATACTCTTCACGTTTTTACAATAAACTATCACCTTATAATGTGATACTCTTCATGTTTTTACAATAAACTATCACGTTATAACGTGGTACTCTTCACGTTTTTACAATAAACTATCACGTTATAACTTGATACGGTCTAGTTTCTTTATTATATGGCTGACAGCTCTACGCCGCTGTACATATGACATGCTGAAATATAGAAAATGTACCTGGGATGAAGACATTTGACATGGTACGAAGGCTGCCCAAGAAGTGAAAATCTGTAATGTCAATGCACGTGAATCCCGTGGTGTAACCATAACAGATTTTACGACAGTAGTAGAAAACAATACCTTTTTCCCCACTGTAGGGGGACCCCGAGAGCAAAACTTACATAGTGTCGCTTTAAAAAAGAGAAATACAACTTGACGTCCGGATTTTGTCACCAATAAGAAAGGCAGTCTTTGTATCAGGATCCACCTACTACTCCAGTTGTTATCCTCCCAGGTAACAGCCTTACAATATGTTCTTCTCACCGGTTAAAAACTGGTTAGAACCAGCTGACGGTTAAAAAACAAAAAAAAAACTCAGATGACCGGCAGCGAGAGAGAGTGAAAGAGAGAGAGAGAGAGTGTGTGTAGCTAATTAATTTGTAATATGGTTTATACCACTACTTCCTTTTTTTAAAATTAAATACAGCAAGAAATTTGGGTCAGACACTCTTTTCTTTTCTCAGTGTTGTGTGTGTGTGAGTAAGTGTGTAGTAGAGCGGCGCTGTGACTAGCCTATCACAGAACGCAGAGACAGTCAGCTTCGCAATTTTTATTCAATCCGAGAACAGATATTGACTGTATTATTTGTATGATACTCGTACTCGGCAAATGTGCTTTATCCGTACCGGATACCCGTCTCAGCCGAGTATCCGGCTCAACTCTTAACGTCTCATTGGCAGTGTGTACATACTTCTGGGTCAAATCTGTCTTTTTCGACACCCTTTCTATGTACTTATTCATACTATATATAAAATAAGTTATTTTCCCGCGGTTTAATCAATTTCATCCTGTTTGTTTTGACAATATTTTAATGAAATACAACATGTTATACTGTTTACATAGTTTTTATTTTTAATTTAGTTGGACATGAAGCTATGTTCCAACAATAGGGGGATCACACTTCTGAGCCTCCCTGGTAAGATCTATTCAGGGGTTCTGGAGAGGAGGGTCCGATGGATAGTCGAACCTCTGATCCAGGAGGAACAATGCTGTTTTCGTCCTGGAAGTGGAACACTGGACCAGCTCTACACCCTCAGCAGGGTCCTGGAGGGTACGTGGGAGTTTGCCCAACCGGTCTACATGTGTTTTGTGGACTTGGAGAAGGCGTTTGACCGTGTCCCTCGGGGGGCCCTGTGGGGGGTGCTCCGGGAGTATGGGGTACCGGGCCCCTTGATACGGGCTGTTAGGTCCCTGTACGACCGGTGCCAGAGTTTGGTTTGCATTGCCGGCAGTAAGTCGGGCTTGTTTCCGGTGAGAGTTGGACTCCGCCTAGGTTGCCCTTTGTCAACGATCCTGTTCATAACTTTTATGGACGGGATTTCTAGGCGCAGCCAAGGTGTTGAGGGGATACGTTTTGGTGGCCTCAGGATCGGGTCTCTGGTTTTTGCAGATGATATGGTCCTGTTGGCTTCATCGGAACGTGATCTACGGCTTTCGCTGGAGCGGTTCGCAGCCGAGTGTGAAGTGGCTGGGATGACTAGAGAGCATGCCAGAATATTCTCCCAACTTTGAGCTGACAGCGGAATGTTCCCGCTATCTAGGCATCCTGCGCTGCCAGAGAGAGATTTTTCTGAAATTTATGAAAACTGAAATTTATTTGATGCAGAGATCACTGTGCAGAAATGAAAAATTGTCCACAGTCCCTGGCTTCAACTGTGTTCTCAGTTCATGAATCGCAAATCCCGCTGCAGTAAAGTCTCTCTCTGGCAGCGCTGAAGGTCTAGATAGCGGGAACATTCCGCTGTCAGCTCAAGAATATTCTGGCATGTTCTTTCCACATTTCACTATATATCAACACAATTCTCTTTGGGAGTCTTAAACAAAACATTCTAAACAATTATATTTTGTCACTCGCAACCCGCCCGCATTAAAGAAACTTCCTCCCGGACCTCTGAAATTTAATTTCACAACTTTATGATGTAAAAACCTTATGCGGATCACCCGCGGGTACCCACCCTGTTGCAGGACTCTGAACTGTAAGTTAAAGTTGAAGTTTCTCCAAACAGAACTGCAAGGGTTGCAAAGAGAATGCGTTTTATTGTTGCACATATTCTTCTGGGGAGAGTATATAGCCAGTGTTCTATGTGCTATAATGTGGATTTTAATGAAGCCATGCAAGCAAACAACCTAGCCTAATGATGTCTTTCAGTGCCGTTGATAAAACAAAACACATAGGCCTAAGCTTATGGCTTTCAACTTTTATTGATGGAATAAAGATACGATTTTCAACACCTGTTTATTCACTGTAGTGCATAAACGTGAAACAAATGAATCTTTATAGACTATATGAATAATTAATAATTGTCCCCAGCCATCTTCAAACCACACTTAAGTTTATGGTTATTGTCCCCAGCAACTTTAAAAACAAACTGACGCCGTTGTAAGAGTAAAAGGTCCGCTCTGACAGCTTCTGAAGTTTTAAAGAGTATCCTAGGGGCATGGTAAGGGTCGGAGATGTTTAATGTTTTTAATTTCCCGGTATAGACAGTAATATCTTCCATTTTAAAATGGGGAGTAAACTGGATGGAGTACAATCACAGCCAGCGACGTTCATTTTGGTGAGGTTCATGCCTGCCAACATGGCGCCTACGCTCTGAGAGTCACGTGACGTCCGGAGCTCTATTGGCTGTCTGTAGGCCTGCTTATCATGAGCTGACGCTTCCGTTGTAGTAGCAAGGGAGAGATGAGTGAGGATGAGTGGTGAGTTACAGACAGTGCTGCCTATATAGTATCTTTAGCATATTTAGCAAGATTTTAGACCCCTTCAGCAATTATTTTTCAAAAAAGCGACTAGCAAAGAATCTAGCGACTTTTTCTGGGGTTATTGGAGAGTTTTGGGTTAAGCGTGTATTCTTGTTATTCTCACAGAGAATGCAGACATGGGCTCGTCTCCTAAATCAGAATGTCCACAGCAGGCAGGCTGCCCACTACAGCTCCGCCTGCCGCCATGTTCAACTGGACTCAGAGCATGCTGACAAATCGTGCATGCTCGAAGCCGAAGTTGCAGGCAGGCAGCACTGGGACTAGTCTCAAAAACAGAGAAATGTAAATGTCTTTTACAAACAATACTTCATAAAGCCACTTTTTGTTATATATTTGTTCTGCCACAATATTGTAATGAATTTAAATGAAAATTAGGGCTTTTTTTAGAAATTATTAGGTGCGAATAAAAAAGAGATTAATTTGATTAATTGATTACAGATTATAATTAATTAATGTCAAAGTTTTTTAATCTCTTGACAACACTATTTACAGATAGTAACACAGTGTCATTGTAAAGCCATAGTAGCTTGCTGATCAAGCTACTGATCGCATGAACACGAGCCAGGGAGTGTTTCTATAATAACAAAGAAAAAAAACCTTTTAACTGTAGCTTCTTCCATCCTTCCTTCCATCCTTCCTTCCATCCATCCATCCATCCATCCATTATCTGTACCTGTCCATCCTATCCAGGGTTATGGGAGGGCTGGTGCCTATCTCCAGCAGGCGAGAGGTGGGGATACACCCTGGACAGGTCGCCACTCCATCGCAGAACTGTAGCTTGATGTCCAACTAAATCAAAGTAAAACCAATGTAAACAGAATAACACGTTGTATGTCATTAAAATCTTTAGCAAAACAGGACGAAATTAATAAAGTCCCTGGAATAAAATGTATTTTAACTTTTATAACTTCTCACTTTACATTCATTGCAGCAGCGTTATGTTACGTTATTTTAAAAATATTATTATCAAGGCTATAACTTAAAGAATGGAATGTTTATTTTTGTACACTGAATGCAGCCGCGGATAAGCCACTGTCATGATCCTGCTGTGTCTGCTTGTGTACGTGAGTGAAGCATCTTCCTTTATAGAAGATCTTTGTAAGCTCTACTGTGCAGCTGCAGCATAGACTGTATATAACTGGACGAAGCCTCGGTGACGTCACCCATTGGTTTCTGAAGAGCAAAAATGAAGCCAAATGGGCTGTTCCCACCGCCGCCATCTTGTCTGCATCACGCGTTTCGTCACTCCCAGAAAATACAAAAATGGGCAAAGAGGTGGAGCTGAGAGTGGCACTGTGAGGGCGGGGGCGGATGATTGACACTCTTAAGCCGATGTAGCCACGAGCTAGTCCTGGAGCTAACTGAAGCTAACTGAGGTTAGTGGGCGCCTTTAGCCTGAAAGCCGCAGGTAGAGCAACTCTGCTACCGTCTTCCATCCAGGCTGTAAATACAATATTAAATCGGTAAGTTAACATTTAAATTTAAATAATTTATTCAAATGAAATGATCATTAACTTAATGCAAGTTTTCAATAATATTTTTAACTTGGTTATTTATAGTGTATGAGATCTATTTAGTCCATGCATGAGATACATGATCAAGCTACGTTAGTTAGGATATTTCACATATTTATATTAATACTTGTTTGTATTTACCCTAATTGTTAGTGATTGTACTACCATGTAGGAGATCCCAGTTAAAAAAACTGTTCCCACAGCTATTGTAGATTAGCAACAGCTAATATGAATAATTTCGATCCTAGTCAATTCTGCAACTTAGGAATTTTACTAATCATTTGAGGTGTGGGAAGGGATAAGTTGCACTTTTAGTAAGACACTTGTGTTTCTTTTTATAGATTTTGTTTACCAGGTCACAATGGCTGCATGCCTGTCCTCCACAACAGCCAAACAAAGCAGAAAATGTAAGTACCTGTCTCCATCACTTCATTTAGAATTTTAATAGTATTATACTTTCAACCGATAAGCCACACCTGTGCAACTGCCATTCATTATGTTAGTTTTTTTCTCCATAGCCATTTGGATCATTGGAGACAGCTATGTCTGACATAGTTCTGAGAGAGCTGAAGAAACCATCACAGGAAACCTCCACCTCCCAGACGTCCTTATCTCCTGGTTTGGCTGGGGGGGCTGAGGTGGAAAGGAGGAAGAGCAGCTCTAGATGTCCTCATCATCAGCTGTGGCGGAGATGACATGGGGATGGTCAGCAGTGTCCAGTTGGTGAACATGATGAAGGAGGACCTGCACCAGCTTAACCTTCTCCACCCTCAGATGTCCATCATCTTCTCCTCCATCACCCAAAGGCGTCGATTGAGGGCAGGTGTAAACCCAGCAAAAATAGAAAAGGCCAGCAGGTTTGTCAACAGTGTTATGGCTTCTTTTATTCCTAGTTTAAATGATGCCATCTTTACGCATCCTCACATTAGACATGACAGTCCTTTTGGACAATTTATGTTAAAGCAAAAAGTATAGCCCTGATTGTTATGTCTAATGTGTTGTTGGTGTAGTTTTTTTTATTTCAACAATTACATCTGTTGCCATAACACTGTTGACAACTCTGTCCCCCCCCAACCCCATTTTACTGTACATAAGTCTCTTTTGCTTTCTGGCCCCCCTTTGTTTTTTTTATCTGTGTCCTCTTCTTTTATAGAATCTTGTGTTTAAAAAAATAAATGTTTTATTCTCTACAGTATATAACAGTGGAATAAATAACAAGTCAACCAAGTAATTAATCAGCCAACTGCATTTTTGAATTTGATAAATTCCTTCAACATCTCAATATTAAAATAAACCTTGGCATCTGCAATATTACAAAGCCAAATCATACTTCTTATGCGTCTACAAAACTATTTTTTTTTTCCTCAAATGGAAACAATATCTGTGTGAAAGAAAAACAGAAACTTCATTCATTTGTTATTTATTTAATCAAAAACAAAAACCGGACAGCACCTAACGATATGAAAGAAGTGGCATTAAAGGTGATGCAAATATATTGTTAAGTACTTCTCCTTATGATCTTCCTGTAGTTTTAGGCGATTGATATGATCTGTAAGGAAAAAAACAATGTATATTAAAAACTTAAAATTTCAACATTGCCCGTCTTAGTTGGAAACCCACTCACGTGCTGTAAACAAATGACCACACAGACATAACATGGGTGTATGTATAAAAGTACAACAATGAAGGTGAATCCCATATGACAGCATATCAGAAATGGTTAATGCCTTAACTGACAACTCTTATTAATTTTTAAAAAGTAAAAAATCTCTGACAACAAAATATGAAATATATCTGGAGTTAGTTGGGGAAAAAAAGATTATTTAAAAAAAATAAATATACCTCTAAGATAAGGCTGCTTGGTCGACAACGGGTTGAAATGATCACATTTCTTATCTAAGTTACATGTTAAAACCGTCAAAATAACGTGCTGGTACACACACATTTTATATATATATATATATATATATATATATATATATATATATATATATATATATATATATATATATATATATATATATATATATATATATAGATATATATATATAGATATATATATAGGTATATATAAATATATATATATATATATATATATAGATATATATATATATATATATAGATATATATCTATATATAGATATATATGTCTATGTGTGTGTCTTGACCGCGAAACGATTAATACGTTATTTTGACGGTGAAATGAGAACAATTCAATAATTTTGTCAAATAAAATCATGAAGCCCCGTTTGCTTTTACTAAAACTATGTGAAGTTTGAATAAATCAACATGTAAAGTAAATAAGAAATGTGATCATTTCAACCCATGTTCGACCAAGCAGCCTTATCTTAAATGGACAACATCTTAACCTGTTCAGTTTGTAGTTTCCCAGCGTGATTAACTAGCTACTTTGTTAGGAGCTCAGATAGCAGGAGCTTCATCTACAAAATAACGTACAGAAATATTCTTTTACTTACCGAAAAAAATGGAGCAGAGACTTCTTAGACGATCTGTTATTGCAATCAGTACCACAGCAAGCCATCTTTGTCCAATAAGTGCACGATTTATATCTAAACACTAATAAAGTTTACAGATACAACTGATGCTCAAGTTCAGAGAAAGGAAATGGCCAAGGTCTTAATGTGAGTCCCAGGCTCAAGGCCTTCCCCGGAGCAAGCAGGGGGGGAAAGCAGTCTATGGCGGCAAGCTGCTAGCCACCGTTAGCCACCAGCCTTAGCGCTGACGGCTCATCCGAGACCTGTCAGTCAAAAGGACACACCCCTAATTATTCATAATTTCAAGATTAAATTATGTCTAAACGGATGAGTTAGAAAAAAATTCACCCGCCTCAGAGTTGTCATGACGATAAACTTGACCTATTAAACCTAAAATGGTTTTTTGAACCAGGCTGTAAACAGGTTTATTTTTGCTGTGAAGTTGGCCTTTTTAACATGGGAGTCAATGGGAAATTGCTCTTTTCTGGAGCCAGCCCCCAGCGGATGAGGGGTGAACTGCAATTTATATTACTTCCGGGTTGGCCTCAATTCTGAGCGGCGGAGTTTGCCCCTTGAGCTGCAGGTGATTAGTACTTCTCGCTGCTGCACAGGATTCTGCTGTCAACTATTTTGATTCTGTTTGCCAGCTGCTACCAGACGTCATTAGCTCTCTTCTTTGAAAGGAAAGCCGCCTATCCTCACAGTGCTTCCAAATATAGGTTGCCTTGGCGCCAGAAAGTTTGAGATATTCATGGAAAAAATTTTAAAATTCTTATCCACGACCAACCCGTGCACCCCTCCTGCAACCAGCTTCTGCCTTCAGTCCCCTGATGTTATGTCTTCATTACAAGGTTAACCAAAACACTCCTCACTGCTGAGGAGTCAGCAATTATGTCAGAGTAGGAGAAAGGCCTCTTCCCTGACTAATAATTACTGTGATCAAATTATTAGATCAATATAATAGACTTTAGATCCAGAAATAATTTTTCCACATCAATATCCCTCCTCTTATTACTCTTTTAGTAATTACACAAATAAAAGGTAACTAGGAGCTGTTCTTTAGGGGTGCAGGTGGTGTAAATAAAACACAGTTTCACTCATTATTCATCAATTCATTATCAATTCATTGTCCATTATGAAACTATCATGAATTTAGTTCCTAAAACCACAACAATGAGAAAAATGAGACCAATACATCCCTCCAGATGACATTATTGGAAGCCTTGTGCATGGAGACTAATAATTATGCCCCATTTCCCAGATACATTTACTAATAATTGCTTAATCAATTAATTGTCATAAAAATTATATTTTCTGTAACATTTTTCTCTCTTTTTCATTCAAAATAATAATGCCAAAAACATACAGAAATATTTAAAGATGTTGATACAACTTCTAATGGGTGCGAGGAGAGCTGACAAAAAAAAGACAATGATCAAACAATCAATGTATGATCAGATATGAATCATACTGGCCATGGAATTAGCTAAAAGTATCCAGATGACCTTGTTGAGATTTAACTTGTTTGTCAGAATGAATTATTTACGTCATTTGTGGTTTTCTTTTGTTCACCACTTCATTCATATTGGTGGGAAAAGATTCTGACAACCTCCTGCCCCAAGGACGGCCACACTTCATCTCGTCATCTGTCAATACTCTAGAAAAATCCAACAGAGAGAGATGTCATGTAGCTTCTTTTTGCGATGAGTTAATGAGATATTAAAGGAGTCATGACCTGTAATTTTCACTTTTCCATGAGAAAAAATTTATGTTAAGATTGTCTAACAATTATACACTGCCCGGTGTTGTGGATTAAAATTACCACCCCGAATTCTCAAAGACTCCCTATATCACTGTTAATCTATAAAACAATAAACTCTCAAAGTCAAAGAAGAGGCAGAGACGTCCACTAAGTTTCACTGTTGCAACAGGAGAACATTACAGCCCAATGCAGAACTCCTGTCTGCCCCTGCAGCTGTCCAGTCGTGCTCTGGAAAATGTTCTGGGGTCCTGTGCTTTGCAGGCTGGTTTTATTACAACTTTCAGGGTGTCAACATTTTACACCATGGCACATAATATCAAATCTTAGAACACAGTGATTAATGAAACATTTAGAACCTTGAACTATGGCAGAATAAAGGGAGGAATAGAACATACTTGGAACCTTGAACAATCACAGAAATAAGGGAGGATGGAACACTCTGTTCTGAACACTCCTTCCTCTCTTATCTCCTCACTACATATTTCATGATGGTTGGATACTCCAATGCCCTTGGCCTTTATTTCATACACAACTAAGCAACATAGAACTATATTACTGTAAGCATTATTATTTGATTAAAACAATTTACATTTACATATTACAATTCCCCCTTTTGAACTCTTATCAGAGTTCAACACCTTCTAAGCAATGTAATCTTCTTCGGGTTCCTCTTCATTGTCATCTCCTAGAAGCAAAGGCATCATATACAATTGATCTTTGGGTACAGGAGCCATGGCAGTGGTAATCATTCTGTTTATCAATCCGCGCAGACAGGGAATGCAACAACATCCACAAACTGTCAATATTGATGCGAAGACCGCGAGAGACACTAAGATGGAGGCCACAAGCGCTTTGTATTTTCCAAATGCTCCAAGCCAGGAGTCCCACATCGCAGTGTCCACTCCTGAATGTTCCTTCATTTTATCAGTTAATGCGCGCAGTCCATCAATTGCTTTAGTCAGGCTTCCATCTGGAGCGGTGCTGTTAGGGATAAACGTGCAACATTGATCTGTGTTTTTTAATGCGTTCCATGTAATCTGGATAATTGCAGAGGTGTTTAGGGGTACACATATTGTTGGTATGGTTAAATAGAATCCACATGGGTTCGGAGGGGATTTAGATGCTGCCGCTGTGATAAGCAGGAAACCACTTATCAGATAGAGAAAGTTTATTAAGTTCATTTTGCTTAGGCTTGAAACGGCAGTTCTTTAAAGAGATATAGAATTATTGTGACTATTATTAGTCCTAAAATGGCAAGTCCCAGGAGTAACAAGGTGCGCGTCATTTATTTATCTCCTAATGCGGTTGTGCCGTTTATAGCCAAATGGATTAACGCCCAAAGAAATACTGCCAAAACTCCCAACCCGCAGATTATTAAACAACACACTTGGCAAATATGCATTTGAACAGGTATGATTATGTATTACTAAGTTTGTTACTTAGTTGGTTATGCAGAAATCATAAAACAAACATAGGTTAACTGTATGATGATTACCACTTACACAGCTCCTTTCAATTTACACTAGTGCACCTAGGATAATAAAAAAGTTTTATATAAAACAATCTTAACGGAATACTGTTATTAAAACGGAAATGTTATTTCAAGCAATAATACTTTCAATTATGATACTTGTGGGTAAACATTCAAACAGTTTTAAGCTTAATAATGAGAACTTATAAGTTGTACATATATCTCGCTGTACTTTGTGTTTTTTTTTTTTTTTTTTTTTTTTTTTTAAGTTCAGTTCAGTTCAACTCAGCTTTGTTACTTCTTTTCTTTTCTTCAGCCCACTGGCTCGGGTCCTTCTTCGTACGCAACAGTATGTGGTGTATTGTCACCTGGTATTCTGGTTCCTTCTTCTGTATAAGAGAACTTTACTGCTGCTGTACTAGATCCTTCCTGGTCTCATACAGGCTCCTCTGCGGTTCTCCAACTTCCACGCACTGGTTCGAATGATACCACGTATCCCCCTTTCCTCTTAAGCGAACTGCATGGCTGGTTCTTTCAATCACTTGGAATGGTCCGGTCCACCTTGGCTCCGCCCACTTCCTTTTGATGACTTTTAGCAGGACCCACTCTGCAGTTGGAATGGCTCCTCCTTTCACCTCCTCTGCTCTGGACCTGCTTAGAGAAATATGAGAGCAGACTATGGAGAGCATTATAATAAGCCCTGGGGGTTAATTTTTCATCCCCGTTTTCTTTGTACAGTGGCAATGCTGTACTTGGACCCGGAAAAACTCTTCCTGTATGTAACTCAAAAGGGGTGAACCCAGTGGAGGAGTTTACTGAGCTTCTGATAGACAATAAGGCCAAGGGCAATGCATTTACCCAGTTTAATTTAGTCTGTGCACAGATTTTAGCCAATTTGGTTTTCATTGTTTGATTCATTCTTTCCACTTTTCCTTGAGACTCAGGATGTTATACTGTTCCAAATTTATGTTGGAGCCCCAACATTTTTTCTACTACTTGTAAGTCTCGATTTTTGAAATGTGATCCGTTGTCTGACCTTATTTTTAAGGGAAAACCATGTGTGGGGATATAATGGTTAATGAGACATTTAATCACGGTTTAGCTGTGAGAACACACATGCCACTACACTGTGCGATGTGAGTATTTTTAGAGGGTGTTCCATAACTAAATGGGCCGTTTTAGCTATGATTTTTGCTAATCCTGCTGCATGCTGTGTACACAATGGATGTCTTTTTTCCATGTTATCCAACATGACACTGATGTACATAAGTACTTTCCTATCACCCCCTTTTTTCTGGAACAAAACTCCGTTTGTTCATAGTTTTGTACCAGAAACATCCAAGTAGAACGGGTTCTCATAATCTGGTGTTGCCAGTTCGGTGGCGGTGCTCAGCTGTTGCTTAAGTGAAACAAAAGCTTGTTCAGACTCAGTGTTCCAATTCAGTTTACCTGTTAGGTCTCTCATTCCGTGTTCCCTGATCATGTTGCGGAGAGGTGTAGTTAGATCTGAGTAACTGGGGATAAAGTTCCTACTGTATCCTGTTAAACCCAAAAATGACAACATTTCTTTCACATTTAGTGGTTTCGGGTGGTGGAGGATAGTTGAACGATGTTCGGGAGATAAGGATGCTCCCGTCTGGGTCACCACGCGGCCTAGGAATGTCACCTGTTTTCTGCAAACCTGTAGTTTTGTCCGGCTTACCTTAAAACCTAATTGGGCCAGGTGTGTTAGCAGTTTAAAAGTGGCTTCTAAGCACACCTGGGAGGTTGGGGCAGCCAAAAGTAGGTCATCTACATATTGGATAAGTGTACAACCCTCAGGTAAGGTACAGTTCTCCAAGAGAGACTTCAGGACCTGGTTAAAGATTCCTGGTGAAAGGACAAAACCTTGGGGAAGGCGAGAGTAGCACAACTGTTGTCCCTGAAAGGTAAAAGAGAACAAATCGCGAAGTTCCCTTTGCAGAGGGAGGCAAAAGAAAGCATTTGCCAAATCAATACAGGTAAACCACTGGTGGGTGGGATTTAAGGTGTTTAGAGCAACGTAGGGGTTAGGTACTGGTACTGTGGGGGTAGAAATGATTTTATTTATGGATCTTAGGTCATGTGCCATATGGTATTTACCTGTTCCTTTCTTTTCTACAGGTAATATTGGGGTGTTCCACTGAGAGGAGGGAGGTTCCAGAACCCCAGCAGTCAAAAGACCATGAATGGTATCAGCAATACCTGCTGTGGCCTGAGGTTTATGTGGATACTGTGGGATCCAAATAGGAGAAGTAGAAGTGACCTTAAAGGTCACTGGAGAGCAATTTACATACCCCACGTAAGTTTGGCCCAGTAGACCATAAAGAAGAAGTAAGTGAGCTCAATGTGTCATGGGTGTCAGGATGATCGGTTCTTTCTCTTCCATGTGATCCGCTAAGTTCGACATGTTCCAACATGTCCGACATGTTGATTGATTTTGACTTAATTTTGTAGGTGTCGGTATGTTTCGAATACCATACACCAGGTATTGATGACGGCTCCCAATTCCTGATGTTAATAGACCTTTTAACCATACCACCCAGCTCTTTAGCCTGATGATTTGGATGTAAGGCCAGGGAAATATGTGGAACAGCCTCATCACTCATTTGGTACCAGTTATTTTGTTCTGGTGATAACATAACGAGTGCTGCCACACCCTCTGGAGCCACAAAGATATCACCTGAAACAACACTCCAGTCCTTCCCCTCCAGTTCAGCAAGAAAAAGTTCCCGGTACCAGTCTGTTTGGTTCCTATCATAGAACAATGTGACGTGTGGAGGATCAGAGGGGGAAACGTAAGGGTGCACCTGGGATATCCAGGGTTTCCACAAAAAGTATTGGTGTAAAAGTCCAAGCTCAGTGGGTGTTTCAGGTTTCAATATTCCCCAATAGATGTCTGCGCTTTGATCACACACAGGAGACATCAGATATTGTCCATGTGACGTAGCAGAGCTACAAGGAAATACACTTCCATCCGGTAATGTCACCAATAGTCCATCAGGACCACACAGAATAGTGGCTCCCAACTTTATCAGCAGGTCTCGTCCCAGAAGATTGAGAGGAACAGTTTTGGAGTTCACATAACAGTGATTTAGGCAGAGTCTGTGGTTCCCCAGAGAAACCTGTCACAGTGATGGTATGAGAGGAGAGCTGATCGGTAACCAGTGGCCACGCCCCTCACAGTAGTAACACCTGTCGTCTGCAGGGACCTGTGTTCCTCCCCTTCCACGCCCAGGCGCCCATTGTCCCCTTCCTCTGTAACCTCCACGCCCACCACGAGGTGCAAATCCTCTATTATAACCCTGATTATTCATAGCTGGGGGTGGATAGGGCTGGTATTGCTGCTCAGGTGGGGGGCTCCATGGGGGAACGGGATACACTTCAGGGGTAGTCATTGGCATCTGTTTTTTACCTTCAGTTTTAGTTTTACTGAGTTTCTTTAAGCTGCATCTTTAATAATTGTTTTTGCAGTTTAGTAATTTCCTCACTTGACTCATCAGCAACATCCTGTAAGCGGGAGAGGTGATGTATTAAATGGGCCTCCCAATGTGTGGAGTCACTGCCAGGAAGGTCTGGATTGTCCTCCATGCTCTCTCTAGCTTTTTCTGGAACACCCTTTAACACTGTTGCCCTGAAATATATGCTTTGTTCTCTATCTTTACCTGGATGGTGGCCTGTATGGCGTATCCAGGCCTCTTTGCACTGATCTATGTAATCTCTGGGGTTTTGTTTTGGGTCCCATTTTAATTTAGGAACTGCTGTTCGTCGTGGGAGGGGATATTTTTCCCGCAGGACACGTGCCAATTGTTGTATGACCTGGGTCAGGGGAACTTCATCCACTATTTTATTGGTTCCTGCCTGGCATTCTACTGCTTCTCCATCACTCATTTGCATGCAGCGTGCAGCTACTGCCCTATAATTACCCAGAGCCAGAGTTACACCTGCTGTGAGTCTGTCTAATTGTTCCAACCATCTGCCACCACCCTCACTCATAGGTGGGAGTTTATCTACCAGGGCCTGAACGTCCCCTAAGGGGAAAGGACGATATTGAGGTCTAGCATTGCCTCCAGTTGCAATGAGTGGAAATTGATTGGCAGCCTGCTTTTTAGCTTGTGAACGAGTGTACACCGGAACGGATGATGTGGCAAGCTCTAAATTATGGATAGAGCTATCCAGCATGTCCTGTGTTTGTTTAACGCGATTCCGTAATGTCTGAGAGCGGCCAAGAATTTTCTCATGACGTGATTGATCTTGCTCTTCCTCTGAAAGTTCGTCTTTCAGGGAATGCTCACTTGGTGGGGGGGACTGCGGTGGATTAGGAGAGCGCTGAGGAGGGTAAACCCTGACATACGGCCCATACTCTGTGTCATCTAACACATCTTGTTCTTCCCCTGCCCAAGTTCCTTCTGCTCTCAGGTTAATAATAACCATAGTTTTGTCCGTCTGATGTGTTTTGAGACCTGTGCTTGTTTTCATTGGCTCACCACCACTAGCTTCTTCTTCCTCTGTGTCTTCCTCTGAGACATCTGGCTCTGACCCTGACAACTTCCTGCGTCTGTTCCCTCTTTTTTCTCTGTCTGCTCTAGCAGAAAACGGCATGGCAGGGCGTGGGTCAGGTTTCTGTTTGATAGGTCTCTTAGTTTTGGAGGATTTATGTTTGAGGAGATCAAGCTCCTCATCTATCCTGTTTCCTTCTTCACTTTCTTCTTCCCCACCTCTCACTGTCTGCTTTCTGGCTTCCCCCGCCTCCCTCTTCATCTTCCCACTGTCCTTCGACTGTCATTTTTACTACCACCACTTTTTCTCCTCCCCCCTTTTTTCTTCCTGTGCTCGCATGACTGAGTCTCATCCTACAGCTGTGTGTTTCCTCTTCCTAGTCCACTCTACCCTTTTCAAACCCTCCTTTGTTTTGGTAAAAATAATCTACCTCTGGTTGTCTATATTTTCTTGCTACAAATGGTTCTGTGTCATAACCACACGCGCCTTGATCCGTAGGTCCGCGATGGTTTTGCTCGGAGGGAGAGTATTGTTTTACGGACTGGGGTCGGATGATTTCCGAGATATCATCCGGATATTGGTGTTGCGGTTCTTCGACTACTAATTCTCCTTTACTTATTTTTAGAACGGGGTACAATCCGGTCTGCTGGGGAGCACTCGGAGGTTTTACAACGGGGTATAATCCGGTCGGTTGTGGAGGAGCAGCCGGTGGCGAATAAGAAGGAGGAAGCGCGGTTGACGTTTTGGTTTTCTGCGTTTTCTTTTCCGTGTGTGTTTTCTTATTTCCTTTTCCCATTAAATGCTTGCGCTTCTCCATAATAACACCCACTTAGTAAAGTTAGTTTTACGTTTTTTCGCTTTTTCCGTCGCTTTCTGATGTGTCCGTTGGTTTAAGAGGCTGCTGCTTTTAACCAACGCCCTTTGTTTATTTTCCTCTGCGCTTGCACGTTCTGCTGCTTTAATCCATATGTCGCCCAAACTTCCATTACCCTCTAAGCCTCTGTTTTGTTGCGTTAATACTTTCACGGTTAGTTTTTCTATTTTGTTTTTCTCTCTGTTTTTTTTTTTAACGTCGGCCGTATCGGTAGTTAAGCCCAGTGTGTGTTTCACAATCTCCAGCTGTTCTCGCAGACTAACTAATTCATCATGATTAGTCCCCCATCCATCATCCTGAGTCTCTCTGTCAAATTCACCTTCCATAATTGTAAACACACAATAAACAATTTTAACGAAGCAATTCTGGAGATACAGCCAACGTACTTCAACAGTCCACAATGAAGTGCTGCTGCTTCGGTTGACCAATCTGTCAGACATTCAACAGTATTCACTCATTCGTTACCCTTTATCAAGCGGGTGAAGATGTGCCGCTCATGTGGCTTTAGTATTAACCCTTTCTATCTACTCTGAGAAGCTCACGGTTTGAACGGTCTTGCTTTCTCTTATTTTCTTCTCTAAGTTAAAGGAGACACAATCATATGTTGGTCTTGTCCTCCTTTTTTTCTTCTCTAAGTTAAAGGAGACTCACAATCATATGTTGGTCTTGTCCTCCTTTTTTTTTCTTCTCTAAGTTAAAGGAGACTCACAATCATATGTTGGTCTTGTCCTCCTTTTTTTCTTCTCTAAGTTAAAGGAGACTCACAATCATATGTTGGTCTTGTCCTCCTTTTATAACGGTAGTATTTGTGTAGGAGAGTGTATGTGACAGGTGGCGCTAGTCTCTGTTCTTGTCAATGTTTTATAAGCAAAGGTCTGAGGCTCACAATCAGATTTGGTCTTGCCGTAGATCCAGCGCTTGAACAAAGACTCACAGTTATTGTTTTATTCTAACGTGTGCCTCACTACTGGTGAGGGATACTATTTATTTCATAGTTCCCTCCACCCTCATTGTCTGTAATATGGTATCTTATTCCCCTACTACGTTGGTCTCGGTTGCCAGAGCCCAACGTTTATTCAGGGCAGATAACCATCATTCATACACTGTTAAATTTCTCTTTTGTGTTGGTTCTTTAGAGGTGTTCAGCCTCAGGGACTCCAACCCAGCACCTTTTAAATTCTTTCTCTCTAGAATATGGGGTGCCAACCCTGAATCCTTTTTGCATGCAACACTTATTTCTTAGCGCTTAAAAATGTCCCTTCTTTGACCTTCTTTAAATTATAATTTAAATTTACTGACCTCAGTTACTCGGGATCAGGACACAATCATTTAGTTATAGTCAATGCAGAAGAAAAGGTCTGCTTACCTTTGTTTTAAAGCCGGCTTGTGTCCATTACCTTTTCACTGTAGTCCAATAATTTTCCAGATTGTTGGAGTCCTTTGATGTTCTTCAAATCCCGGACACGAGCCCCCAAATTGTTGTGGATTAAAATTACCACCCCGAATTCTCAAAGACTCCCTATATCATGGTTAATCTATAAAACAATAAACTCTCAAAGTCAAAGAAGAGGCAGAGACGTTCACTAAGTTTCACTGTTGCAACAGGAGAACATTACAGCCCAATGCAGAACTCCTGTCTGCCCCTGCAGCTGTCCAGTCGTGCTCTGGAAAATGTTCTGGGGTCCTGTGCTTTGCAGGCTGGTTTTATTACAACTTTCAGGGTGTCAACATTTTACACCATGGCACATAATATCAAATCTTGGAACACAGTGATTAATGAAACATTTAGAACCTTAAACTATGGCAGAATAAAGGGAGGAATAGAACATACTTGGAACCTTGAACAATCACAGAAATAAGGGAGGATGGAACACTCTGTTCTGAACACTCCTTCCTCTCATTATCTCCTCACTACATATTTCATGATGGTTGGATACTCCAATGCCCTTGGCCTTTATTTCATACACAACTAAGCAACATAGAACTATATTACTGTAAGCATTATTATTTGATTAAAACAATTTACATTTACGTATTACACCGGGAAGCCGATATTTAAAAATGAAGCGTTTGTTTACCCTTGGGTGTTTACCCTTGGGTGGTTGTAATTTCTGGCCGACTTGACGTCAAGTCGGCGCAGGATATACCATATATAGACATCGCAGATCTACCTATGCTGCAGGAAGCCCGCCCTGCTCCTCTCCCCCTCGCTCCTCTCCCCCTCATATTCAGTCGAGCGCCGCCATTGCTGAATACTAGTTATGGGAATTCCAGAGCTCTTTTTGGAGAGCCAGTTCTTTTGGCTTGGCTCACCATAAAGAGCCGGCTCTTTCGGCTCCTCAGAGTTTCTGTTGCTTAAAGTGTATTTATTACCAAAATGAATGCTAAATGATGTGTACCAAATGTACCAAAACAACCAGGAGTGAATGAAAAAAAAAAACGGCTCCCGATGACGAGCCGGCTCCCATCGTTCACTTCAAAGAGTTAGCTCTTAGAGCCGGTTCGTTCGCGACCGACACATCACCAATTTGAAGTACGAACTCCACCGTGAAAGATGCAGAAAGTTTCTACACCAATAGGAGTGTGTTGAGGGTCACTGCTAGGATTGCTGGGAAATGTGGTCTTTGAAATCCAAACGTCTGTTCAGTCCATCTTATGAGAAATGCAATCACAACAGGATGATAAAATTTGTCTGCTGCTCTTTTCATCATTCTCTGTCCTGTCTAGGTCATCTGTAAACCAAGTATAACATCAGATTTCTTTTATCTTAATAGATGTTATCAAAAGGTAATCATAAAAGGAACGGACCTTTGCAACATGATTAGCATTCAAGTGTAATTTTTTGGGGCAAATTGGCTCAATTATATAGTTTTAACTAGAAAAGCACTCGGAGAGCGCAAACCTCCACCAAGGCAGCTCAGTCCAAGTCAAGACAGCAGTCTTTGCACTCAGAACCAGAGTAAAACTGTTGATTTAATCAGTGCTGTAGTCTAGTTTATTCTAGTAGTATACTCTGATTGGTTTCCTCCCAGACAATCATCAGTCAAAATATTAAATCATTCACTGATTGGTCAGTGATTTTAATCTTGCCCTGTTTTCTGAAGTAGCTCCTTCTATTCTGTATTTATGAAGATGCCTACCTTATCACTTCTTGTGAAGACAATAGTCTAATGCATAAGACAGAGAAACATCTTTAATTAGTTAGAATTATTTATGGATTTTAAGTATTTATATTTACATCAATCTTTAAACCCCCATATTTTGATTCTGATGTCTGTCACTCAGTTTAGGCCCCGTCCCATTTGTATTACAGCCCTGCTTTTATTTTAGTGCGACACCCCAAGATCATCACTGGCCCATCATTTAGCCCTCTTCAAAAATGTCCTAGATACACCCCTGCTCACCAGTCTTAATGAAGTATTTTTAGGCTTATATAAACATTATAGAAACATATTATTCAAGCATTATTACCTATAATAATTTTTAATAAGAAGTACGGAATTAGACTCACTTTAGGGTTAAACACATTAATAAAATAATTAATTAATTCAAACTCTTAGAAAAGTCTCTGTTTTGGAGCTTTGTGCAGAAAGTTCTGGTGCTGCTAAAAGCAAGCAGCCAGTTACGGGCCGGGAGAAAGCTTGCAATACGGCACTCTGGGGCGATGAGGAGCCCCAGTGAGACACAGATCAAAGGGGAGACGCAGACCAAAGCACGTCAGTCCAAAATGTTGAAGATTTTGTCCGACTGACGTGTTTTCAAAAAGCTGCTGTGAATCTGCCTAATGTTCACATAATTTGAAGACATAAAGTATATAAATTGTTTGTTTACCTGTTTTATGTGTTAGTCCAGAGTTTTGTCGCCCACTGCCAGCCGTCGCAACTAAAGAATTGTCCCTCCTATGTCTGTCAAAAATTGTCTGATGTGCATTTTCTGTCAGGACCACTCTAGAGGTTATATAAAACATTGGGCTTTCAGCCAATAAGACACGGAAGAATCCCTGTACAACTCCTCTCTGATCGGTCATACCATCGTGCCTCTGTTGCATTCACCGGAGTCAGGAAATTACAAAACTGCCTTGTTCATTAATGTCATAGGGCAGCTCAGTTAATGTAAACTTATTCCTTCTGGGGTAAAAAAAAACATTTGGGGCTTGAGGAGAAATGTTCGGGGCTAGAGCCGGGAATGCCCGGGCCAGCCAACGCCACTGTTCCAAACCTTGGCCTCAAAAAACTTTCTCTGACTGGACCTTTTAAAAACTTATTTGAATACCCCTGTGCTAGAGAAACCAGAGGTGAACAAAGTTCATGCAACTTTTGACTTAGCATGTTGTTGCTACCTGTATTGACTGTCCACAGAGAACAGGTATCCAGGAAGACAAATTGATGTTTAACCACCAGCCAATGGCCATGCAGGTCCAACACTGACCCTGATTGGCGGATGAACTCATTCATTCAGTGTCATTATGAAATAAAAAGTTTGTGAAAATTATATTTTGGAATAAAACTGATGGAAATAAATATAAATGGATAAAAAAATATATATTACTAGAAAAGAAATTATTGTGAAACAATGCTTGTATTAATAAACACATTTTAAAGCAAAATATGTCATACTAATGAGCTTAAAATTTAATTTGCATTCAGTTTTTTTTCACAATTTCATTGTCACTATATGTCATTATATATTTGTCTATTATTTATTCAGGTAGATATTTATTTCATGTTTTATTCATATAATTTTGAGCATTTTGGCGTCCTAATAAGGTAGATCCTGAAAAGGCATACACCATGCCAAATAATACTGTGCATTCTGGGATTCAGAGTATTTACCAGTCTCTTTTGTTTGTGTAGTGTCTTTTGTGGTGTATCCAGTGACACAGTATCATCTTGTATGTTCCTAATGATCTTCGGTCACGCATCTGACGCGGTGACGTATCATGGACTGTTGTTCTGGCAAGCTGTTCAGTAAAAGCCTCATGTTAAAGGCACACAGTTGTCCCACGTTTCTTTCCAAGAACACGACATGGTGTCAGAAGTGCTGTGTGGCTGTTGAGACGGTTGAGACAAGCACTAAGGGTCCATCAAGAGGAAAAGAGAGAGGTGCGCTGAAATGTCGAACGACAGAGAAGTTCAACAGGCGGGGGTAGGAGTTAGAACGGCGGCTAGCACTCCCAGCGCTACGTTTAGCATACAGCCACCGGAGCCCTTTAATTTTTCCAAACCACACGAATGGACAAAGTGGATACGTCGCTTCGAGAGGTTTCGTCAGGCAAGTAATCTGTCAACAAGTAAGGAGGAAAACCAAGTCAACACATTAATATACTGCATGGGAGACGAAGCTGATGACGTCCTGAGAGGCTTAAAGCTAACTGAAGCAGAGCAGCAGGAATACAGCAAAGTGAGAGACGGCTTCCATAACTTTTTCATTGTCAAGAAAAATGTTGTGTACGAGCATACACGGTTCAATATGCGTAAACAAGAGCCAAACGAGACTGTAGACGCATTTGTAACTGCCCTGCATGCATTAGCGGAGCATTGCAACTACGGCACACTCCATGACGAGCTCATAAGAGACAGAATAGTAGTGGGTTTGGCTGACACGAGGCTGTCTGAGCGCATGCAAATGGAAAAAAACCTGGACTTGGAGAAAGCCATAAACATGGCAAGACAGTCAGAAGAGATCAAAAAGCAACAAACTTCTTTGAGAAGTGAGAATAACGCGATGCAAATGAATGTGAGCTCTGTGGATAGAATTATTAAAAACAAACAACAGCACGACGAGTCGAAGTTTAAGTCCAAATTCAAAACAGTGAAAACGCACCTGCAGGTTAACAACAGAAGCTTATCTATTGCACGGTGCTACAAATGCGGAGGCTCTCTTCATCCAAAACAGGAGTGCCCAGCAAACAATGCAACATGTCGTTCCTGTGGAAAGAAAGGCCACTACCAGCGTGTCTGCAGACAAAGTAAGTCAGTGCTAAGTATTGAGGAGGAAGAGGAGCAAAGTTTCTTCCTTGGCTCAGTCTCCACAGACAATCAGGCCTGGACAGCCGAGTTGCAGGTGAGAGACACAAAAATGACTTTCAAACTCGACACCGGAGCTGATGTGACCGTTATAGCAGAATCAGACTTGGTCAAAGTGTTTGCAAAAGCTAAGCCTGTTCTTCAGCGGCCAGAGAAACCATTGTTAGGCCCAGGGAGGACACCGCTGGATGTTGCAGGATTCACAATGCTACAGCTCAAGTATGGAACAAAGGTGACAACGGAGAAGGTCTATATTGTTAAAAATCTCAGCACACCACTGTTGGGCCTGCCCGCCATTACAGCTCTTGGCCTTCTGATGGGTGCTAATGCAGTTTCAATGGACTCTCTGAAGACAACTTACCCCAAACTGTGCAAGGGACTGGGTGAAGTGCAGCAATCGTACCACATTCAACTCAAACCAAATGCTGTCCCGTATTCACTTAAAACCCCCAGAAGGATCCCAATACCTTTAATGGGAAAAGTAAAGGAGGAACTCCGCAGGAAGGAAGAGCTCGGAGTCATCACCCGAGTGGTGGAACCTACGGACTAGTGCACCGGCATGGTCGTTGTTCCAAAGAAGAACAGTCCTAGGCTGAGACTGTGCGTGGACTTTACGGGTCTAAACGAGTACGTGTGCAGAGAAAAGTTTGTGCTGCCTTCTGTCGAACAAAGCCTTGGGATGCTAGGAGGAGCTAAAGTGTTCAGCAAACTGGATGCTAACATGGGCTTCTGGCAAGTTCCCTTGTCGGAGGAGTCCGCCAAACTGACTACATTCATAACACCCTTCGGGCGGTTCCACTTTAACCGCTTCCCTTTCGGCATCAACTCGGCGCCCGAGCATTTTCAGCGCACAATGTCAGAGGTCATTGACGGACTGGAAGGGGTGGTCTGCCACGTTGACGATGTGCTGGTATGGGGTCGCAACCAAGAGGAGCATTATGCCCGTCTCCATGTCACCCTGCAGAGACTGGAAAAAGCAGGCATAACTCTGAATGTGGAGAAATGTGATCTTTCAAAGACCAAAGTGACGTTTCTGGGTCGTGTCATCGCAGACACAGGAATAAGTCCCGACCTAAAGAAAACGGAGTCCATCTCAGAGATGAACGAGCCAACAAATGTAGCAGAACTACGAAGTTTTCTGGGCATGGTAAATCAGGTGGGCAAGTTCATCCCCCATCTGGCAGAGAAAGACAAAGCACTGAGAGATCTTTTGTCTAAAAAGAACAGTTGGTACTGGGGTGTGGACCAAGACAAAGCATTCAAAACTCTGAAAGATGCCCTAACCTCACCCCCAGTGCTTGCAATGTATGACCCAAACAGAGACACTAAAGTATCAGCCGATGCTTCGTCATACGGGTTAGGTGGTGTTCTTCTGCAGCTGTGGAAGGAGGGATGGAGACCAGTAGCTTACGCTTCGAGGTCACTCTCCCCTACAGAACAACAATATGCACAAGTGGAAAAAGAGGCCTTAGCGTCTACATGGGCGTGTGAGCGGTTCCGTGATTTCCTGATAGGCAAACACTTCTGCCTGGAAACGGATCATAAACCTCTTGTTTCATTACTGGGAGGACAAGCCCTGGATCTGCTTCCACCAAGGATTCAACGCTTCAGAATGAGGCTCATGCGTTACTCTTATAAGGTACAGTACGCACCAGGTAAATCGCTCTGGACAGCAGATACTCTGTCCCGCTCACCACTGGAAACAAAACCGACACAATCTGAAAAAGATTTAATGGAAAACACAGACATATATGTGGACAGCATTATCGAAAATATGCCGGTCAGTTCACCATATATGCAAACACTCAAGGAACAGCTGAAAATGGACAGTGTGTGTGCTCGAGTAATGGACATGTGTAGTCAAGGCTGGTCAGACCACTCAAAACAAGAACCACTACTGCGAAACTGCTGGCCTGAACGAGCCACACTAACTGTGAACAATGGTTTGCTGATGAAAGATTTACGACTCGTTATTCCTTCAACAATGCGAAATGACGTGTTGGTAAAACTACAAGAAGGACACCAAGGTGTTGTTAAATGCAAAGCTCGAGCTCGCCAGACAGTATGGTGGCCGGGGCTCAGTCAACAAATAAGTGAAATGGTGTTAAAGTGTAGAACATGCATTCAAGAGAGACACAATCACAACGAGCCACTTACACCAACAGAATGCCCTGACCGCCCTTGGCAAAGAGTGGGTACGGATCTGTTCGAGCTGGGAGGGAAAACTTACCTTCTCGCTGTGGACTATCTGTCTGTGAACGACACTACCGACCCTTCCCTCGCAGTTGGCCTCAACACTGCCGAACAGCGCCACACTCGCTCAGAAGGAAAGGGAGAAGAGGATGACAGACGTTGAAAACTACAATAAGCGTCATCGTGCAAAACCTTTATGCAAGTTGTCACCAGGTGAACAGGTGTGGGTGACTGATGCCAAAATTCCAGGCAGTGTCATGCAAAGTCATTCAACACCAAGATCCTACACAGTAGACTTACCACATGGGACAGTGAGACGCAATCGCGTGCATTTGATCCCTTTGCGAGAAAAGTCTGATAAAAAGCAGAGTATGTCAGATCTACCAGTGGAACATGTGTCAAACCCAATGAGTGAACCTCCATTTACTCCTGTAAACACTGATGTTGTGAGAACTAGGTCAGGAAGAGTTATCAAACCTAAAAGGCTAGACCTGTGAAGAGAGGTTACGTAATACTCTGACTGTTCATAATTGTTGTATTTAACCTCATGTTCCATGAGGTAATTCAAGACCTAAGTTAAATGTTGCATACTAGGTCATAGAAGAGTAAAAAAATAAATAACAGTGTTTTGTTTTTATAAAAAGGGAAGATGTGGTGTATCCAGTGACACAGTATCATCTTGTATGTTCCTAATGATCTTCGGTCACGCATCTGACGCGGTTCAGCTGTTCAGTAAAAGCCTCATGTTAACGGCACACAGTTGTCCCATGTTTCTTTCCAAGAACACGACATCTTTCAGTCCTTTTTTTCCTCTCATGGCAATTAGAACTCCTTTCGGACGAGAATAGAAAGTAAGTGAAAAATATATTTCAAATTTAAGCTCAAGCAACAACAGGATCACTACACTACGTTCAACAACAGGGGACACCAACAACAGATTTAAAGTGGATTGCTGACCTCAGTGATATACCACACCTCCAGTCATCTCACTTTATTTATAAAAACACATAGCTGTGCAGAAAATCACCACCTTCACTAGTTATTTATGAACAGGCAGAGGGAACTCAAAGATGCCTCTTCTTCATGGAATCATAATGAAAAGGTTTTTGTAAAAGCTATTGTTAAAGCTTAGCTGGAAACATTGTAACTGTATTACTGTTTTAAATTAAGGAAAAAGGTCAAAAACTCAAGATGAGTTCCTTGTTTGATAACAGAAGTTTAAAGGAATTAGTAAAGAACATTGTGTGGTGCCCTCATTTCTCAAGACCGTAACAGTGAGGCTAAATTGTGGCACTAACAATCACTGAAAAAGTTAATGCACTGCCATCCGACTGGCAAATCACAAAAATCTGTCAGGGCAGAAATTGCCATTTACAAGTGGTGAACATAGATGGAAAAAAATTATGTCAAAATTCAAAAATTGGAAAATAAATACAGTCTAGCAGACAGTCATTTTTTGGCCATTGGACACACACATTGCATAATAAGCAAGGTTTTATCACATGCATTTTAAAAGCCTTCCTATTTTGCTCACCAATCCTCTATTTGGTGTACAATTGTTTGAAAAATGAGTAGTAACAGTTCATACTCATAAGTGGTACAAGTCTTTCTTTCTAAAAAAATTGAATGAGATGTTTATTAACTGTGAACAATTTGGATGAGGAGATTACTTTGCATTACAAGCACTCCTCCTCTAAAACAATACAAGAAATGTGGTGCTTATAAAAAAACTAAGCTAAACCAAAGATTGTGTTGAATTTTCTGCATTTCATATATTGTACTCCTATGTTCAAATAAATAGTTATGCATCCTATAAGTTTGATTAAGTACATGTAGAGGTTCTATATCACTTTTACAAACAACCAAAAAAAGAATCAAGCCAAATATAAAACATGATCTTAAAGGGTTTTTCCGTGTCTGTATTGACTCTGTATATTTTTTTTATGGGAAGTGCATGTACTTTTTTTAACCTGTTACTTTCCAGCTATTGTTAGGTATTTAAGGGAAATAGCTCTGTGGCGAGCAGGAAAACTGGCAGTTGTATGATATATCAATATCAATTTCTGCTTTAGGAAATATGAGCAGAAATCTTTTGTAGACAGTGGACTCACATAGATCTCCAGGGCCACTTCTCAAACATTTCACAATGGACTGTGATGCACTTCAGCTTGCCTTCCAAGTCTTCTTTATCAAGCCTGGAAACTCAGAAGGTGTGAAAAAGGTGACTCCCCCTCCCAATTTTTTGTGTGGGATTTTAACATGTAAATTAGCCTTCTGATGTAGTCTAACCCCTCCTTTCCACCGGACGCGTAAGCGGCACGTTACAGGAGCAGCACGTTTCACTTTCGTATTCTGCTGCTTGGCCCTTTTCACCGGGTGCGTATGAGGCGCATAGGAGCAGGGAAGCAGCTGTCACCGAGAGAGCACAAAATCACGCGAGATTAGCAAAATCACGCGTGGTTTCGTCACTAAACACAACAACCATAGACATATATAAATGTCTATGACAACAATAACCAGGAAAAGACAACAACATGGCTCCAAAAGGTCTGTGTTTTATGTTGTCTGTTTTATATTTGCCAATAAGTTTATGTTATGTCAGGGAATATCCAAAATAGCTCATTTGTGTAATGACACACAAATGAGACCCTCCCGCGAGGTACTGACTACTCACTGGGCCGCACAGGTAGTGACCTTTTTTTAAGTAAAGCAACCGCAAAGCAGCACGTTTCTTTTATTGTGAAAATTTTCGGTGCCGAGCCGTTATATTTCCTGTCTTCCCCTATGCAAAATGAAGAAATTTACGTGTTTCAGAGGCATACCGCATAGAAAATAGGACTGACGCTTATATTTAGAAAAGTGCTGCGACATGACGCTCGCTGTTAAGTTAGCGTCCCTTTATGAATTGAACTGGGCCAACTAAAATGTTAAGTAAGATGTATTGTTTTTTATTTAAAACAATTTAAAACACTGAGTTTAGTTGAGAAGCTAACAAGTAGACCAAACTTTTCATTAAAGTGTAACGTGTTGAAAATGGTGACAAAGACCATAACGGATCAGATACAGAACACTAAGTCACATAGTATATAAACCTACTGACAGATAATACTTACCTCAAAACAACCGTTGAAGTTTATAAACAGGCAAAAAAGCATTGACAGCATTGCCGGTAGCTGTTATCCATGGGGGTGGGGAAGGAAGAAGATGCAGGTTCTGCAACCGTGATTGGTCAAATGACGACATATGATACGCTACAACAAAGATGGTTTGTGGACAAAATTGAGTCTCCTTCTCTGCAAATAGATTCCCATAAAGATTGACTGAGACCGACCCCCCACCAAAATAAAAAATTCTACAGATCTATACAATTCACGTATGGAAGCGTATGTGTAACATAAATCAAATTAAAATGGATTAGCACAAATGCTTTTTCATTTTCAAAATCTAGCTGCTATTTTTGACTCATAAATAAAATTAAAAACGAATCATCCTAACTGCTTTTTCATTTTACAATTCAACAGTGCTCATTCTGTAACTTAATTAAAATTAAATAGAAAAGGGCTTTTAAGATTTAATTTTCAAATTGCATCCCAGCAAAATAGTTACAAAATTCAATTTGAAATGTCAAAGTTGAAAATGAAAATGCATTTGCAGAAATGCATTTTCATTTTCAGAATACAAATGCCCTTTTGACTCATAAATAAAATAAAAAATAAATTATCCAAACTGCTTTTTCATTTTGCAATTCAGCGTAGCTCGTTCTGTGACCTAATTAAAACGATAAAGAAAATTTATTGCTTTTTCGTTTTCATCCCTACCCCTGCAAAAGGTGTAACATAATTCAAATCGAATTGGCAATCCCACACGGCGCAGGAGAATGACGTCAGGGCTCCTTCTTCTTCTTCAGTCCCCAGCCTGAGCATGCTTAGCAATCAATACGTTAGGGGGCATTTGTGTATAGTTGATGCTTGTGAAAGAGAGGAAAAGTAACAAGAAGACAAGTGGAAAAGTATGAGTGTGAGCATACACATATATAAAGGCTGTGTGGTCCAGATTCAGGGGCTGCATCCTTCTAAGGACCCTACCTCCCTCGTCTAAGAAGGACTTCGGGTCATTCGTAGACCAGGTGGACCACCGCATGTTAGAGCACCTTCAAGTGAGGCAACACTTGGAAATATGCCGTCAAGCCAGCCGTTTATAGTAATATTACATTTCAGTTTTTCTTTTTTATTAAATTCACAAAAATTTCTACATTTTTCCTTCTGTCAAGATGGGGTGCTGATTGTACATTAATGAGAAATAAAATGATCTTTTTTTGATTTTAGCAAATGGCTGCAATGAAACAGAGTGACAAATTTAAAGGGGTCTGTACAGTTTACATAACTAAATATTACATAACTATATATATATATATATATATATATATATATATATATATATATATATATATATATATATATATATATATATAGTTATGTAATATTTGGTTATATAAATAACTAAATATTACATAAAATGTTTCTAATATTCAGTTGATTTAAAAGCAAAATTGTGTGCCAAATTGAATTGAATATATAGTTTTTTTCTTACTATGCGATGTCTTGCTAATCGGCACTTTCTGAATAAATAAAATGAATAGATTTTTTTAAACAACCAGTGCAACAATAACTTTACATTTTTATGTTTTTAACACCATTGCGGGTCATAACAGCATGAGCTCTTCTCTGCATCTGCCTCAGTGCTGGTGACATTGTGGCACCTGGGGATGAGTTTGAAGATGATGTAGCAGAGGATGAGGCTGGTTTGGAGAACTCAGTGGTGTTCTCCGGTGGGACAAACTGTCTTCTGAACACGTCTTAGTGATGTGGCAGCAGTCGATTAAGCCAGCCCTGGACGATGCAGCGCAAAGAACAGTGCAAAGAAGCTACCCGAAGCCTTCTCTGCAGACCAACCTAAATGATGTTCCCCTCGTCAACCAGAAAATACCACCCACAGGTTTCAGCTGGATAACTCCATCCACATCTCTGAGCTTTATTCAGCCTGTTTATTCTAATAAAGCTTAAAGAACGGTCCAGGAAGAGCTCATTCAGGTTAATCCTGGATGAGTAACTATAAATAACTACACAATAATTTATCCTAATGTCAATTTTTGTTATTTAATTTTCAATAGTCATTTTAAATTGTTCAAAGTAAGCTCAATGTTCATACCTTTAAAAATTCAATGCAACTGTTAGTAAAATGACAATTATATTTCAGATTTGTTTTAATCAATTTATTTATAACAACCATGGAACAACTAAATAACCAAAGTGACAAAAACATAAATTGACAAACAGAAAACAGTGATCCTTCCTTCCTCTCCTCTCCTCTCCTCTCCTCTCCTCTCCTCTCCTCTCCTCTCCTCTCCTCTCCTCTCCTCTCCTCTCCTCTCCTCTCCTCTCCTCTCCTCTCCTCTCCTCTCCTCCCTTTGATTCCTCATGTCCTAAACAAGAAATCAATACACTGTTTACAAAAAGAGCAACACAAAAACTTTTAGCAAATCTCTATTTATTAACATGATCAGTCATAAGTTATGTATTGATGCACTGCTGCACATGCACATACAGTACTTTTTCATTACAAAAATAATCTCATTTGTTTTTGGCCAACAATGGGTGACATTCCCCTCCAGATTTACCATAATTGTATTTATAAAATAGATAGAAAATAAGTGCAGATGAGGAACATGGCAACTGTGTTATTTGTGAATTCAAAACTATAGTTTTTACAGCAGAACACAAGAGATCACATACTAAGAATACAGGTTATGAGGTTTTTGAGTCTTAATAAGACTCCTCTAAGCATTAGGTGTGTAATTGGATTTATTCTTCTACCTCCATGCCACCGTGGCCCAATTTTGCCCCGGTAAAGAGGTAATAAGAACCGGAGACAAATTGTATGCTCACACATACTTTGCAATAAAACCTGATTCTGATTGCATTGTATATCTTCTCAGAGCCTGCTGAAGAGGTTCATCAAATCAGAGGTCCTCCATAACATCACTCCACGACAGCTAGTCAAACTGGACACAGGTGACATGGCAGCGAGGATCCAGCTAAAGAACGTGGACATTGGCTTGGGGGCAGAAGCGGTCCTTAAGGTAAATAATAAGACGATACTGTGTGAGTGTACTTTAAGGGATTAATGTATGTGTTAAAATGAAAGAGTTTTTGTAGTGTGATATTTCGGGTGGCAACTATCCAGTATTTTTGGAAAAGACTTTTGTTGATTTCTTTGATTAATCCATCACATAAACTCTTGATATTACACACAAAAAATATGTTTTGTTATGCAACCTGAAAGGCCTGTTACAATGATCAAGCAATTGGCTATTATTCCCGACAAGATCAAAACCTTTGACTTAATGGCTTCTAAACTAAGCCCATTTAGTGCATGTGTCACCTGACATGATAACAAATACATAATCATACACACAGTATAACATAAATTTAGGCTTACTGTGACACATAACATGAAAAACTATTAAATATAAATTCACAAATAAAGGTTATTTGTCCTTAGGTTTAAGTTCAAAATCAAAGAAATCATCTGAGAAAAAAAAAAGTACGTGGGGAGAGAGAGAGGCATGGAGGCAGAATGTGTATCAGTGACCGTAATGAAGAGATGGCCTGGGTAGTGTAGTCTAATCAGGAAATGTCTTTGTTCCTACTCCCCCTGTTAGGAAATCCAGAGTAGTCCCAACAGCAGCATAAGTGAGCGCAGGCAGTTGGAATTTAGACAGGACTGCATGACTAAAATAATCCAAAAACTGCAGATTAAGAGCCCACTGAAGTACTCAATCGTGAGGCAAAGGGCATCCTTGGACCCGAGAAACATGTTTTCTGACCCTGACGTGTCCAAGGAAAGAATTAAACGCCTAGTCCAAAAGTTTCTGCAAGACAGCCAGCTGTCAGGAGAAGTCTCTGCCGGTACTAAACTTAACCAGGCTAAAGTTAAATTAAAATATGTACTGTATGTGACTAGACATTAGGTTTATTCAGTCACCCATTGCAATAGTGATGGCTTTGTCGAATTGTGTATTTTCTACTTGTCCTTGAATATTGTCATTATCATATTTTTGTATGTATGTGTTTGTCCTTTTTTTATCAGGTGATGTGATTCTCCAGCAGTTTGAAACATTTTTGACAATGAAGGCAAAATCTGAATCCTTTTCTTCATTCCAACCAATGCAAACAAGCATTGATGTTTTCCTGCATGGACACCTGTGCAAATCCTATCCCGAGCTCTGGACCTTCTGTAGGAAACTACTGTTACTCTCCCATGGCCAAGCAACAGTGGAAAGGGGCTTCTCTGTAAATAAGGAGGTAGAGACTGACAACATGCAGGAGGATGCAGTGGTCGCTCAGAGAATGTGATTATGTCTCTGCCTGTGGAGGGGTTCTTAAAGTTCCCCTGACAAAAGAGCTCCTGGGAGCTGCTGCCTCCGCCAGGTCTCAGTACCGTCTGCACCTTGAAAATGAAAAGAAAAAACAGGAGAGCAAGGCACAGAAACAAAAAAGAAAGGCTGCTGAGGACCACCTCGATGAACTAAGAAAGAAGAGGAAGAACTACTGTTACTCTCCCATGGCCAAGCAACAGTGGAAAGGGGCTTCTCTGTAAATAAGGAGGTAGAGACTGACAACATGCAGGAGGATGCAGTGGTCGCTCAGAGAATGTGATTATGTCTCTGCCTGTGGAGGGGTTCTTAAAGTTCCCCTGACAAAAGAGCTCCTGGGAGCTGCTGCCTCCGCCAGGTCTCAGTACCGTCTGCACCTTGAAAATGAAAAGAAAAAACAGGAGAGCAAGGCACAGAAACAAAAAAGAAAGGCTGCTGAGGACCACCTCGATGAACTAAGAAAGAAGAGGGTGATCCTTAATGAAGTGGCTACCAGCCTTGAAAAAGAAGCTGACAAACTCGCCGAGCAAGCAGAAGGGAAATCGGTGACCCTCATGGCCCAGCTGATCACAAAATCAAACATCCTTAGAAAGCGTTTCAAAGCAAAAGTATCAGAACTAAAAGGGGTTGAGAGCGAGCTGGAGCATAACACAGCAGAACTTAGAAAAAGGCATAATGAGTGTCTGAGAGTGAGTGAATGAGTATTGTATTGTGTGTGAGTGAGTGAGTGAGTGAGTGAGTGAGTGAGTGAGTGAGTGAGTGAGTGAGTGAGTGAGTGAGTGAGTGAGTGAGTGAGTGAGTGAGTGAGTGAGAAAGTAAGTGTATTGTGTAGTACTGTGCAGTAAGTAAGAATATTGTGTGTGTGTTTTTGAGAGAAAGTATTGTATGTGTGTGCGAGAGTATTGTCAAGCGCTTCAAGCAGCATAAGTGAGCTTACATTTCAAGTGTTTGTGCATTCACATTGTTATATTGTTACATTGGATTAAAAGTGTGTGAGTGCCTTGACATTGTCATGGAATAGACATTCTAATTCTGGAATAGTGTTTTATGTTGAATATTCCCAAGAACAATCAGTTAAATAAAATAATAATTTAAAATATCCTCATAGTTTTGTGCTTGACTTTTGCGTGACTTTCAATTTGGTCTTAAAGTTTGTTTGAAAATGGTATTTAAAAGTCTTAAAATGTCTTAAATTTAACTTGGGCACCCTGAGGGATCAAAGGAACAGCACTAGGCTGGTTTAAATCATATCTGTCTGACAGATTCCAGTTTGTTCATCTAAATGATCAATCTTCTTCACTCTCAAGGGTTACTTGTGGAGATCCACAGGGTTCTGTGCTTGGACCAATTCTTTTCACCATATATATGCTTCCAATTAGTAGAATCATTAGACAGCATGGGATAAATTACCACAGCTATGTCGATGATACACAACTATAATTATCCATAAATCCTGATGAACCCAGTCAGTTAGGTAGATTACAGGCATGTCTGGAAGACATACAAACATGGATGAATCTAAACTTTTTGCTTTTAAATTCTGACAAGACAGAAGTTGCTGTCTTTGGACCAGAAGTTCTAAAAAAGAAACTGATTAGTCAATCACTTCATTGATGGATGGCATTAAATTGGCCCCCAGTAATAACGTAAAGAACCTTCCAGCACAATGGAGCACCGTGCCATAAGACAAAAGTGATAACTGAGTGGCTCGGGGAACAAAACGTTGAAATTTTGGGTCCATGGCCTGTAAACTCCCCAGATCTTAATTCCATTGAGAACTTGTGGTCAGTCCTCAAGAGGTGGGTGGACATACAAAAACCCACTAATTCTGACAAACTCCAAGAAGTGATTATGAAAGAATGGGTTGCTATCAGTCAGGATTTGGCCCAGAAGTTGATTGAGAGCATGCCCAGTCGAATTGCAGAGGTCCTGAAAAAGAAGGACCAACACTGCAAATTCTGACTCTTTGCATAAATGTCATGTAATTGTCAATAAAAGCCTCTGAAACGTATAAAGTGCTTGTAATTATATTTCAGTACATCACAGAAACAACTGAAACTTTTGGCCACAACTGTACAAGTAAACCTGCAGTCTGAGAGCGAAGTGCTTTGTTGGGAACATATGAAACAATAAGATCTCTGATGTATGATGGAGCTTGATTATTAAGGGCTTTGTATGTAAGAAGGAGGATCTAAAATTCTATTCTGGATTTAAAAGGGAGCCAATGAAGGGAAGTTAAAACAGGAGAAATGTGATCTCTCTTTTTAATATTCATCAGAACTCTTGCTGCCGCATTTTGGATCAACTGAAGGCTTTTAATGGCATTTTGTGGACTACCTGATAGTAGAATTTAAGAGCAAAAAGTTTAGAGTCATCCATGTTTTTATGTCTTCCAGACTTGCCTGTAATCTACCTAACTGACTGGGTTCATCAGGATTTATGGATAAATATAGTTGTGTATCATCAGCATTGCTGTGGAAATTTATCCCATGCTGTCTAATGATTCTGCCAATTGGGAGGATATTTATGGTGAAAAGAATTGGTCCAAGCACATAACCCTTTTGGAAACCTTTGGATGAGAGAGCCATGCAGCAGAATGATGTAGATCCAGCTCCCCACCACAGTGGTGGCCAAAATGTAGAGCAGCCTCACACTAGTCAGCCAGTCTTGTATCACAGTGCGAGAGAGTTTTAATAATCATGAAATAAGACATACGGTTGTTCTACACCAGGATCGTCGACCCAGCGTAGCAGATTTCTATAGAGGTGTATTGAATGAAACACTCACGGGTTTATCAGACAGAGTATCTGCCACGGTTAACCAGAATGATGTTGTCCCAATAGAAGTGATCGGTCCAAACACATCTCACCATGTGACATTCTCCGTTGACGAGGGTGGGGTAAATATTATGCATGAATTTGAGACATTTTTGGATAACCTGGTAACCTGGTTATGGGGGTTTGTCACTACTGCTTTCTGCCTATTACAATCATTCCCATTATTGTGAAGGATCCTGCGCTGTGTGTACCAATACCAAAATCTGAAGGCTGTCCGGTTTTTTTTTAGATTGGTATTCACACCTCTGACCACTTGATTCAAATGAGCAGATATTATAAATTTTACGCATGGAGTCCAGGTAACAAAATCAATTAATGCAAAGATTCCCATGAAAGCATTTGGGCATCATCTCAGACCCAGACACCGTATCCGTTTTCAATGCATCAATCCCTAACTGCTGATTGATGCATTGCTAACTGATTGCTAATTGCTGAGTTACTGCTGCGGCTTTGGAGGCTTTCAACTTCTGATCGCTTCAGTTGGAGAAATGTTTCCTTCCAAAACTTTGTGTGGAAAGGGTGCTTAATTCCAGTCTCCAGTGTGGCAGCGGAGCACTGATTCAGGTTCCGAACAACATCCCAACCCCAATGAGACGTCATCAATCTGAGGCAAAAATCCAAAACCTCATGACAAACCTTAGCAGCAATTCCAATATCTGATTATGCACATATCGGTGAGCATTTCAGTTCTATGTGGAGCAGGAGAAATATGTGAGACTGCGTTCAGGCCACATCAGGTTTGTATTTTAGGTGCAATTGTTTAGTTACATTTTTCATATGTAGACTTTAAAACCAAATAAGTTACCAAGCCTCAAAATTTTTAAGTTGATAAACTTAAAATGACCAGTTTTTCAAAAATTAAAATTTATTATTTTGTTCTACTTGTACTTTTTGATACAAGTGTAATTACAATGATTCATTCGGTCAGCTCAAAGTATTTTACTTACTGCAGTTTAAATATTTTAAGTTATTTAAACTCAAACATTTTCATTTACAAAGATTTAAAGGTTTCAATTTTATTAATCCAGATGAACAAGTCAAAAGAACTTCATAATGTTAGTGAACGGAACTCCATAAAATAAGTGCAAGACTGCATGCTTTATGTTAACAAAACCCAATGTTTATTAGTTTCTGTTGAAGTACAGAATAGTCAAAATGTCGACTTGTTACAACTTAAAACAAAGAGGTTCTAACATGTTCTGTTGAACTGCATGTTTTCAGCTTCTTTTTAAAAAAGAACCGGCAAAAAATAAATATCAAGCATAAAAACTTAAACAGAGCAGTATAATAATAGCTTTAAATAAAATGTACAGATACAAAAATGAAGTGATTAGTTGCCAATCTTTAGCCCCCTATTTAAATTGTTTTTTAAATAAACAATTTCAGATGAAAATATCCATATTTTCAAATTGTAGTCTCTGAAATGTCTGGTTTTTTTGTAAAGGCTAATTACAGAGCAACTACTCAATTAATGCAGAAAATAAGCATTAATAATGAATTGAAATAATAAAATATAGGTCCAGGATTTATCAAATCCCAAACAAATGAGTAATTTGGGCTGTATGACTAAAACCCGAATGGGTCAACAGATTTTAAACTTTGATAAAATCACAATGTTTTACAGTTTTAAGAACATTCCACATTAAACTCTAAAATGTAAATACATTACATACAATATAAATACATTACATTAACCATAAACTAGTTCGAAATGGATACAGCTAACAATATTTTCTTATTAACATTGTTAACAACATGTTATAGACAACACTGGCACATGGTGTATTTGGGCCTACTCTCAGAACACTTGCAGACTAATGCCGCAGATTTTAAGGAATCACTTAAAACTTAGAACAAAAACTTCAATTCGAGGGGAAATGGCTACAATAAGACCTCATCATCTAGGAGTCTTTACAAATGAATCATCAGGTCATTATTGAGAGTTTGTAACACTGGGTGACAGTTTACCATCTTTTAAACCGAGTAAAATCTTCTGAACAAATTCAAAAGTGTTGGTAAGTGCTTTGGGATACCTGAGGTGTAGAGCATAGATAAGTCCAAACATTACCAGGAAGGCATCTGTAAATCTGGGACAGCTGACTATGATGCCACTTTCAATTACCACAGAGACTTTCACAGGCTGGTAGTGAACTGGATTTGTGTCATGGTCATCGATGATGGTGACAAGGGCAGTTGCAACATATCCAAGCTCTGGCTCATCTGGTTCATTCTAAAATAAGCGAAAGGGATGATAATAATTAATGGTTTCTGTAAGAGTTGGATTTTATGTATTTCTAACATAGGTTTCTTTAGCTATTTACAAATATTATCTCCTGATTACTTAAATACTTGTGTAATGAATTTTTTTTTATATTTTAACTTTAACCATGTTTTATTGCAGAAATAATAATTAATTTAGCCAGGTTAGTGTAATTGAAATCAAATATATTTTTTACATGGGAACCCTAGATCTTTATAGGAAGTGTGCTCTGCTCATTAACAGAGAATGTGAGTGGCAGGAGAGAGACTGAGGGGCAGTTTACATGACAATGTTGCAGGTTTTTTTTTTTTTTATTCATGGGTGAAAAACACTGCATTTACGCGACAGGGCGTGCAATCTGATCTCGTTGTAAACGATGTAGTACATATGTCCGGCCTTTAGATGGCAGTGTGCCCGTGAATGCAGTGTTCTATGATTTCCCCCTCACAACCTGGAAAAGAGTTGAAGGATGGCAGAGTGCACAAGTCCAATATGCTGTGGGCGGCTGGCAGTAACGTCATCGTTTCGAAAGTTCCTGGCCTTCCCTTTATAGGACAACAAATCACCCAGCATTGTCAGAATACTCCACTATGGAACCCGTTTTTGACAGGGTGTGTTCCTGCCCCATTCTCGTGTAAACAACAGGCCAAATCGCCAATAAAAAATTTCGTTTTGCTGAAAATGTGTAGACTGTCACTGATACTAAAACTTTGGAACATGTGTTAATTTGGATAATACAAACCCTGATCCTTTGCAGTGAGGTGAGAGAAAACAGACCAATCATCAATTCACCCTGTATGATTTCAGAGGTTTCAACAAGCAAAGGTCTTGGTATGGTGGTATTTTCAATACTACCATACTGTTCATCTAATACACCGATGTAATGTCATTTATTTAGTAAGACTTACTGTGAAGGTTTTGATAAATCCAGAGGCGTCCTCACGCTGATATACAGGAAGGCCATTGAGAACAGTGGTTCATCTGGTGTGGATGTCATGGAACTCCTCATAAGATCAAACCAGAGGCGCATCTTCTGTTAGGTTTGTTCAATAAACCTATCTGTAAAACAGTCCAATCACAACATACAACTTTTGATATATGTAAGGCAATCAGAAAAACTACTATAAGTACACCATCAATGATGTATTTGCATACTTTAAAGCTCATTTGAATCTCAGAACATGTGAAACATAACAAATGTTTAATCTATTAAAGCCTTTATTGATATTTTCACCTGTTTTCACCTGATTTTTTAAGATGCTAGCCAAAGCATCTGCTATGTTGCCAGTTTTGGATGCAAAGCACTTAAGTAGGGCAGGGTAATGCTCCAAATAATGATGCTTAGGATGAAGCCTAAACTCAGGCAAATCCTCTTGCAGTACCTGTCTATGATCACTGATTTTGCACTGAAAATAGTCTCAGGTTTCATTGGTGAATAGTGGACATAAAGTTATCTCTACCACCTCTTTCACTTCAATCAAAACTGCCCATGTACCATCACCCTCAGGTACCACCCTTCCCATCAGCAACGGCAGTAATCGAAGCAGAGTTGCATTTTCATGCCCATTGCCTCCTATTGTTTTTCTTAAAAGAAATGTTTTGGGAATTGGCTTAGACTTATCCACTTTATCCTTGTGCTGGTATCGGAATTTTAAGATTCTTTCGTTTAAATAGTCTAGAGTGAAGTACTTCAACCGAATCATCTCTTTATTACAAAGAGAAAGCTCCACTGGAACAACAACTTCCAGAAGATCGTGTAATATATCTGGAGGAAGCCCTGTTATTGGGTGGAAGTGATTCAGAGACTCACCCAAGACACAGCCACCTTGTGGAGGTAATGGTTGGCTTTGGTTCTTTGAGTAAACTCTCCCTCTCTGATTTCAGTTGCTTGAAACTGCTCACTTGTTGCCATGCAGAATCTGCAACAATAGTCAGCTCTAAATGACTCAACAAAACCGCCTAATCCGTGCGCAGCCAAATTATCTGCAGAAACACAAAAAATGGTTCCTCTAATATTCTGCCCAACTTTTTCAATGAAGACACCATCTTGTTGTAGAGTATATCCATACCTTTGAATGTCTTCTACTTTTACCAATATAGCTAGCTGAATACAGTGTAACGCTGATCTATATTTTGGTGGAAAATTAGCAAGGACCCAATACACCGCACGTGCCAAGTGGATTGGTTATTTCAAGCTCATTAATATAGAGTCAAAGTGGTAGGATAAGATTCCCTGTTGACAACAACTCATTATTAATAAAATAAGAGCCATCAGCGTAGGACACATACTGTCCAGATGCTGTACTTGTTTCATTAATCTTGTCAAGATTGTCTGTGTTTTTAAACAACTCTTGAATCATTTGAAGGATGGGAACATACATACAGGTATGTTTGGGAAGTTCCAAATGATATTCTATTGGCATTACTTCTGTATCTTCTATCCATAGATAGTTGCTCTCAATAAAGGCTTTTCTGCGCTTTGATGAACACAAATTTGCACCTTTAGTTGTAGATGTGCACACCACATTGGAGTCCATCACTGCCCAACAAGTTCATCTAGTGTAGTTGCTGGGACATTGTGACCATTTTTCTTTAATACATTACTAATTGCCTCTTTGATTAAAGGCTGAGATAAGAAAAATATGTGATTCAAATGGTCAAGTATTTCTTGAATAGCTGTGTTTGACACATGGAAGATTGTCTGTATCTTAAGGAATAAGGAAGATAGGTTCCATTTTAGTTGATTTTCTAGACTGACTATGTCACACTGATTAGCAGCCCCCACTTCTGTACTCTGACCTGGATGTTCTTCAAGTAACTCCATAGTCGCATCTAAACTGCTGACAAGATCTTCACTGACTATGTCAGTTTTAAAGTCTGATGCAAAACTTGCTTGGTGTGCTCTAATTTTATGGGAATTGAAAGATGAGTATACGGTGGCTAAAATGTGCACAGAGGGCATTTAAATGACATAGGCGACTGAATCTGCTTCAAACTATTGCCAAGTTGGGCCACATGATATCATGACATATGAGTAGTCAGTGCATTAAGCGTCGGAAAGGTACATATGCAATTGGTTTCAAGGCATGGAAGTGGGCTAACTTTGGAAAAGTGGCTGTGTTGTAGTGTGTAATGTTTCAATAACTGAATTCTGGTGGTGAAAAAGGCTACACACAACATACAATGCCAGATCATATTGGAACCAACCACCTGAAAGAAAGAACAAAAACAAATTAGACCTCCATCTTACCCCTTCAGCACATAATTAGTGATGCAATATACAAGGTTTCCGTGGGGCAGTGAAAGAAAGTAAATTGAAATCAAATTGACACCATTAAAAGTTGGTAAATGACGAGCATTATTTGATTTGGTAGTAAATTTGTCATCACTTCAATATATTGTAACTTTTCTATTTATGCCGATTTTGTAAAGCAGGTTTAACAAAAATATATAATAATAATAATAATAATAATAATAATAATAATATTTATATGGCCGGACAAGATGGCATGACATAGTCTAGCATTGATAATAGTAATTCAACTCTAAGATTCTTGTATTAACCCTGATATGACATGTTCAGCTGATAAATAGGGTATAACTCAGACTCTGGAAAGTTGTGACAAGGTGATAAAAACGGGCTCTGCTTGAGGAAGCAGACATTTAACAAGATGTTTAAAGTGGTGTATGACAAAAGAAAGCTGTTTCCCGACGGGACCACATTACCGTTTGGGTATTGATGTAAAAAAAATGCAGAACCAGTGTAAACTAGAAGATATTTACTTTGACCCTGGATTTAAGATGTCTGTTTCATGCCTAGTCCTTTTTTGTAAAAAAATGTTTTGGGAAACTCCCTGCATGTCATGGATTTTGTACCTGAAAAGATTGTTTGGATTTACACTTCTTTTCAACCTTTGTATTGTTTCATTTCATTGAATGATTGCCTCATTCATTTGAAGATGACAATTCTCCGGATCTGAGACATTTAATTATTATGGATGATGTTATTTTTCAAGCAGCCGAACATCCCAAGATTTTGAAGATATTTACTCAATATAGACATCATTGAAATATGAGTTTTATGATGCTAATTCAAAATGTATTTCATCAGGTAAAGCACAGCTGGACCAAAAGTCTGAACTGCAACTTCATGGTATTGTTCAAAAACCCCAGAGACAGACTACACATTGGGATTTTAGCACGTTAAATTTTTCTTTCTCAGAAAGCCTTTTTCCTGGAGAGTTTTGAAGATGCAACGAGTCAGCCTTATGGCTATTTATGCTTGGATCTTACACCGTCATGCCCAGAACAATATAGACTCAGGACAGGATTACATCCTGGTCAGTGACTAGCTGTTTACATCTCTAAGAACAAGTAATCATCATGTTAGCGCGTATAAAGAGAAATGGGCCTCTACTCAGCGCTCTGTTTCACTCCAACCCTAGAAAGCTCAAAGATATTTTGATTCACTGCTCACTGGATTTTCTGCAAAGTCTTTGTGAGATTTTTCTTTAACGTGTTAAAAGGGAATATTAGGCTCTCATCATCTCAATACAACAGACTCAAGAAGCAGAAAAAAATCCTTAGACTGTTGGCTGAAAGGAAGGTGGGATTAAAACGTAAACAAAACGCTTTGATAACCCCCACGCATTGATTTTCCCCCTAAATGGAGCTGTAATACCCTTTCTTTCTTTTTATTATATTTTTTTTCAGCCGTCTCTTTTTTTTAAGTGTCCTGTTTGGCAGTGTGGAGCTCAGAATTGGTGTCTGAGTACCAAGTAGAAGCCCAACAGATATACTTTCACAAGCGGAGCGCTACAGGTTTTGCTATAGTACTCCACTTGATATATGTGTGAAAAATCTTTATTATGAATTGCTGTGGGTTTTATTTCCTGATGTTATGGACACGGAGACGGAAAATAAAGAAAGAAAGAAGATGAAGAAGAGAGGTAGGAAACAAAAAGTCAAGAGAGAGGGCAAGTTGAAAATACAAGAGATGAAGGGCAACAAAGAAAACACAGGAACCATCGAAGTCTGCCTCCATACCCACAGGACGGCAGAGAGAGAGAAAAAAAAAAAGGAACATTGACAAAACAAACCAAACATTGTGAACTAAGAACTACACAAACACATCTCACAAAAATGGATATAAAAATACAACAATGTCACAGAAAAACTCATGGTACCGATTAATCAAGATCTAGTAATGATAACCTCAGCCCAAGAATATATCTGTGAACAGCGGACACCCCACACCTATGTGTGCGTGTGAGCATGCTGGTGCATATAAGGTTTCTCCATAAGAGTGTTTGATAGCTGGTGTGAGCAGGCATCAACCCTTCTCCCAGGAATCGATGCAGACATGAAGGAGATGGAGCCAAGACGTCCAAAGGACCCCGAGAGCCCCAGGCGGACCAGGGCGGGGCCGACCGCATCCCATAAGAGAGGAGCAGAGGAGAACCCCAGGGAAACGTCCAGTGGCTACGATGCAGGGGTCCGGGGAGCAGCAGTGACGAGCCCACGGGCCCCGCCGGCAACCGGCTGTGCCAGGGCGGGCCCGCCCATGGACCAGGAAGGCTGGTGCCCAGAGGCGCCCCACTCCCCACCAGGGACCCGACGAGGGGCACCCGCCACTGCGGGGGCCGCGAATGGGCCCCCACGCGCCATCGCCACCCTAAGCCAATTCCCATCGCCAACATCCCAGCGCCCAAGCCCTGCCCCACGTCGTGATGCCCCACCGATAGCCGCAACGGATGGACGGCATCCCCAGGCCAAGCTGATCCAGCACCTGGACACCAAGTTGTACCAGCTCCTGAGTCCTGCGCAACGCAGAACGCAGAGACCAGGCATCCAACAAAGGCCAGGGCCAGTCCATCCCGCCATTGAACCGACCACGCACGATGTACACAAAACAGGTTATCGAATGAGCAGAGACGCTGGGCCGAGCCACCGAACAGGCACCACCCAACAATCCCAAACCTGGCACCCCCGAAAGAGCTGCCCCAACCAACCAAAGGAAGACAATGGCCCAGCACATCGGCCGACCGACACACCGGTCCCCCCAGGCCCGGCCAGGTACACACCAGGTCCAAACCGGATTGACCACCGACGCACCAGTGGGCAGGGGCATCCGTCACTGGCAGGGAGTGACGGAGGGGAAATAGGCCCGCCATTAGATGTAAGGCCTGAGGTGCGCCAGGCGAGAGGGCAGCCCAAGATCCAACCTGACAGGTAGACAAAGACATGCAGACACAGTCATTCGTTTCTTCCCTCTTAAGCACATACACTCTCCCCCCGAGACACCAAGACACCCAAGAAAGGACTCACACTCACACACCCCATACACACTCTATCCCCCAGGTCCAGGTACCAATGCCCCAGTAGAGTAACCAGCCCCTGGACCCAGGAGATGGACCCACTACCTTCTAGGACGGAAACAAGCAGACCGCCAAGGGCCCCATAATGGAAATGTATTATGAGATGTATTTGAGCCTGTTGGCTAAGAAATAATGATGGAAGTTTGGTAGAGCTAGACCTCCTTTTTCTTTGGTCTTCTGCAGTGTTTTTAAGCTGATACATGGGGTTTATCTTTCCAAAGAAATTTAGAGACAGAGGAGTCAAGAGATCTAAACCAATCCAGTGATGGTTTACTTGGGATCATTGAGAATAAGTAGTTGATTCTGGGCAAAACCATAATTTTTATTGAAGCAACCCTTCCCATAAGTGACATGAGTAGGGCTTTCCATCTAGCAAGATCATCTTCCAATTTTTTTAAAAGTGGGATGTAGTTTAGCTTTTTTTAAATCTGCCAGTCTTGGTGAGACATTGAAACCTAAATAAGTAATATTCCTTGACGGCGGTTGTGTATTAATTGGATTCTGGACAGAACAATTGATTGGAAGAATTGTAGATTTTAACCAATTTATAGAATAATCTGAAACTTTTGAGTAAGAATTTATCAACCCAATTACCTGAGAGTAAGAGGTTTGTGAATGCTGGAGATACATCATCTAAAGACTAATAATGTAATACCCTTTCTTGGGAAACTGGTTGCCGGTAAAATTAGCTTGTAGATAATAGAAGAATGGCGCTGCGAACATCACAGAAAATATTTCTAGTGTCATCTCATCAATTAAAGGCACACTCAGCAACTTTTATACCTTAAAAACGTGTTTTCGAAAAGCTTTGGCGGCACACCATCATTTATTATGTTCATTTTGGGAGCTGTCACTGCCTGGGAGCTGCTGAAAAACGCATTATACAACTTTCTCTTCCAGGACGCCTCCCGGAAGTACTGACTGAGTTTCGCTATTTGGCATTATGTCACACGCTACAAAAAGGATATAAACAAACCCAGAGTTTTGAGACTTGAGCAATGGCAGATCCACAGAAGAAACCAAAGAAGATTCTATCAGAAGAAGCGAGGAAAAGAAAAAGAGAAAGTGATAGAACAAGAGAGAAGACAAGAGTGAAGATTGGCCCGGCTTTTCCTCGCTGGAGAGCTCTTAGAGAAACAACGGGTTGTAATACGGATGCTGAACTAGTCATGTTGCTACTGGATTGGTAAGTAATAAATGCTTGTTTCAGAGTGTTTGTTCGGGCATGATGATGTAATACAGTGCCGGTTCCTCAATTTCCATTCAGAATCTCATCATTGGTTGACATTTTGATATGTTTGTTACCGTAGTATACCCAGCGCATTTTCGCTTTGATTACTGTACACTACGCTTTTAGATAAATTGATCATTTTAAAATCTTAATACTGTACCTCGAACCTCAACATTACTGCTTGGTACTGACGGTTTACCAACAGACACGCCGTTAGTTTGAGGTGTTTTGTTGATTTGGCTATCGAGCTTGTAAAATCGTCAGTACTCTGGCCTCTTCAGATGTGCTCCATGGAGATTTGGTTTTACGACAGTGACTTTACGCCGCAAGCTTTGAGAGGTCGACAGAGGGCAAATATCAGCAAAGTTGCAGAGTGCGCCTTTAAAGTGCCTGACACAGCAGGATAACTGCATCCATACGACAGAAAGCGCAGGATGATACAGATGCAGATACATATGCTGTATTAGAAGATCCTGGGGGAACGTCATATGAAAAAAATTAAGAAATACCACACGTTACTTTAAAAATATCTTACTCTGCTTAAACAGGGTCAAAATGAAGAGCCTGGTGTCACTTTAACTCTCCAGACGGACCGAGCGAGCGAGGAATCAACGAAGGACAGCTAGATCATCAGTGAGCGTGACAGGGACCAGTAGTCCACTTGTCACAGACACCTTTTCTAAATCTTATGCTGAAAATATTAGTGATGATTAGCGACCCCTGAGGAATTTGAAAGGTAAAAGAAAACACGTTATATTATCACCAGTTTGGCCAGTACAAGACAAGACAGAACTATCAGTCAGAAAACGTGGGGCTAGAAGGAGGCATATTATGATGTCACCAGTTTGGCCTGCGAATGATGGACCAACACACAGAAAATGTAGAAGGTTATCTTATTTACTTAGCTGGACCAGAAGATTTGGGAAAAAAGGCTCTCCGGTAGGCAACACGAGCCCCCAAATGGCTCACATTTTCCTCTTAGCATTAAGGTTGGAGAATAAATGCGTGTACTCTGATTCTTTTCTCAATAAATGAAAATATTTTTTCAACTAAATTCATGCGTACAGGTTCTATTTCTTTACATATCCAGGTTCACATGAAAATAACTAAAATACACCATGATCATAATGTTTGATAACTTCAAAATACTTCAAAACCCATAACAATCTTTAAACATCTCGAGAGAGCAGGTTCTGTGCGTGAAGAAAGTAGTTGTATGCTTTATAGCACATTTCTGATATCGCTCAACAAAGTTAGACACCATCATATTATTCAATTCAGCAGTTTCACAATATTTTGAAAAATCTTGCCCCAGTAAAAAGCCACAAGCCCTATGACACAAATAATAAATACAACGATGCCCACAGACACATGCTTTTGATACTCTGAAATTGTTAGTTATAATACATTATTAAGGAAGAGCAGTCTTTAAAAAAACGGAAATAGATGAGGGGTAATAAACAAATTCAGGGAAGTAGCCAGAGGAATCGAAAAACTTTGCTTTCCCACCCTCCTCCAGTGTAACGGAGCGTTCACATCAAAGCGTCAAAAAGCGCCAAAGTTGGACGTTTTAACATTTGCACCTCAGCACGAATTGGACGTGCGTCAAGCCAGAAATACGTAACTTGTGGGAGGAAGTAGTGCCAGACGGTCTGTTTGCAAGATGGCAGCTGACAATGTAGTGTTTAAAGAGAGAGTCTCCCTTCTCTATTTACTGTGGAGAGCAGAGCAGAGGCGTAGAGGACGTCCTCGCCGTACCTGGGTCCACCAGGTCCTCCAGAAGGTGAGCAGTTTGGTGAGTATCACCACTTGCTCCAAGAGCTGCGTCTGGATGACGGCCACTTTCAGCAGTACCACCGTCTGTCACTCGCCCAGTTTGAGGAGCTATTGTCCCGCGTCGGTCCAAGCATTGCCCACCATGACACCAACTACAGGCACTCAATCCAACCTGGTGAGCGGCTGTCCATCTGCCTGCAGTTAGTAAAAGTGAATGATACGGTAGTCCTTTATCGATACATTTGCTAATATATGCTATGCTATCAGTGTATGCTGTCGGGGTTTACTGATAGCAAATGGTGGTATGGAGACCACTGTTTATAATATTTCTAGTGATACTTAGAAAGTCTATCTAATAAAGTCCTGATTTAGTTTAATTTAGACCTGGTTTAATTGTAGATAATCCCTGCAGCTGTCAGACTCTATAACAGGGGTCACCAACCTTTTTGAAACTGAGAGTCAGATAAACTTTTGAACAGTTGTTTGGTTTATCTTTAGATATATGATAATAATAATAATAAGTCTATCTTGATATGCTATGTCTGATCACATTTTAATTGCTCACAAATATTAATAATGATTTAAGTCAGGAAACAGATAGATTTCAACATACAACAGTTTATTTCTATTAATCTCTCAGTTAATTTCAATTTTCTGCTATTTTTAGAACATGTCCAGAGGGCACCTTATGCTGTCCCTGAGAGCAAATTGGTGACCTCTGCTTTATAACCATCGCTGCTCCCACAGTTGTGATCCTGGCATGTCTCTCTAATCAACATGTTAGGAAATACTTGATTAGGAGTTATTGGCACACTGTAGTTGTAAAAGTTGCTACCAATCAAAAAAAGATATGGTAAAGTTAAGACAAAACAGAACAGACTATTTTATATTAAGTATATATTATATAATTAATCATATAATTATAAAATAATATTTTATATATTATTTATATATTGGGTAATTTCGCTCTAAGGTGAAGAAAGTATTTTGGAATTCGCATGTGTTTTGTAACTACAGTACACATAATACTATTATTAAATAATGTTTTCCAGGTTCCTTGCCACCGGGGACTCCTATAGGACCATCGCGTCCATTTTCAGAGTTGGTGTCTCCTCAGTGTGCCAGATTGTCCCCCAGGTTGCGACGGCCATCTGGGACTATCTAGTGGAGGACTACATGGCTGTACCTTCCACTGAAGACTGGCGGTCTATTGCAGAGGGATTCCAGGAGCGCTGGAACTTCCCTCTCTGCTGTGCAGCTCTAGATGGGAAGCATGTGCAGTTCAAAGCACCCCCAACTCAGGATCCATGTTCCACAATTACAAGGAAACCTTCTCCATTTTTCTCCTTTTGGTTGTGGATGCAAGATATCCCTTCCGCTATAGGTATAGCTTCCAATTTCTTGTGCCGTTTGGATGAGAGACGGGCACCTGCTGTGAGGGGTGCGACACCTGCTGTGGTGGAGCCATTGCCAGGCCTGGGTCGTGTAACGGCCAACAACTCCTCCAGAGAGGCCGTCCTGGTGAGGGAGAAGTTCAGCGAAGGAAGCAGTGATTTGTGAGCCAAGAGATTAGATTGTTTGAGGTCGCTGTGACTTCCCCACAACGACTCTTTTAAGAGCCACCCACAAACCTCTAAAGAGCTTTCCTGCCATTAGTTATTTTGTTAATAAATGGAGCTTGCCACCAACATAAACAATTTAAATCTCTTTATTCTCTTGTCTTCACAGTGTTATTATCCTATATAGTAGTATGTTTTTGCATTAGTATTATATTTAATGAACACTACGTAATGTATAAATCAAGTTGTGTGCCAATATTTGCTATGTAGTAGAACTAACTGAGACAATAAGTCATTATCAAAATTTATTTGAAAAGATATTAAAAAAATCTAAAACAGAAACACATTAAACATAAATATGAAAAATATAACTATTTGCAGACAGAGACAGGAATAAAAAGGACTACGCTTAGGAGGTGGAAAAGCCTCAGAGTCATTGGAAGGAGAAGAAAAGTGTGTTGTTCATGCCCTGGAGAGCCTGCTGCCTTTAATACAACACACCGATTACTAGGGTCAAATGGTTCCAGATTTAACACAGCTGTGGTGTTTTCAAAAACTATTTTATGAAATTGAAATTTAACAAACTCTTTCGTCTGAGGTGGCATGCTCTCCAGAGCAGGAACAAGGCTGAGGAGGAAGAGCTCAGCTGCAGACTTGCGTGGACCCTTGAGGGAAATGAACTTACCAGGTTGCCCTATCTCCTCACTTATATTACTCAAAATCAGTCCTGCCATCCTGTCTCTGTAGAGAAAGCAGCTGGTGTCGTACAGCTTCGGGTGATTAGCCGGTTGATGAGTCTTTCCTCCATGTTGAAAGGATGGCTTTGGCCAGACCTGACCCCGTGAACTGGGTCACAGCATCACGTGACACCACGTCACCAGGCTCCTGATTGGTTGAAGTGGCACGAACTGACGCCGAAGTTCAGATTCTTCAACTTCAGCGGCAAAAACGCTCGTAACGCTTGAATGCGCAAAGTGCACCACATAAAATGACGCGCATATTTTGTGATGCTCGTCAAAACGCGTCATTTGCATGAATCTGGCGCGAATGAGGCAGGGATGCGTTTTCGCAACGCAAATCTGCTGCTGACGTGATACAGACACCCTGACGCACATCGGCACGCTTCTGCATTGACTTCACATGTAAACCTGACACCCATGACACTTCAAACACTATCGGTGTGAACACATCGTGAGGGCCAATCAATGCTCCCCAGGCATGTGAGATAGGTGCATATTTATGATAAAATAAGCCGTTTGTGGAAATGTGTGTGTCAGCAGCTCCAGCTGATTATGGGGTAAGGACAATCAAAATAAAAGTGTATTCACAGGTTAAAATGTGGGCATATTGGTCAATAGTTGTCCTTAACTACAAATTTGTAAACTATTGAATGAAGCAAACCACACATAAAACAGAAGTGTATATTTTCCCTGTGAGAATGCAGTTGCAAAAATTACATCTGAAATAAATCACAAATACAAATTACACGTTTACATTTGTGGTTTCCTCATTATGAACGTGAGGAGCAATGAGCTCTAGAATACACATTTCTTCTTTGAGAATACGAATCTGCATATACAATGGTATACAAATGTATTTTAATATTATTTTTGTGAACTATCGCTCGTAAACGAGCTTGAATGTTGGTTTAATGGTTTTCCGTGAATTATATACAGCTAATTTCGGTTTTTGCACATAAAGCAAAAAGACGACTACTTTTGAGAAATTATTACCTCTTTACTGGTGCAAAATTGGGCCACGGTGAAATGGAGGTAAGAGAATAAATTCAGTTACACACCTTATGCTTAGAGGAGTCTTAAGCCTCAAAAACTACAGAACCTGTGATCTCAGTATGTGATCTCTTGTTAACGAATTAACACAGTTGCTTATCTTAACTTATTTTCTATTTATTTCATGAGGACAATTCTGGTGGATCTGGAGGGGAATGTCACCCTTTGTTGGCCAAAAACAAATTAGATTTTATTTTTATGATAAAGTACTGTATGTACATGTGCAACAGTGCATCAAATACATAATTTATTACTGAACATGAATATAGATTTTCCTAAAACATTTTGCTTTGCTGTTTTTATAAACTGTTTTTTGATTTCTTATTTAGGACATGAAGCAGCAAAGGGAGGCTGAGGAGAGGAAGGCCCGGATGGATAGACTGTTTTCTGTTTTTTAATTATTCTGTTTTTGTCACATTGGTTATTTAGTTGTTCTATGGCTGTTATACGTAAATTGTTTAAAACAAATAGTAAGTAGTTAGCAAATAGTAATATCATGAAGTCATTTTATTAACAGTTACATTATTATTACAATTTTAAAAAAATATGAGCATAAAGCTTACTTTGACCAATTTAAAATGACTAATGAAAAAGAAATAACAAAAATTAACATTATTATTGTGTAGTTATTTAGAATTGTTCATGCAGAATTAACCTGAAGGACCTCTTCTTGGACCGTTTTTTTAAGCTTTATTACACAGGTGTCAAACTCCAGTCCTCAAGGGCCGGTGTCCTGCAACTTTTAGACATGTCTCTGTTTCACCACACCTGAATCAAATAATTCGGTCATTAACAGGACCAGGCGTATTGGACCCATGGGCTTAAAGTGAAAAAAAACCCTGAGCCTGAACTTTTTTTCCAAGGAGTGGGTTGCAGTGAATCCAATGCATATACAGTATAGGCAATTTGGCAAACAACTTTTAGCATTGTGCTTGGTAATGTACAAGATGACCTTCAATTCAAATGTGATTTTTAGAAGTAAAGGTTATTAAGGTATAAATGAAAACATGTGAAACTCAGTCAAGCTAAATAATCTGATTCAACAACAATTTAATTCAGTTTAGCAACAATTTAATTCAGTTCAATTCAATTCAGTTTATTTATATAGCGCCAATTCACAACAGATGTCATCTCAAGGCACTTAACAAGAAGTAATTTCAATACATTTATTCAAACATTCCAATCAGTTAAAAAGTTTCCTATTTAAGGAATCCCAGCAGATTGCGTCAGTCATTGGCGTGAGGTTGGGCAGACTTTCCAACCACAGCAATCCTTCAGCAATCCCTCATACTGAGCAACCATGTAGCGACGGTGGAGAGGAAAAACTCCCCTTTAACAGGAAGAAACCTCCCACAGAACCAGACTCAGTAGAAGCGGCCATCTGCCAAGACCGTCTGGGGGTTTGAGAAGACAGCGCAGAGACAGAAGGAACAGAAGATCCAATATAAGAGTACTCTCTATATTACAGAAAGTAAAAAGTCGATAACAGGACACAATGGATGTTCAGCCACTGGGAGCACCATCCAAGTCGATGCCCCCCGTCCAACACGGCATTCCAGCCAAGCAGGATACCAGACCAGGTATATCTTCTATGGAGAGAAAAACACTGAGAGAACACAAAGTTAACAGTCGAAATAGCAGAATGTACTGTAATACAACTGGAGAGTAGTAGTAGAAAAGGAAGTAGCAGAGTAAGGAAAATTGGTAAGTCTGTCCTCCAGCAGTCTAAGCCTATAACAGCATAACTACAGAGCTAGCTCAGGATGACCTTAGCCACTCTAACTATAAGCTTTATCAAAAAGGAAAGTATAAAGCCTGACCTTAAAAGTAAACACTGTCTGCCTCACGGACTAAAGCTGAGAGCTGGTTCCACAGGAGAGGAGCCTGATAACTAAAAGATCTGCCTCCCATTCTACTTTTAGAAATCCTAGGAACTACAAGTAAACCTGCAGTCTGAGAGCGAAGTGCTCTGTTGGGAACATATGAAACAATTAGTTATCTGATGTATGATGGAGCTTGATTATTAAGGGCTTGGTATGTAAGAAGAAGGATCTTAAATTCTATTCTGGATTTATCAGGGAGCCAATGAAGGGAAGCTAAAACAGGAGAAATGTGATCTCTCTTTTTAATATTAATCAGAACTCTTGCTGCCGCATATTGGATCAATTGAAGGCTTTTAATTGCATTTTGTGGACTACCTTATAGTAAAGAATTACAGTAGTCCAGCCTCGAGGTAACAAATGCATGGACTAGTTTCTCAGCATCACTCCTGGACAGGATGTTTCTAATTTTAGCAATATTCCGGAGGTGAAAGAAGGAAATCCTAGAAACCTGTTTAATATGGGATTTAAATGTCAATTCTTGGTCAAAAATAACGCCGAGGTTCTTTACGTTATTACTGGGGGCCAATTTAATGCCATCCAGATGAAGTGATTGACTAATCAGTTTCTTTTTTAGAACTTCTGGTCCAAAGACAGCAACTTCTGTCTTGTCAGAATTTAAAAGCAAAAAGTTTAGATTCATCCATGTTTTTATGTCTTCCAGACATGCCTGTAATCTACCTAACTGACTGGGTTCATCAGGATTTATGGATAAATATAGTTGTGTATCATCGGCATAGCTGTGGAAATTTATCCCATGCTGTCTAATGATTCTACTAATTGGAAGCATATATATGGTGAAAAGAATTGGTCCAAGCACAGAACCCTGTGGATCTCCACAAGTAACCCTTGAGAGTGAAGAAGATTTATCATTTAGATGAACAAACTGGAATCTGTCAGACAAATATGATTTAAACCAGCCTAGTGCTGTTCCTTTGATCCCTGCAACATGTTCAAGCCTTTCTAAGAGAATATTGTGATCGACTGTGTCAAAAGCAGCACTGAGATCTAAAAAAACCAGAACAGACACCAGTTCATTATCTGAGGCCATGAGAATATCATTAGTAACCTTCACCAGTGCTGTTTCAGTGCTATGATGAGCTCTAAAACCTGACTGAAACTCTTCAAACAGCTCGTTACTGTTTAGATGCTCACAGACTTGATTAGCAAAAATTTTCTCAAGGATTTTGGATAAGAAGGAAGGTTAGATATAGGTCTGTAATTCACTAAGTAATCTTGATCAAGGGAAGGTTTCTTGAGTAAAGGTTTAATTACAGCTATTTTAAATTCTTGTGGTACGTATCTGTTTACTAAGGATAGATTAATCATATCCAAAATGGGGCCAGGAACCAAATGGAACAATTCTTTAAATAATTCGGTTGGTATTGGATCCAACATACAAGTTGAAGGTTTAGATAAGGCTAATATTTTTGATAGTTCCGAAAGCTCGACTGAATCAAAACAGCCTAAGCACAAATGAGGTTCTACAGTTCTTTCCGATGCTGCCTCATTTACTGAGGAAGAAGTAATCATGTTTGGGAGGATGCCAAGGATTTTATTTTTAATAGAATTAATTTTATTTATGAAGAATCCCATAAAATCATCACTGCTAAGAGCTGGGGGAATAGTTGGCTCAACAGAGCTATGACTCTGTGTAAGTTTGGCAACTGTATTAAAAAGAAACCTAGGATTGTTCTTATTCGCCTCTATTAATGATGAAAAATATGCTGTTCTAGCTTGTCGAAGGGTCTTTTTATACAGCAGTAGACTGTTATTCCAGGTTAAATAGGAATCCTCTAGATGTGTAGAGCGCCATTTTCTCTCCAATTTAGCAACAATTTAATTCAGTAAAGGGCAATTTATACAAAAATCATATAAATTGTAAGTTTTTATATCATTTTTGTTCAAAACAATGGCAAATTAAGTTATAGGAAATATATTACATTGGGTCTTGACTCCTCTCCTTTTTAACATATTTCATTTTAACAACAAAAAACAGTAAAGTGCTTCAAGAAGTGGTAAACTGAATAATATGAAACAAATACAAATAAATAAAGAATTGCTAAACTGAAGCTTCCAGTGCAATCATCAGAAATGCTAATGTTTACTTTCTTGCTTGCAAGATGATGTGTTATTACTTTGGATGCATCATCATCAAAAAAGCGAACCATTACATTCAGTATTTTTTCCATGTTTTGGGTGATTGCTGCATCAACATTCCGAGAAAACAAACATCCTTTGAGCTGATGAGACATACGTTTCTTGAACTCCAGTGCTATGCCATATGTGTTCATATAACTGGCATGCTGATTGTAAAAGGACAGTTTTATTAAAGCATTTTTATCAACTGCTACATTTTTACACAGCTCTACGAGCAGTTGAGCGATTGTAAATGATAAATTGTGTTCTGCAATGAACGAGCACACACGTATTTTCAATTCACAAACACGATCGGTCATCGGGGCCGCTGCGTCCGCTGTGGCTGTTGCTCCCAGCAAACGGCTTGTGTGTTGGAGCGAGCGGACAGCTGCTTTATGCCCGGCGTCTCGTCCGTGACGGTGAAGGGCTTTTTTCCCGCTAGTTGCATATACTAGCTTCTTGGACCATAACACAAAAAAGCAGGTACCAGGCTCCCTTAGCTTCTGGCACCAGCTCCCAAATGGCTTGCCATCTCCGCCCTTTTCATCTACCCATGCCCAGCGCCACTTGTTTTTAAGACCCTTGTCAACAATGACGTCTTGCCCTGGATCCATGAATTTAGAGTCCATTCTTCTGATTTCAGGAGAAACAACTGCCGGCTCGTGTGGGATGCTGCATTCAAGAGGGCTGGTTTTTTTCGGGGGTGTTTTGTGTGTGTTTTTTTTCTCTGAATCATAGTCAAATGCCGGAGATATGACACGGTGCCGGAATACTTTAAGCCCTGATTGGACCAGAAACACATCTAAAGGCTGCAGGAAACCGGCCTTCGAGGACTGGAGTTTGACACTCCTGCTTTATTAGAATAAACAGGCAGTTTTCCTGGATTGGCTGAATAAAGATCAGGGATGTGGATGGAGAGACTTCTGGCTGGTCTTTTCTGGTTGATGAGGGAAACATCATGCAGGTTGGTCTGCAGAGAGGACTTAGGGTAGCTTCTTCGTACTGTCCACTGCGTCGTCTAGGGCTGACTCAATCGATGGCTGGAGATGGACCTAGGAAACAAGATAGGTTTACATCACATAGCCAATGGGGTGACAACTGACAGAAGTTGAAGCCAAAACAGCCAGATTATTATTGGTCTGATAGGAAACATCCCATAACTACCATGAAAAAAAAAAGTCTGATGGTAAAGTTCAGAGTGAAACTGTGACGAAGGGAGATGTTGAGGATGCTTGTCGCAGGTATTTGTTTGAAGCAGTACAGCATTTGATTGCTCCACCCAGATCATCAGAGGCATCCAATCCTCCAGGTAATCCAGACTTTGAACCTCCATCTGTATGACTAGGCGTGACCCCAGTTTTCACAGCTGCCAATTGTGACCTGGTCAGCTGGAGAACCTCTTCTGAGAGACCCCAAACGCTCCTTGGGATCTATCCAGTAAAAATACCACAAACACGTTGTCTGACTTTTTTATGCAAATTATTTCACACAAAACTTGTATGTCACCTACACTGTAAGATCTTTATAGGAGAGTGTGTCAAATTTAATTCTCTCCTGGACACAGGATCAGAGCTTAGCTTGATGTGCTCAGCCTTGCCTGAGGAGGAAACCAGAGCCATGCTGTCTCCTGGGAAACCACTCCAGCTCAAGGTCTGTGACCCAGGTACCACCAGCCACAGCCAAGAACGGAACCTGGTGCTCTGCAGCCGGTCCAGACCAGGAGCTGAGAGCAGAATCCTGTGGGATTTCCAGAAACGGGCTCCCTCTCTCACAAGTCCATCCCGTTGGTGCACCCTTCTGGCAACAGATGGGAATGAAAAATGAACACCCCAGGTATGAACGTAAACATTTTGATGTGGTGAAGATCCAGGAACGGTATCCCAACTTTCACCTCATCCAGAAGCTAAGGATTAACCGTTCACCGGCAGACCTGCTGCTGCCATCACCAGGTGCGACCCATGAGCTCAGCAAAGGGGGGTCATACTCCCTTGGCCACACCTGCACCTGAATCCTGCGGGAGGTAACAAACACCTGCTGACAGTCACATTTAGCTTTATCAGATGTGATGAAGTCCCTCCTACATTGACTGACACAGCAGTCATGACTGCTGCTCTTTTGCTTAACCAAATTAAGTTCTACCTCAAGCTCTTCTCCCTAGAAGCGGAGCCTATCTCCACACCGGTGGAAGGGTGGACCAGTACATAGTGCTAGCACAACAGGTGCATGTTTCAAAACTCACCCCTAGCATGCACTAACAACTAATTGCATCCATAATTTTTGTTTTGTTTTCTAGTAATCTGCAGACGTACAGATTAACACCTTTCACTCTACAGTAGTAACTGTAAATACATTCTAAGTGGATCAAAAAAACCCTTTCAGGTTTTGCAGTTTCTGTTTTGGAAGTGGTTAAGTGACACACTGGTATCATTTAATGCAGGACTTTGTTAGAGAAGCTGATTTATCTGCACACTACCTCATTAAGTGATGAATCTACATTTATTCTAGATGTGATTTAGAAATCCTGAAAACCACTACAACTCTGCTACTCGCACAAACCCACCTGACTTGTAGCCTGAACACAGCTATTTCAAGGTTTGTTAATAATAAATAATTCCGTTTTTTACCCATTGAATTGAATTTGACTTTCTCAAGTCCCAAAGAAAAACAGATTGTACAAAGTCACACCATGGACTTCACAGTGTTTCTTCCTGTAATTCAATGGTCGACACTGCAGCGATGTTGCACACCTGCAGACGAAGTGTGCAACAGACAATTACAGGCAAGAACTAACTAGTTACAAATGTTGAACAGACTGTTGGATGGCTGGAAGCTTTTTTCCCTAGATGGACTGAGCAGACCACATTTCCCAGCAATCCTAGCAGTGACCCCCAACACACTCCTATTGGTCCATGACCACCAATGGTGACATGAACGATGGTGGCGGCCATTTCAAACTGTTCTCAGCAGAACTTCTGTTATACAGAGGACTTCTCACCGGTGAAAATTCTCTTTTGTTCTGACCCGCTGGACCGGGGATAACTCTCATTCAAACACTTATAAGTGCCCATCCTTTTTGTGTATCCAGCTTGGGCTATATCAGGACTGTTCCAAGACAGTTTGTTAAAACGTCGACCTGCAAGCCATCTGGCCTGCAGTTGGGACACACGGTCCTAAAAATCCTGCGCAGCTTTCCTAACTCTTCCCTTTCTTGCTCAACTACGGACACATTTTGCTCCCCTCTTCGTGAACCGGACTTCCCTCAAAGTAAAGTAGGACTGAACCGGTTCATTTATGCTAATCTTGTGTCTGGGCAGATAAATAGGGAAAGTAGAGTTCTTAACGAGTTAGATCTTGTTCATTGTTGGTTTAAAGTGTTTTTAAGCGCTGAATCTGTTGGCTCATTTAGCGTTGCCACACGCATACGTTTGAGCTGTGTTTGCTGTGTTTTAAACTGTTTTTTATCCCGAGCGGATTCCACACTTTCTTTCTCTCTCTTCCTTTTTCTCTCTCTCTCGCTCTCTAATCACCTGTCCTTACACTCACACGTCACAATCTCCTTACACTCCATGTGCTGTGCCCCATCTTGGCACAGAACTAAGTTTTATGGCCCTTTGTCTCCTTAAACTCCATGTGTTGTTCTCCAACTTGGCCCAGAGCTAAGTTTATGACCCTTTGTCCCACAAACTATCTGTGACTTGACCCCCCTGGAGTGAGGGCCCCCACCCTTTCTAAACAAAATCTTAGCTGTCTGTTTGTCCCTGACTGGTGCCTATCTCCAGCTGTCATCGGGCGAGAGGCCGGGTGTGCACGCACACACACTCATACCTAAGGGCAATTTAGAGAAACCAATCCACCTAACAGTCATGTTTTTGGACTGTGGGAGGAAGCTGGAGTACCCGGAGAGAACCCATGCATGCACAGGGAGAACATGCAAACTCCATGCAGAAAGAGCCCAGGCCAGGATTTGAACCCAGGACCTTTTTGCTGCAACAGTGCTACAAACTGTGCCACTGTGCAGCCTGATTGTAAATTTTTTAAATAGCACTGTGCAGCCGCATCAATAATTAAATTAACATTAAATTATCGATCATAATTATTGATGGTTATGTAAACCAGTCAAAAATGTCTCTCTGTGTCACAACAATCACCCTCCCCAACCTTTCTCACTAACAGTTTAAATAGTATTCAGCTATCACTGTTTTTCTCTCCAGCATGTCTCCTTCAATCTTCAAGCAGCCCATCCAGATCAGAATGTCTCATAGATATCTTGCTGCTCTGGCATCTGTCTCTCCGGTGAGCTGACTCATCTTTATCAGGAACATTATGCTGGAACAATAAGCTTGTTTTCTCTAACTTGACATCCTGCCCTAGATACACTTACTAGAAAAAAAAAATGTAATAAAATCCTAATTCCATTGGAATACTCTGTCAACACAGCGGATGTTGAAACAGGCCTGAGTTTTCCAGCCAGTGTAAGTGCAGAATGGATTTGCAATATTCACAGGTTGCTTAATACTTCTTTTATATGTTGTATTTTATTTCTCTCATTACACATTACAATTCTTTAAAAACAATATTTATACAGAGTAAAAAAGAAGACCTAATGGTACTTTCCTAACATAGATAAAAAAGCCTTCATAAGAACAGAATTAATAAATTATTTACTTAAATTAAGTCAAACTCCATCTTCATCCAGGGCTCTCCTCTGCTCCTCTCTTGGGGGTGTGGTCAGCCCTTTGTTGATTTGCCTGGGGCTCCTGTGCTCTGGGGGAACTTTGGGTTTCTATGGCTACAATCTCCTTTGTGTCTGCGTCGATTCTTGGGAGGCGGATCGATGGCTCCTCACAAGAGCTATTGAACACTCGTATGGAGAAACCTAATACCTTGTTGCGGACACACAGCCATTGGGTGGCGCTAACCCACATTCTAGCTCCGACAGGAGAAGAAGAGGACCAGAGGTTATATAAGGCACAGTGTTTTGAGATAAACCCCACTGTTCCGCCCTGAGCCCTGCTTTCTGAACAGATGCTGCCGTATGAAGCGAGCCGCTAACAAGCTACTGAATGCCGCAGAACCGCGTCGAGACGGGAGCTTTACCCCACCGCGACAAACCCTGGGACAATGCTATCTTGAACCTGCAGAGAAGGTACTGTGTCAGTGAACTGAGGTGCAGCTGATCGCTGTTTAGCAAGCCGGAGAGGACGACACGCCGTCCAAGCTAATGCTATCCGCGATTTGACAGCTATATTCCTCCCACTGCTAACGGACCGTAGCTGTGGCTAGCCTGTGGGCTAACGTTGTTTTGGCTTCGCCCATCATCCACGGAGTAACCTGGAGAACTTTAACCGTTCAATAAGGTCTGTCTGGGCAGAGGCGAGGTAAGTTTAGTTTAAAAAAGATTTAAGGATTGTTTATTTTCACTGTGATTTGTTACTTTGTGTAAGATTTCATTTATTGTTTGGGTACAAACAGGTAGGTCGGCCTGGAGGTTTAAACAGTGATTTTCCGATGGAAAGTCGTTTTATATCCTGCAACCTGAGTTACTCAATCCAACAGTTTTCTTTGTTTGATGTTTAATAAATGATCCAGAGCGACTTTAAGTAGCACCACGTGAGTTAGCTGTAAGCTACATGCTCTAGCGAACCACGTGGGCCCGCCATTGACGGCGTTTTATTCATGAACAATAAAGACTGCCGTTAATGCTATTCAAAATAGAGATCGACTTTAAAACGGATAGTTTAAACACTAAAACTAATCTTTTAAGTCATTTTTGAGACTGTCTTCTTGGTAAGTCAAAATACTAAATTAGATCTACATAATTGGTACGGCCGTTAACGTCAACATAAAGTCTAAATATTAAATTAGATCAATCACTGCGGTGACCGATCCATTAAATTGAATCAATGATCTAAAGGTTGTTGATTTCTAATTCAGCAAATGGTTTAATGAAACATTGCTTCTTCCAAACAATGTTTTTCTTCACTTCTGCTTTGCATTGTGAATTGGTGGTTTGATAACAAACCAGAATGTGCTGATTAGTCTTAAACTAATCGCCATTAGTTTAAAACTAACTTAGCCTTATTCCCAACACTGTTCAATACAAGCCTTGGTTTTTGAGCAAACGTATTCATTCTGAACTGTGACATCATTATCAATTTATTGTTTACTGTTTCTATTTTTGTGCATTTTTATCACTTTTACTGTTTTACTTCTGAGTGTGAGTTTTATTATCATTATTCTTTTCTTAGTGGTTTAGTTGTGTGTTACTAGTTTGGTGAGTTTGTTGATTAAAGTAAGTTTACTGAAAGTGAATTCTTTTTGTAATAAATTCTTGTATTTTGGAAAACCGTTGTTGTTATTTCACCTACATGTGTAGTAACTTGCTGTTCAGGTACGCCAAGAACTTATTCCTTCATATATTGTTTAATTACCTCAGCCTTATCAGGCAGGTAATCATAAACATAAACTGAGACTGAACAATTTGGCTATTGATATTCCTGGAATCCAGGTGGTGCCCCTAAACTTGGTAATTTTTACATGAAATTATTAATCTGATTAATAATTGCCCTAAGCAATTATGTATAATTATTCATAGCCAAAACCTACCTATCTGTGGCACAACAACCTGTATCTGTATCTGTTAACCATATGAATCAACTGTATCCGTATCTGTACTCGGGCTGGGAGGGGCTTAACCCGGAAGTGGGCGGGGTTTAACCAGGAAGTGGGTCGAGTTGTCTTGAAATGGGCGGTGCTTTAAACGGTATGTTATTTTAAACATGCAATTGATATGAGTTCATCAGAAATTGTTATATTTATTACTGATTAGAAAACTATTTACATGACAACATCAGCATTGAGCTTCAGATCAATGGTTTTGATCAGGATAACAAACAAACTATATACAGAACAAGTTTTGCAACAATGAATACAACACATGCAGTTGCAATTATGAAGTAAAATGTAATGAACAAGAGTTTTCATCTCAACATGACTTTTTTTTTTTACTTTTAACTTTTTTATGATCAGTGTGATTTAAAAAAAATTGCTTCTTTTTTATTTTCACACCAGGTATGTGTGTCTGTGTGTGAGTGTTTTTGTGTTTGTAGCTTAATTTGTTATATTATTTATACCTTTATTTTTTTATAAAATACAGAAAGAAAGTGTCACTCAGTGTGTGAGGTAAAAAAAAAACTGGTTAGAACCAGCGGACGGTAAAAAAAAAGAATGAAAAAACCTCAGATAACTGACAGGTTACTACTACTAAATCTTGTAATAATCGGTACCATGAGCTTTTGTATTCATATATCTATTAATGGGTTGTGTAGTTCTTAGTTTGCATTATTTGATTTGTTTTGTCATTGTTTCTCCCCTGTCCCTGCTGTCCTGCTGGTGTGGAGGGAGACTGTGTGTTTTTTGTTTTCTTTGTTCCCCTTCCTTTCTTGTATTTTCAGCTCACCCTCTCCCCCATAAACTTTTTTCCCTACCTCTCCTCTTCTACTTTCTTTCTTCCCCTTTATTTTCTGTCTCCGTGTCCCTGGCGGATAAAAAACCCCAGTAATTTCTAATAAAGATTTCTTATACATATATATCAAACGGAGTACTGTAGCGAAAGCTGTAGTGCTCTACTTGTGATAGTAAATCTGTCGGGCTTCTATTTGGTTCTCAGACCCCAATTCTGAGCTCCACCCTGCCAGACAGGACACGTCTGGCAGGGCGGAGCATTTTTGAACTGAATTTATTTAATTTGCAACAGGACTTGCAGCAGTGTTTACCATTTTCAACATATTCAACGTGCAATATCAAGATGAGGTGGCTACAACTTTGGAGTTCGTTCAACTGTAAAAATACCCTTATGATTTTACTGGTTTATTTTGAAAGCTATAAATCAAGTGATTAATAGTTGACAAATTCAATTATGCATTATTGCAATAAATTTAAAAGCAGCAGAATTTCTCCAAACTAGCTAAAGGACCTCTTTTAAGTTAAATTTACTTGCTGCAGAAAGTGATCAATTGTACTATCTACTTTTTTCTCAGTTTGGAATGTTTTTTTTTTTTAGGTATTTTAAGTTAATTGGGATTAACCCAGAAAGGGGCACATAATCCATGGAAAGATGGTGTCCAAAAAGACAGGCAAGGTCATCCAAGATAAAATGAAGACAGTGAATGCGCACGTTTCTATCCTGATAAAAAATCTGATGGACTTGGAGTGGCACATCATACAGGTTGTTGTCATTTTTTTAAGTAAATCTATTTTTAAACCAAATTTTCTTTAATTTTTCATTCTGAATGGCTCTCTCATCTACAGCCATGTTTAAATTATTTTTTTCAATGATTCCACCAGAGCATTGGTATTTTTTTGAGAAAACATTTATTGTATCTTAGGATTGTAGGTAAATATCCTGTCGAAATAAATTCAGTTCAGTTTATTTATATAGCGCCAATTCACAACAGATGTCATCTCAAGGCACTTAATAAGAAGTCATTTCAATACATTTATACAAACATTCCAATCAGTTAAAAAGTTTCCTATTTAAGGAATCCCAGCAGATTGCGTCAGTCATTGGCGTGAGGTTGGGCCCCGTTGATGCAGACTTTCAGCAATCCCTCATACTGAGAAAGCATGTAACGACGGTGGAGAGGAAAAACTCCCCTTTAACAGGAAGAAACCTCCAACAGAACCAGGCTCAGTAGGAGCGGCCATCTGCCACGACCGTCTGGGGGTTTGAGAAGACAGAGCAGAGACACAGAAGGAACAGAAGATCTGATATAAGAGTACTTTCTATGTTACAGAAAGTAAAAAGTTGATAACATGCTATTCATCTCATCCTTTTTTGTGTTATGTTTCATAAAGCTTATGCATTTTGAAACAGTACAAATTCAAACTTTTCTAAAGTAGCTTACACAGATTACTAGAACTACTTTTCGCCACTATTTAAAGAGCAGCTCACCCCCCTACTAGAGCCTAACTTTGCCCACATTTCTCGTTTTTGAAAAAAATCCGCCAAAAGGAGGTGTTGCCTGCCGGACCAGCGAACTGAGAGGGATGGGGGTGGTCTGGGCTGTGATTGACATCTTGACAGCAACACTGCTGCAGCGGCACGACACAGTCATGGATAGCAAAAAAGATGGAGAGCAATGTGAGCTGCTTTGTCTTAGAACGTTTTTTTCTTCACCAGAGGAAAGAGAGGAAAGGGAGGGAGGTTCTGTTGAGGAGGTGTGGGCGGAGACTCGGCTTATTTTATACTTCACAGCGGCAGGGTGGCTGACATCAGCCATCACCGCAGAGCGAATAGCAAAGTCCGAAGTGCCGTGTAGAGCTTTAACCTGAAAAAGGCGCCACACTGACAGTTTTAGGCAGAAAGTTAATATTTTTACTAAAATGCACTAGAATAACAAAATAATTTCCAGAAATGTAGAAAGCATTATTAGACACTCATTTATAGTTTATCAGCTAAAAAAAGTTGATTTGGGGGGGGAGTTACTCTTTAAGAAAGTTACTATTTACAGTGGTCTGTGCAATGTTACACTACAATTCTTGCAGAAACCTACCTATTCCGTAAATACAGTAATGAAACTATATACAGCAACATACTGGGAGCTACAGACGCCTGTATTTTACTGTAAATTTAGTTTCACTACTGTATTTACCTTAATAGTTACTGTTGAAAATGTAAATTAACAGTAGAATACTGGTAGCTACATTCACCAGTATTTTACCTTTTTTTACAGTATCTGTACTGTATTTACTTTAACAGTAAACTACTGTCAAAATAATTTACAGTATAGATACTGTAAAATTACAGTAAAATGCTGTTGTCTGTAGCTGCCAGTATTTTACTGTAATTTTACAGATTTTTTTTCATAGAGCGCAGATGATTATTTTTTAATTAGGAGGCTTCTGAAGACAATTGTTTGCTCTAGGTTTTATTTAGGAATATAAGAATAAAGCAAGTTGTGAATGCCAGACTATTCAGATTTTTACTTTTAAGAAATGTAAAAAAATAGCTCCACTGTGTTGCATAAAATTCTAGTAAAATCCATTGCATTTTGTGGGTGTAATGTGAAAAAGTTCAAGGGTGTGACTCATTTTGCTGGAATTGTGTTAATCCCGTCATCTCAGTGTCGAGTTTCTGTCCATCTTTGTTTAAGTTCCTTTTTAGTATACTCTATTTAGTCCAACACTTTGATTTGATGAGTTACAGTTCTGATAATTATTTGTCTCACAGCTAAACTCTTTTGTTGTTGATTTCAGGGATTCCACAGTCATTAAGCATAGTGATGGCTAGTGAGCCACTGTGAGTTTCCTTCCTTCCCTTCTGTTCCTGCTATGGCATTTTGCTGCTGTTGTTTGTTTGTAGTCTGTTCCGCTGTGCCGCCTTTTTTCCAGCGTGTCACAACCAAACGTCTAACCAAGCGCTAACGGGAGGACCCACGGGGTCTGTGAAAGAGTATGTGTATGTGTATGAAAAAGAAATGCTTTAATTTTATTGCTGTAAAACTAAAAGACACGATGTGTGTGTGTATTTGGAGGGGGGCAGGGGCTGTTTGTATGTGTTTGTGCTTCAATACTGTTCCCCAGGGTCAGTATGAAGGCTTTAGCACTCCAAAGAAACAGTGTGGCAGGTAAATAAACAGGCACGCACACACAAACACAGACTCCAGGACCTGTCTATGAATTAACCAGGTGAAACCAAGCCAGCGTGGGATAGGAAGATCTTTATGTTTGTAGATTTCAACATTTCAAAAACTCTCAACAAAACACACCCACACCATGATACAACTGTAAATTGGAAGGTAATTAAAGTCATGTCCTTATTGTTTACTTCCCAACATCCACTAAGCAAAATATTAACCAAGTTAGTAAAGTTAGTACTGCTAGGCCAAAGGAATGAAAGTGCAAGATATTCTGACAGCTTCAGCCTTTCAATGTTTTTTCTTGCTGCTCCTAAATATGAGAACAAATGACCTATTTCTTATGTATGATTTTCTTTTTGCTTAAAAAGAAACACTGATCATCAACAGATTTTGTACCTGTGGTACACACATTCTTTTCTGTGTAGGGCAGAACAGTTGTAACCACAAGAAATATTATCAGAACTTTTTAAAAAGTAAACACAAAAACCTGAAATAACTAACATGGGAAATCATATTTTTAAATAATTGTATGTTGCCAAAACGTACTAGTATGGTTGTTGATTAAAAGGTATGAGTCTCAAAGGAGAAAAATCTTTGGTAGAACACTTTTATTCATTTAGACTAACTTTTAGTTAGGATTAGGGTTTTAAATACAATGGCCTCCGGCATTCGCAGGGGTCTGAGACCCCAACCGCATACAAATAGCTGAAATCCATCCATCCATCCATCCATTATCTGTACCCGTCATTCCTAGGCAGGGTTGCCGGGGGGAGGCTGGTCCTTATCTGCAGCAGTCACAGGGCGAGAGGCAGGGTACACCCTGGACAGGTTGCCAATCCATCGCAGGGCAACACAGAGACACACAGGACAAACAACCATGCACACACACACACACACACACACACACCTAAGAGCAATTTTAGAGAAACCAATTCATCCAACAGTCAAGTTTTTGGACTGTGGGAGGAAATCCCACGGCTGCTAGCTGAAATCTATGAATACTTTAAATCCCCTCTAAAAACACTTAAAGCTACATTGTGTAAGAACTTCTCCCATCTAGCGGTGAAACAGCCAACTGAATATTACGTTCTAGCCCCACCTCCCACCCCCCCATTCCGACTGGTTTTAACTCCTATGGTGGCCATTTCATGCCAAGGTTAACATGGCTTCGAGTACTACGACTTCGTCCAGTGTTCCGTCCAGTGATGTGGTTACTTTAGAAAACTACATTGCATTTAGTTATATAGTCAGACGTCAGCCGCGTTGCAAATAGACAATCTCCCTCTGGCATTCATCACAGTGCAACTGAGCGTAGCCAAAGCGCGAAAGGCAGAGCTAGAATTTCCAGGAATGTCCCTCGTTGGCGAATATATTTCAAAGAAGGAGGCTCAAGATGGATTCAGCCATTCGCGCGACTCACGCGTATGTATTCTGGATAGCAGATTCTACGCTTACGAGAATACTTTCATTAGTAGATGGAAGTAATTACACATGAATGAGCACATATTTTTGAAAGAACAAAGGGGTTTTTGCTAAGAATTAACTCAAATAAATACACAATGTAGCTTTAAAATAGCCTATTTTTAATAGTTCAAACACCAAATATTCAATTCAATTCAGTTTATTTATATAGCGCCACTTCACAACAGATGTCATCTCAAGGCACTTTACAAGAAAGTCATTTCAATACAAACATTCCAATCAGTTTAAAGTTTTAGCTAGTTTTCTTTTTAAGGAATCCCGACAGATAACATTGAGTCATTGCGCGAGAGTTGCGCCCCGTTGATGCAGACTCCAACCACAGCAATCCCTCAGCCTGAGCAAGTATGTAGCGACAGTGGAGAGGAAAAACTCCCCTTTAACAGGAAGAAACCTCCAGTAGAAACTGGCTCAGTACGAGTGACCATCTGCCACGACCGTCTGAGGGTTGAGAAGACAGAGCAGAAACTTATAAAGAACAAATGAAGTGATGTAAGAGTACTTTCTGTATTAAAAAAAGTAAAAAGTTGATAACAGGACACGGGGGATGCTCAGTTACTGGGATGCCCCCCGTCCAAAGGAGTATTGCAGCTAAGAAGGATACCAGAACAGATGTAGCTTCTATGGAGAGAAAAACACAGAGAAAAAACTAAGTTAACAGTCGAAATAACAGCAAATAATGCAACTTGAGAGTAGTACAAGAGAAAAGTAGCATAGTGAAGAAAACTGGTCAGTCTGTCCTCCAGCAGTCGAAGCCTATAGCAGCATAACTACAGAGATAGTTCAGGATGACCTAAGTCACTCTAACTATAAGCTTTATCAAAAAGGAACATTTTAAGCCTGGCTTTAAAAGTAGTCAAGGTGTCTGCCTCACAGACTAAAACTGGGAGCTGGTTCCACAGGAGAAGAGCCTGATGAATAAAAGATGTGTCTCCCATTCTACTTTTAGAAATCCTAGGAACCACCAGTAAACCTGCTGTTTGAGAGTGAAGTGCTTTTTTTAGGAACAAATGGAACAATCAAATCTCTGATGTATGATGGAGCTTGATTATTAAAGGCTTTATATGTAAGGAGGATCTTAAATTCTGTTCTGGATTCATCAGGGAGCCAATGAAGGCATGGCAAGGATAATTTATTTGTATAGCAAACTTTCAACAACAAGGTAATTCAAGGTGCTTTACATGATTAAGGGGTAAAATAAAAATAGCAGTAAAATACAGACAAAGTATAACAAGTAAAAACAGCAATAAAGCAAGAAGAATACACAAAACATATGATACATCAAAGCATTACTCATAGGCAGGTCTAAAGAGATAAGTTTTTTGTTGTGATTTAAAAGAATTTAGTGTTTCAGCAGCTTTGCAGTTGTCTGGAAGTTTGTTTCAGATTAGAGGAGCATAAAAACTGAAAGCTCCTTCTCCATGTTTGGTTCTAATTCTTGGGATGTTGAGTAGACTGGAATTAGAGGACCCGAGTGGTCTGGTGGGTTGGTATTGTAACAGTAGATCTTCAACATACTTTGGTGCTAACCCATTCAATGATTTATAAACTAGTACAAATATTCTGAAGTCTATTCTCTGAGTTACAGGGAGCCAGTGTAAGGACTTTGGAACTGGGGTGATGTGCTCAACTTTCCTGGTTCTAGTGAGGACGCAAGCAGCAGCGTTCTGGATCAGCTGGAGCTGTCCAATTGACTTTTTAGGCTGACCTGTGAGAACACTGTTGCAGTAATCAATCCGACTAAAGATAAATGCATGGATGAGTTTTTCAAGGTCCTGTTGCGACATCAGTCCTTCGATCCTAGAAATGTACTTCAGGTGATAGAAGGCTGACCTTGTTATTGCCTTTATGTGACCCTGGAGTTTCAGGTCTGAGTCCATAACTACACCTAGATTTCAGGCCTGATCAGTAGTATCTAGCTGTATTACCTGATGCTGTGTGCTGACTGTTGATCGTTCCTCTTTAGGCCAAAAGAAATTACTTCTGTTTTGTTTCTGTTAAGCTGGAGAAAGTTATGGCACATCCATCCATTGATTTGTTCGAAGCATTTACTTAGGGTTTGGATGGGTTCAAAGTCACCTGGTGACATCATAATGTAGAGCTGAGTATCATCTACCTAGTTATGGTAGCTAATCATATTGGTTGTTATAATCTGGGTTAGTGGGAGCATGTAGATATGAAATAAGAGGGGCCCCAGAATGGAGCACTGGAGCACCCCACATGTGATTTTTGTTTGTTCTGATGAAAAGTTTCTTATTGAAACAAAGAAGTCCCTGTTCTTTACCTAAGACTCTAACCAGCCAAGTACTGTACCAAAGTGTCCGACCCAGCTCTCCAGTCATTCCAATAGTATATCATGATCAACAATGTCAAATGCTGCACTGAGGTCCAACAGAACCAGCACTGTGGTTCTACCACAGTCTGTATTTATGCGAATGTCCTCTTTGACGAGGGCAGTCTCAGTGAGCACGGAAATCAGACTGAAAAACATCAAAGCAGTTGGTCATTGTTATGAAGCTATTTGACTGCTGAAACAGCTTTTTCAATAATTTTACTGATGAATTGAAGATTAGAAATTGGCCTGTAGTTCTGCATTAATGTGTTGTCCAGATTATTCTTTTTTAGCAGTAGTTTAATAACTGCTGTTTATAAAGCCTGGGGGAAGAGACTTAACAGAAGGGATGAGTTATTTTTTATTTTTTATTTTAATCAGATCAAACCCAATGACAGAGAAAACTTTCTTAAGGAAAACTGTGGGTAGGATATCGAGACAGCAGGAGGAGGAACTTAATTGGTTAATGATTTCTTCTAGGTTTTTTGGTTTAATTCATGGAATTCTGACATTTTTTCTACATTGAAGTTAATTGGGTATAACATTGGTAGTCGGTTCGGTGCTCCGGGACAGACCGACCGTCAAATTATTAGAATCTTTTCACTGAAAAAGCTGGGAAATTCATTGCAGGCCCTGGCCGAATTTAGTTCAGGGGCTACTGTCACTGGAGGACTAGTTAGTCTTTCCACTGTTGCAAACAGATTCCGTGCATTATAAATGTTTCTTTTAATGATTTCAGAGAAGAAAGATTCCCTAGCATCTTTTAAAGTTAACTGATATCTGTTCAGTCTCTCTTTGTGGATCTCACAGTGAACCAGGAGTTGAGTTTTCCGCCATTTTCTCTTGGCTCGTCGACACTCCCTTTTTCACTACGTACCAGTGGATCACTTGTTCACTGAGACTTCTTTCTACCTGAGACTAATTTCACTTTAGTCGGAGCAATGGAATCTATGATGTCTGAAATTTTCACAAGAAAATGATCTACCAGCTTTTTTACGGAGTTGGAATTGGGAGATGAGGGGGATGTGGTGGAAGGGTAAATACGTTTAAAGGTTTCAACTGAACTATCCCAGAGAAAACGCTTTTTTAAAGTTATCTTACTGTGGCTAGATATTTTACCAGAGATGGTACTTTCAAAGAAAATACAGAAATGGTCAGATAGCACAATATCAATTTCTGAGATGTCAGATATAGTTAAACCTTTGCGGATAATTAAGTTCAGAGTGTGTCCTCTATTGTGTGTTGGTTGTTTGACATGCTGAGTCACGCCGAAGTTGTGAAGAGTATCACCTAATGTTTTTGCTAGTCTATCCTAGGGGTTGTCAGTATGGATGTTGAAGTCCCCCACAATGATTAATTGATCATAATCGATACATATTACGGAAAGAAGGTCGCTGAAATCATTGAGGAAGTTAGAGTTAAGTTTTGGGGGTTTATGTAAATGTAGAAATATAGCTTTTTTAGGCTCATTTATCTGGGTGGCTACGTATTCAAAAGAGTTAAATATGCCCAGGGATACCTTTTTAAAGTTCATTGCGTTATGAAAAATTGTGGCTACGCCTCCACCTTGTCTGGGTTTCCTGCTCTCGCTTAAGAAATTGTAGTTTGGAGGAGTAGATTCTATCAATACAAATGTTTCAATATTTACATATAGCCAGGTTTCTGATAAAAAGGGCATGTATTTTATGTTCAGTGATGAACAAATTGATTAGGAGTGACTTTCCTGATAAAGACCTAATATCTAGTAGCAGAAACCCTCTGACAGGTGATCAACTTGAGATTTGTTTTGTTATGAGAGCGTTTGACTATAGTTTTTGTTTTCTCTTGCTTGTAATGACTTGAATGATTTTTTCGGGGTGGCCGGCCTACTTCTGGAAGAGGGTGGGAGTATGATTACTCTCCGGTTCCCTTGCAAATCAGATGTCCGTTATTACCAGTTATGGCATGTGCGGAATACATCCAGTGTTAGTGCCAGATGCTTGATGTAGTCCAGGTTTCGGTGTTAGTTGTGACCCAATTCTAATTTGTGCTTTCAGTTTATCTAAGAAATCTCGAAACGGCGAGTCATTAGGTGTTGATGAGTCTGATGACATTGGAATATTTGCTGGAAATGTTTGATCTCTGTCAGTCTGTGCAGATGTCTGTGCTGGTGATAATGTAATCTTCACTTTGTGTGTGACGGGAAATGTTTGTTCTCTGTTAGTATCCACAGGCCGTGCTTCGAGGTCAGCTCTCGGGTGCTTTATCAAGTGTTTATTCAGATAACAGAAAATATTTGAGGTCAAGAGTCTCAGTCCAGCTCTATTAAGATAACGTTAATTTGTCTTGAACAAGTGCTTTGCACATCCAAATGTTTTAAAGTTATTCAACCATTTATGGAGCATGCAAAGTTTACTGTACCTTTCATCATTTCCTTCAGGGACTGGTCTGCTGATAAAGATGTTTATGTTAAGTCCACCAATTCTCTGTAGCAGATCAGAGAAGTTTGTTCTTAGAGTTTCTGATTGTTTTTGCCTAAATCATTTGCATCCGTGTGGAAAACAAGCTTTACCAGGTTAGGGTGTCATTCTTAAGTTGTCTGGATTTTTTCGGATATTTCTCTCACTGTATTCTTGGGGCAGGTGTTAACGCTAGTGTTCTGGCTATAAAAATCTTCGATACCATTAACTGATCCATCATGTATGATGAGAACTTATGCTGGGGGGGTTCCTGCTTTCTTATGCGTCTGCTTCATGTGGATGGATTTCTCCTGGTGACCTTGACTGGTCCCAGGGGCTGCGTTGTCTTTCGGGGAACTGTGGGCTGCAAATCTGTTTATCAGCGGTTTTCCAGGGGGAATGCTTTGGGTTGTGGGTTCTTTTGTTTCTTCTTCCTCGGAGCAGAGAAAACAGGTGCTTTAAAGCCAGCCATTCTTCGTTGAATTTGGAATGGGGTGTTCTACCCATTAAACGCCTTTTGGCTGGAGGAGTAGCGTTGTTCTGTGGCTGCTGTGCAAGACTGTTGGACCGAGATAATACCGGGCTGCCAGGTTGTTTCTCCTTGCGTGTAGTCATTGGTAAAGTGGTCTCATTTCCATATCCAGCGTTTAGATCAAAATTAATCTGAAGACGATTTAACTTTGTCTCGATTGTTTCAATTCTCTGGAGCAGTTTCTCAAAGTTCTTAGCTGAGCAAAACGCCACAGTCTTTCAGAAAGTAATCAAAAAACAAACAAAATAAGACGTCTGGTTTAATACAGTGACTCCAGAGGCTGGGTCTACACAATAACTAAGAAAAAAAGCTAAAAAGTGAAGGGAAGCTAAACCAGGAGAAATGTGATCTCTCTTTTTAATATTCATCAGAACTCTTGCTGCCACATTTTGGATAAACTGAAGGCTTTTAATTACATTTTGTGGACTTCCTGATAGTAAAGAATTATAGTAGTCCAGCCTTGAGGTAACAAATGCATGGACTAGTTTCTCAGCATCACTCCATGACAGGATGTTTCTAATTTGTGCAATGTTCCTCAGGTGAAAGAATTAAATCCTAGAAACCTGTTTAGTATGGGATTTGAATGTCAAGTCTTGGTCAAAAATAACACAGAGGTTCTTTACGTTATTACTGGAGGCCAATTTAATAACATCCAGATGAAGTGATTGACTAAGTAGTTTCTTTTTTTAGAGTTTCTGGTCACGGCAACTTCTGTCTTGTCAGAATGTAAGAGAAAAAAGTTTAGAATCATCCATGTTTTTATGTCTTCCAGACATGCCTGTAATCTACCTAACTGACTGGATTCATCAGGATTTATGGACAAATATAGTTGTGTACTATCGGCATACCCGTGGAAATTTATCCCATGCTATCTAATGATTTTACCAATTGGAAGCATATATATAGTTAAAAGAATTGGTCCAAACACAGAACCCTGTGGATCTCCACAAGTAACCCTTGAGTATGAAGAAGATTTATCATTTACATGAACAAACTGAAATCTCTCGAACAAATATTATTTAACCTCTTAATCCCCAGGGTCTCTCCAAGCTCCTAGCTCGAAAAGGACATGCCCAGCATTAATTTAGCTTTTCTCTGCAAAAACAAACTGTTGTGTAAACAATGTTGTCATCAAAATGAAGTCAATGTTTGTGAGATTTAATCAGAGGTGTAAAAACTACAGCATATGTCACTGTGCCAAAGTAATTGTAGCTGGAACATATACAAATTACATGATTCTTTAGACTCGCCTAAATGTTTTCCTCATGTTACACTATATAATACCATTGAATATATGCTCCAGTAGAATATAAACTGCTGATAATCATAAACCAACATGTGGATATTACCTGTACCAAGATTCATGTTGATGAAGTTAAGTAGAGCAAAGTTACAGAGGCTTTAGTGAAAAAATAGCTATTTTTTTTGCAGTTTGGCACAGTTCGGGACATTTTGGCACAAACAGTGAAAGCTTCATTTTCTCAACTCCTGATCTGCTGATTGTATTTAATTTCAATTATATGCCTAAAAACAAACAGCCTTTTCAATTAAAAATTTGGATTAACGAACAAAAAATAGGTTAATTTGCAAATACGAAACTGCAAATAGGCAGTGGTCCACTGTATACTAGTTATGGTTGATGGTAGAGTAAGTGTTCGGTGGAGGCCCGAGTCCTATGGATGCGCTCTGGCGCAATCTACTGCTGTATGTGAGGAGCAGGCTGTTCTCTGAGAAGTCCCAGATGACTTCAGGTCTCGTTCTTTCACAAGATGTTTCGCCAACACTGATGTTTCGCCTTGGCTTTAAAGGCTCTCTGCTATGCTCGGCCTCCACCCCCTTTCGGTCACCACACGGACCTCAACTCTTAGATCTCGCTCAAAACCCCTGGTGTCCTCCACCATTCATCCACCAGCAATATCCTTTCTTCATTTCTCAAGTATTTCTCCAGTGCCATATTCCTCCACTCATCTCTTCCTCTGCTCCATAGTGATTCTGCTGTCCATGCCTCCAGGAAGTCCCTTCCATCCTGATCCACACATAAACAAACTAATATTTTTTTCAATAAACCTTCCAAAGTGTTTTTTGTCTCCAAAGAGTATTTGTGCATGTGGTCAGGCAGTTGAACAAAACTATGCCAAAAGACTCAGACCATTCTGACCCAGCCGAAGCTCTCAGGAGATCAATTTCTGTTAAGATTCGGTGGCTGAGTGCTGCGTTATTGGGTGTGTTTGTTCTTACTTCTCTGCAGAATGAGATTGCCAGGAGCGTTGTGAGGTGAACCTCATCCGGACTCATCAGAACGGCTGTATAAAAGAGATTTTAGCATAAAAGAGTACCTGAGGCTGGTGCCAGATGGTTCAATCAGCTAGAGTGGTAACAGGTGTCAGGGGTATGGTGTGAAGCAGAAGGACACAAACGCAGACGCTGGTTGAAAGTGCACGGATGTTTATTGAAGGTGCTGCTAGTGGAAGTGATGATGATGATGGTGACGGCAGGAACGGGGAGACAGGACATCGAGCAGAAAGGAGACGGCATGGAAACACACCATGGGGACATTAACAATACACAATGATCTGGCGCTGAGTGAAGGGAAGTGAAGGGGTTTTTGAGAGTTTACTTTTAAAAAAACCTGAAGAAAGTAATACTCACCTCCCTTGTTCTTTCTGTAGGTTCCAACTCTGGAAATTCCTTCCTGGTTCCAGGCCCCAGCTCAAGTCTGAAAATCCTTTATGTTTCTCAAAAAATTAGCATATCATGAAAAGGTTCTCTAAACGAGCTATTAACCTAATCATCTGAATCAACTAATTAACTCTAAACACCTGCAAAAGATTCCTGAGGCTTTTAAAAACTCCCAGCCTGGTTCATTACTCAAAACCGCAATCATGGGTAAGACTGCCGACCTGACTGCTGCCCAGAAGGCCATCATTGACACCCTCAAGCAAGAGGGTAAGACACAGAAAGACATTTCTGAACGAATAGGCAGTTCCCAGAGTGCTGTATCAAGGCACCTCAGTGGGAAGTCTGTGGGAAGGAAAAAGTGTGGCAAAAAACGCTGCACAACGAGAAGAGGTGACCGGACCCTGATGAAGATTGTGGAGAAGGACCGATTCCAGACCTTGGGGGACCTGCGGAAGCAGTGGACTGAGTCGAGAGTAGAAACATCCAGAGACACCGTGCACAGACGTGTGCAGAAAATGGGCTACAGGTACCGCATTCCCCAGGTCAAGCCACTTTTGAACCAGAAACAGCGGCAGAAGCGCCTGACCTGGGCTACAGAGAAGCAGCACTGGACTGTTGCTCAGTGGTCCAAAGTACTTTTGTCGGATGAAAGCAAATTTTGCATGTCATTCGGAAATCAAGGTGCCAGAGTCTGCAGGAAGACTGGGGAGAAGGAAATGCCAAAATGCCTGAAGTCCAGTGTCAAGTACCCACAGTCAGTGATGGTCTGGGGTGCCATGTCAGCTGCGGGTGTTGGTCCACTGTGTTTTATCAAGGGCAGGGTCAATGCAGCTAGCTATCAGGAGATTTTGGAGCACTTCATGCTTCCATCTGCTGAAAAGCTTTATGGAGATGAAGATTTCATTTTTCAGCACGACCTGGCACCTGCTCACAGTGCCAAAACCACTGGTAAATGGTTTACTGACCATGGTATTACTGTGCTGAATTGGCCTGCCAACTCTCCTGACCTGAACCCCATAGAGAATCTGTGGGATATTGTGAAGAGGAAGTTGAGAGACGCAAGACCCAACACTCTGGATGAGCTAAAGGCCACTATCGAAGCATCCTGGGCCTCCATAACACCTTAGCAGTGCCACAGGCTGATTGCCTCCACGCCACGCCACATTAATGGAAAAGGATTCCCGACCAAGTATTGAGTGCATAACTGAACATAATTATTTGAAGGTTGACTTTTCTTGTATTAAAAACACTTTTCTTTTATTGGTCGGATGAAATATGCTAATTTCTTGAGATAGGAATTTTGGGTTTTCATGAGCTGTATGCCAAAATCATCAGTTTTAAAACAATAAAAGACCTGAAATATTTCAGTTGGTGTGCAATGAATCTAAAATATATGAAAGTTTAAGTTTTATCATTACATTATGGAAAAGAATGAACTTTATCACAATATGCTAATTTTTTGAGAAGGACCTGTATGACTGTCAGGATGGACAACTTTCTTAGGGAAGGGACCAGAGGAGGAATCCACCCATAATTTTTGTAAGAAAGAAAAAAGTAAAGACATTTATTTCAGTAGTTATCATTTATTTTTGCTATGCTTGTGGAGAAGTATTGTAAGCAGAATTATATGGAAATGTGAAGATTTAGTCTGTATCCACATGCTCTGAGACTGGTCTGCCCTCTGACCCCCTGAGCAGATAAGGAGGGGCTTAACAGCCTTAAGACTGGTGGCGGGTTTTCAGGAATGTGGGAGAAGGCTATATATCTGATCTGTATCGTGTTTGAAGGCAGAGTGTACTGCCGTGTCATCTTGTACACTCTCCTTGCTTTGCAAGTAAAACTCATTTAATACACTGCTGGTTTCTGGTTATCCTTGTTGATGTTGAATGTTCTGTATGTTATAGGTGTCAGAAAGCGATTTTAACCCTGACAATTTTCCAACCCCTCTGTTTATGTGTCTCCTTGGTCTCCTCCATCTAGGTCTATCATCCAGGAACCAGCACATGCAAATCAGTCACACTTGCCTGTCTTTCCACCTGTTCACAGACAGCAGTTCCACCAAGTTCTCATCTGGCTCATCTGGACGAGGAAAAGCCTCCAGATCAAACCAATGTCCTGTCCCACCTGTCCTTTTCCCACTTCGCTATTGATTTGTTTTTTACTGGACTCCCCGTCTCTTGAGGTATGACTACTATACTCACTGCAGCTGATCGCTTGCCATCTGGTTTACTTTAGAAAACTCCCTACTTCATTGCAGACTGCACAACTGGAAAACCGGAAAAGAACTCCTGCTCCACCATACATTCCTGGACAAAAGGTTTGACTCTATTCACATGACATTCCACTAAAATTCATTTCTTCCTTCCAGTCTAGGTATTCATCCCACCTTCCCTGTATCTCAGATTAAACCTGTCCTTTCCAGCACCTTGCACCCTCCTTCTGAGCCCTCTCCTGCCGCCCTGGACATTGATGGACACCCAGCTTACGTGGTCTGAAGGATCATGGATCACCATCGTTGCGTGTGTGCATGCGTGCGCGTGTGCATGGTTGTTTGTACTGTGTTCTTCTATGTTGCCCTGTGGTGGAGTGGAGACCTGTCCAGAGTGTATCCTGCTTTTTGCCCAATGACCGTTGAAGATAGGCTCCAGCTCCCCGAAACCTGTTGAGACGGTACTCCTGGGCTGTGTAGATCTGAGACTGTAGACATTAAAATGACCATAGGAGCGGTAGTAGCTGATTAAAGAAGTGTTATAAAGAACAATATGGATTTATTAAACTTTTTGCTGTGTCTCACTAAATAAAGTGTAATACTGCATCTCACTGGTTGAACTCCATAGGAACATAGCTGCAGACTGCTTTAAAGTTAAGTTCAGAGGGGCTAGCTCTACTTTTCTATAGTAGGGTTAGCACCTGAGAGATTTTGATTTTTGAAGGAGTCATAACCTAGTAATACCTTGATTACCATGATTACTTACCTATCCATTAGCAGCACGGCTAACTCTGTGTCCGTAGTACATGACGTTCGTTCCAAAAGAACTCTCCAACGAGGAAAAGCCGGCCCAATAATTACTCTGGTCTTTGCTCTCTCTCCATCACGTTCTCTTTTTCTTTTTCTAGCTTCTTCTGATAAGGGATTTCTCTCTATCTTTGGTGGTTCAGCCATCGCTACAGGCTCTACACAGCGAGGCCATATGACTCTGCCATAAAGCAGAACTCAGTCGGTACTTCCATTTCAAACTAAATAGTTACTTTAATTAGTATCACACGTTTCCAATCTTGTAATCAGTCATTCAGCCTATTTAAATGGAGAAAAGTAGTCACTGTGCTGTTTGGTATCATTGTGTGCACCACACTGAACATGGACCAGAGAAAGCGAAGGAAAGAGTTGTCTGAGGAGATCAGAAAGAAAGTAATTGACAAGCATGGTAAAGGTAAAGGCTACAAGACCATCTCCAAGCAGCTTGATGTTCCTGTGACAACAGTTGCAAATATTATTAAGAAGTTTAAGGTCCATGGAACTTTAGCCAACCTCCCTGGGCGCGGCAGCAAGAGGAAAATCGACCCCAGAATGAACAGAAGGATAGTGCGAATGGTAGAAAAAGAACCAAGGATAACTGCCAAAGAGATGCAAGCTGAACTCCAAGGTGAAGGTACGTCTGTTTCTGATCGCACAATCCGTCGCTGTTTAAGCGAAAGTGGGCTCCATGGAAGAAGACCCAGGAGGACTCCACTTTTGAAAGAAAAACATAAAAAAGCCAGACTGGAATTTGCTAAAATGCATATTGACAAGCCACAATCCTTCTGGGAGAATGTCCTTTGGACAGATGAGTCAAAACTGGAGCTTTTTGGCAAGTCACATCAGCTCTATGTTCACAGACGAAAAAATGAAGCTTTCAAAGAAAAGAACACCATACCGACAGTGAAACATGGAGGAGGCTCGGTTATGATTTGGGGCTACTTTGCTGCGCCTGGCACAGGGAGCCTTGAATCTGTGCAGGGCACAATGAAATCTCAAGACTATCAAGGCATTCTGGAGCGAAACGTACTGCCCAGTGTCAGAAAGCTCGGTCTCAGTCGCAGGTCATGGGTCCTCCAACAGGATAATGACCCAAAACACAAAGCTAAAAGCACCCAAGACTGGATACGAACAAAACATTGGACTATTCTGAAGTGGCCTTCTATGAGTCCTGATCGGAATCCTATCGAACATCTATGGAAATAGCTGAAACTTGCAGTCTGGAGAAGGCACCCATCAAACCTGAGACAGATGGAGCAGTTTGCTCAGGAAGAGTGGGCCAAACTACCTGTTAACAAGTGTAGAAGTCTCATTGAGAGCTACAGAAAACGTTTGATTGCAGTGATTGCCTCTATAGGTTGTGCAACAAAATATTAGGTTAGGGGTCCCATCATTTTTGTCCATGCCATTTTCATTTGTTTTCTTATTTACAATATTATGTTGAATGAAACATCAAAAGCAAAGTCGGATTTCTATTAAATATGTAATAAAGAATGGTGGATGCCAATTACTTTTGTCAGTTTCTAATTATTTTAGAGAAAATTGTGCATTCTTCATTTTTTGTGGAGGGGTACCAACAAATTTGACCACGTGTGTACTAGTATAAAGTAACCAATATTCAATAATTCTGAGATTAATATGTTGCTTGATTTGTTTTTGTTTTTTTTCATTTGGCTGATTGAAAAGTCACTTTTTCTCATTTAATATCTAAAACAGTGATTTTGTCTGTCCTTCTAATAAAAACATTTGTATTCCCCTGTTGCCAGCTGCTTCATTAGCAACATGGTAACAAATAGTTTCAGTATCTCCTGCTCTGTTTTCATTTACACCCAATCAAGTTTATTGATCTAGAACCTCTCACATTCAGCTGTACAGTAGTTCACTCTGCATGTTCTTGCCCTCTCTGTCTGTCTGTCTGTCTCTCTCTCTCTCTCACACACACACACACGCAGAGCAAGAGAGTGAGAATAGGAGACACAGAGAAGATAAATTCCAAAAGATTTGAAAAACGGGCGGAAAAAAGGCCAAATGACAACAGGAGAAACTCGATCCATCCGTCACCTCTGAAAGCCAGTGACCTCTGTGTGAGTGTGTTTGTTTTCCCAAGTGGCCCTTTGTGTCAAGGGATGCGAAACTTAAATCAGCAATTAAGGTAAATAATTAAACAGGTTGACAATGGATTATTAATGAGACGGACGGCCTAATTGCCCTCCACTTTAAATGGACAGATAACACCTGAAGACAGATTAAAAATACACGGAAAAAACTGCAGAGAGACAAATACAGTCAGGCGTAAAGGAACTGAATAAAAAAGATTACATGCAAATGCTTTTACTATTCCTATTAACATAGCTAAGATATGGGAATTATGCACTATATGCAGAAGAAAGGAAACAGTCTCATGACCCATGGGTGTTTTGTTTTAGTTTTTTTTCTTGTGTTTTATCTTATTCTTGTGTTAATTATTTTCCTCCGCCAGGAGGTACATATGTTTTCGTGCCCATCTATCTGTTTGTCTGTTAGCAAGATAACATAAAAACCTGCTGACAGATTTTGATGAAATTTTTATGAAATGTCCCCAATGGGACCAGGAACAACTGATTAAATTTTGGGGTTGATCCGTTTCCACCTACCGACCAAGGAGTGCAAACCTCCACTCCTCTCCCGTGTCATAGAGCTCACATGCAGCTTGTCTCACGCACTAGCCCCGCTACTCTTGGAGCATGTGCACAGCAAATTATTATCACATGCGTGATCTTCCCTCTCTGTTGGAAAAGCACGGCAACAGCAGAGACACAGCCATGCGTTTCATTAACAGACATTTTATTGGAAAAGTAGCAAAAGTTAGAATTAGATAACAACATGGGAATAAGGAATGAGTGGCCCTGGCAGAGGTCTGCACTCTCTGAGTTAGTTTATTCTTCTGTATTTACATTTTTACTTATTGTGATCTGATTGCAGAAAAAAATAAGGCGCATTTTAGTGTATTCTCTAATGTTAAACTGGCTTACCTATGTATTTAGTTTAGATGTCTTGTGTTACTTTTGTTAAGTAGTCCCCTTCCCTCCCTCTGCTCAGTCCTCTCTCATAACTGTTCAAAAAAGGTATAAATGGTCCTAATATTCATAGTGGCAGAGTATAATGGGATGTCTTTCTTTATGTTTTTGTTGTTAGTTTGCACGTTTTGTTTACATAACTCCTAACTGGTAGTTTTGCCTGTTTTTCTTGTCTGCTGCTGAAAGACTGGTGACATTCAGAGATGTGTGCATTTATGACTGAAGTAAGTTCTGTAGCTTTGGAGACTGAAATGAGTGTTTATATCAAAGATATGTATAAATCTACAGCTAAATCGTTCTGTTCGCCTCTTAACCTGCAGGCAGCAAAGCTTAACTAATACTGTGGTTACTTTGATTGTGTTTACATTAGGGGTGTCAAATTATCACGATAATTTTGATTAATTAATTAAAGCCATATTTAGCGAGTTGTGTTTTTAAATCGGGTTAATCTAATTTTTAATCTTTAACTTTTCTGTTTCTACATGCGAGTTGACTTTAAACAAAATCCGTTTTCATTCTTTTTGCATTTTTGCATTTTTAGGGGTTAACCATACCCTGAAGTGGAAATCGATTGGTCATTGTAGCCCTGCTTATCATGAACTGACTGCCTTCCATTGTAGTGGAGGGCAAGGCGAGGAAGAGCGGTGAGTTGCAGACAAGTGTAGCCAACTTTGTGACTTTGATGTTATTTTTAGCATGTATATAGGCCATGTACACACATAGCTTTTTAAAAACAAATATCCTCACCGCCTCGTTTAAAAAAAACAACTCTGTCCACACCTAACCGCATAAGTGCGTTGTTAAGCACATTCATAGACATGCCAAACCTGTAGGGGGCAGTAGTTCCCCCAAATCCTATCCACTCAGAGTAACTTTCTATGTTCTAACTTCTACAGAGCAGTAATTGAGCTTGTAAAAACAAGCAAGCAAAAAGCACTTGGACAATCGATGATGCCAACACATCTCTGAGGGCTTAGATGCTGTTTCTGAGCGTAAACACAAGTCACAAAAGTGATGTCGGAGGATTTTTGACGCGGAAAGTGGCGTTGTGGAGCCGAAAACTCTGGTTATTTCTGTCCACACGGAAACGCTTAAAACGGAGAAAACGCAAATCTCCACTTTGGCCGGAGTTTATAGAAATAATCGTTTTCTGTGATAAAAACTGGGTTTTGGTGTAAATGAGAGGCCAAACCACAGGGAAATATCTGCATCTTTCCCTTGAGTAAACAGGGCCTTAGATCCCTCTAGCGATTCTTTCTCAAAAAAGATTAGCGACAAATCTATCAACTTTTTTGAAGGGTTATTTGGGACCTTCGGGTGAAGCACATATCTTTGTTGCTTTCCCGGAGCAGCAGTGCTGCCACCCACTCCCATCGCAGAGCACTCACAACGGCAGCTGCTGCAGCTCTGCCTGATACTGGTTCAGCTGGAGTCTGAGGAGATATTTACCCCACTGATACCAGAATGCTTACGATTCGCGCATGCTTCAAGCTGAAGCTTGCAGGCTGCAGTTTGGACTAGTCTAAAAAACAGCAGAATGTAAATGGGTATGACTGCATCTGTTCGAGTTTGTTAAAAACAATAAATGACTTCATAAAGCCACTTTTTTGGTGCTTCTGCGGGTATATATATATATATATATATATATATATATATATATATATATATATATATATATATATATATATATATATATATATATGAGAGAGAGAGAGAGAGATTCCCTTCCTGACCAGACATCTCTGATATTGTTCCTCTGTAGTATGTTCTCCAGCTTCTTCTTGTATGTTTCCTTGCTGTCTCTGATCTTGACCTTAAGTTGCTTCTGTACACTCCTTAACAATTCCCTGTCTCCCTACCTGAAGGTTCTTTTTTTCTTGTTTAAAGGAACATGGGGCAGGATTTGTAAATAAAATAAACACCCATGTCCAGTTTTTTAATGCTGTTGGGTGATGAACCGTTATAAACCAAAAAGAATGAGCCCACCCACGTATCGCTCCATTTTCTTAAACTGGCTGTGTGCTGCAAAATGTGCTGCAGTTCGGGGCCCGAATTTCCTGCGCTGTCCTACGGGTGTGACATCAATTGGCACTGCTTGAGCATTCTCGACAGCTTTAAAAGAGGAAGAAGAATGGTCGCAGACCTCTATTGATTTAATTGTGAGAATGGATTGTTCTCTTCTGCAACTGGGAAAAAACCAACGACGACTCACAGCCCACAAAAAAGTGTTACTGAGAAAAAGAAGTATGTCACTGTGAAGAGTTTTTTTTTTTTTGAAGCGTTTGGGCGCGCTCCCGTGTGGATGGCTGCAGTTACTTGCAGCGCCGGCCGCGTCGGTCGTGAGTTTCGTATCTTCATTCTGCCCCATGCTCCTTTAACAGTTCCTTCAGGTCACTGGTGATGCCAGGTTTGTTATCAGGGAAGCATTTCACGGTTCTGGTGGGGATGATGTTGTCCACATGGAAGTTTATATAGTCAGTCACACACTCAGTCATGGCATTGATGTCCCCTGCATGTGCTTGGCAAAGAGTCATCCAGTCTGTGGTCACAAAACAACCCTTCAGAGCTTCTTCAGCTTCCTGTGACCATTTTCTCACAGTTCGTTTTGTCACATGTTGCCTCTGAACAATTGGTTTATATTCTGAACAGAGAAAAACAAGATTGTGATCTGATTGTCCCAGAGGAGATCTTGGTTTGGACATGTATGCATCCTTTATATTTGCATAAAACAAATCAAAGGTCTTGTTTTCTCTTGTGGAGCAGCTGACAAACTGTTGAAATGTTGGAAGTGTAGTAGAGAGCGAGGCATGATTAAAATCACCAGATATTGCCACAAATGCATTGGGTGCTGGGCCTGTAGCTTAGCAACAGCGGAACTGATGACATCACACACATTGTTGGCAACGGCTGAACTTGGAATGTAAACAACTGCCAAAATAATACTGGTGAACTTTCTTGGTAAATAATATGGACCAAAACTTACTGCCAAGATTTCAATATCTGGGCTGCAGAGACGACACTTCACAGTAACATGTCCTGGATGACACACTGTTGAGGCTGTTAGGTTAAAAAAGTGGTTGACCTACAAAGAATCACACAAGGGTCGGAGAGAATATGGAGTCAATAAGCTCTGCAGAGGTAGATGTGGATAATCAGTTCTGCAGAGGGAGACCAGGAAAATACTATAAGGAATGAGCCAACCGTGTCTGTCTGTTCTCAGCCTCCCAGTGTCATAGTCTCTGGTCTCCAGGAGCATCCCCTCTGCAGTCTCTCTTTATTTAGTCACACTTCATTAACATATTAAAAGAACAGGATGTCATGCAAATGAGCATGTGACTGAAACCAAAATGACATTTAAAAAGTACATTAGAAAGACACCCTAAGAAAATAATAATACAACATTATTATTTTACCTAACATTTCCCCCCTGAAATGTGGTTTTTAAATGTGATCACGAACAACAAAAAGTTGTAAAATAGGTAACTACTCCAATAATGTAAAAATATAAGAATCATAAAAACCAGACAACAAAAGGTTGCAAAATAAGTAGCATCCCAAACTTAAAAAATAATTTTAAAAATAATAATAATAAGACATACAACAAAGAAATTGCAAAAGTAAGTAGCATTTTCATAAAGATATTAATGCGAGCTTCACCTAGACATCATCCAGTTAATCGTTACCTGAACAGTAGTTTAGATTAATGGAATCATAAAAAGGTTTTTACACATGTTAATTACACCCCATCTTCTTCTTCATTTCTGTCTTCATCTTCAAGCCTCTGATTAAGAAGAGAGAATTGGACCATTGTGTTAGTTATCATCTTATTCATCATTTGTTTTATACATGGGAGAACACAACTAACAAAAATGCAGAAAAGTATCAAAATTACAATGAATGGCATAGCTATTTTTAAAAGAACCTGATACCACCTGCCAATTGTCAGCCAGCCCATGAGATCCCATTGTCCATTACTGCTTTCTTGTGATTTTAAAAAGTCAGTTAATCCCTGCACCCGGTCATGAATGAGAGTCCAATTATCATGTGTACTAGGAATGCAAGTACAACAGTGTTCACCAATTACAGTACAAAGTCCACCTTCAGAAGCAAAAAGAGTGTCCAGAGCTACCCGATGTTGCATCAGCATGGTCTTCATCGCCAGTTTTTCAGGATCGTTGGCCAGCAGGTTGGACATTTCAGCAAGGATGTCTGTGATCTTTTCCAAAGTCCACCAAACCTCGTTCATCCGTTTTGTCAGGCTTGCAACTCCAACAGGTGGGAACATGGTGTGGAAGATTCCTTTTGCATCACTGTAGAGAGGTTTTCGTCCACCATTGTCAGAGAACGGGTTGAACACTTGTGGAGGGTTGAATTCCCGTTTATTCAGCTCTGTAGGTTTAGAAGGTGCTCCGTTTTCTGTTATGATGTATGAGGAGGGTTGCAGTCGAGCCAAACTGCATGTGCCACACCAATCCTTAGGTAGGTATTATTTAAGGTGGTTGGGACAGCAGTCATCGATGAGACTTCTTCAGAATGGTGTGGGATCCATGAACAGACATAACAGCTGGTATTGAAACCTAAACGTTTTGCAGTCAAATTAACTATTTGGTACCAGGTGTTCTTGAACGCATGGTGGGTTAGAATTTAAGCTCTTCTTTCCTTTGATGTCTGGGCGTCATCAGGTGTGAGGAAAAAGCAGTGGAATAGAGGCAGGCGAACTGCCAGACAAGAGTGGAGCCAAACTAGTTTCATGTTGGCTAGAGGCAAATAAGAGGACTAGCCCTCCAAAACAGAGGTTTGACCACTAAGGGGACAGGGATGCTGTTCTGCTGGGTTTGAGACCAGAGGCCCTATTGGTCACTCTGTCCTTTGTAGCCCAGACTTCCCCACTGTCCCGTGTCTAGTCCCCTAATTGCCTTTGCAATTTGCAGTGTGAGATGTGTATCCACGAGGGTCTTTCAGCGATTTTCACAGCCGTGGGCGTGGTCAGCAGGACTTCAAAAGGTCCTTCCCAGCGGGGACTCGTCCAGTTCTTCCTTTTAATCACCTTGATGAATACCAAGTCTCCAGGTTTGATTGGCTTTTCAGGATCCTGCAAAACAGAAGGAGAGATAGGCAGATTGTGTGCATTTTGCACTTCTTTGGCTAGGATAATTTTCCTCATGTAATCAGCTAATGTGAGTTCTTCGTCTGCTTTTTGCAAATCAGGCGCAACTAGAGGTAACCTATAAGGTCTGCCATAAAATGATTTCAAACGGTGTTAAACCTTGGTTTGTTGGCGTGATTCTCATGTAAAGTTTTACTAGGTCCAAACACTCAGGCCATGGTCTTCTAGTCTCTGCCATGCATTTCCTGAGTCTGCTTTTGATGGTCCCATTATGTCTTTCTACTAAACCTGCACTTTGGGGGTGATAGGCACAATGATTTTTTAGTTGGATGTCTAAATGTTTTGCCATATTTTGAATAACCTCATTCACAAAATGTGGTCCATTATCTGAATATATTACTTGTGGAATACCATGGTTTGCAATGATAGTTTTACATAGTGCTTTTGCAACTGTTAGAGCATCATTCTTTGCAGTGGGAATTATTTCCGGCCATTTGGAGAAAGCGTCAATTATTATTAAGCAATATTTGTATGAGCCGCTCTGTGTTAGTTCAATGAAATCCATGTGGATTGTGTGGAATGGGTAGGCTGGTTGAGGAAATTGGCCTCGCTTGGGTCTCATATTCCCTTGTGGGTTGTGTTTGATACATGTTAGGCATGTTTTGCAAAAATGTTTTAAGTATGTTTCAAGGTTGTATGTTGTAAAGTGTTGCTGTATTATTGATACCATCCCCCCTGTGGAGACATGGCAAGGCCCATGGCTCACAAGCGCAGCAGCTTTAAACAGTGATTTGGGTAGGATGGGTTTATTACGAACTTCATAAAGTCCATTTTCGTTTAGAATGGCACCTTTTGTTTTCCATAATTGTTTTTTAGAAGAGGGAGCGTTTGTTTGCATGTCTTTCAAAACAGTCTGATCTATAAGTTCTTGTTCTGTGGTCTGTGTATAAGCATTAGAGGAACCAAAACTGCCTTGTGCAGCTGCTTTTGCTATTTCATCTGTGAATCTGTTGCCACAGGAAACTGTGTCTTTTCCTGTGGTGTGTGCTTGACATTTACAAATTGCAATAGCTTTTGGTAACATAACTGCGTCTAATAGTTTTATCAGTAATTGAGAGTGGGTTATAGGTTTTCCTGTAGAGATGACCATTCCTCTCCTTTCCCATTGTTTAGCAAAACAGTGCACGGTAGAAAATGCATATTGGCTATCTGTGTGAATGGTTACCACCTTGCCTTCTGCAAGTTGACATGCTGTTGTCAAAGCTACTATTTCTGCGGCCTGAGCGGAAAAATGTTGTGGTAATGATTTGGCTTCTATAATCACATCAGGAAGTTGTACAATTGAATAGCCTGTTTCAGTAGAGCCTGTTTTAGTTTTAGAGCTTGATCCATCTACAAACCATTCCAGTCCTGTTTGTAGTGGGACATCGTTAAGATCAGGCCTAGGTAGTTGTAATCTTTCTGTAGCTTGTGCACAGTTATGTGGTTCTCCGTCATCTGCAGTAGGTAGAAGCGTTGCTGGATTTAAAGTGCTGCAACGCTGTATGGTAATATAAGGTTGTGAGATCAGTATTGCAGTGTAACTAAGATGTCTCGCTGGTGATAATAATCCTAATCTGCCTTGTAGAAGTAAAACATCTACTGCGTGGGGGACCAACAACGTGAGAGGGTGGAATAGCACTACATCAGCTGAGGCTTCGACAGCCAGTGCTGCAGCAGCGATAGCTTGCACACAGTTGGGTAAGGCCTGTGCAACTTGGTCTAATTTTTTAGAATAAAATGCAACAGGACGTTGTTTATCTCCATGTTTTTGCAGCAAAACTGAAGTCATAAAACCATTTTTGCAGTCCACCGTTTGAGTGAATATTTTGGAGTAATCTGGTAGTACTAAAACAGTGCTAGAATGGATGTCCTGTTTTATTGTGGTAAAAGCTTCTTCTGTTTTAGTTGACCAAGTTAAAGTATCCTTCATCTCCATCTGCTGGCCATGGATCATCTCAAGAAGAGGTTGTGTTTTTTCTGCATAATGAGGTATATATTGCCTGCAATAATTAGCTAGTCCCAGGAATTGCATCATTTGTTTCTTTGTCATGGGCTTAGGAGTGTTTAAAATTTCCTCTCTCCTTCCAGGTTGGACTTGTCTGCCTTCTCCTGACAAAGTGTGTCCTAAGTATTGAACCGATGATTTTACCCACTGGATTTTGTTTTTACTGACTTTATTTCCAGTGGAATCCAGGTGGTGCAGTAAGGAGAGAGAGTCATGTAAGCAGCTTTCATAGTCATTTGATGCAACCAGGACATCATCTACGTAAACAAGAATTTGTGTATTTTTAGAACATTCAAAACTGGCCAGGCAGTTGGTAATTGCTTCTGTAAAAATTGTAGGACTGTCTGCAAACCCCTGTGGCAATCTGCTGTATGTATATTTTACATGTTTATAAGTGAAAGCAAACCAAAATTGTGAATCTGGGTGCACTGGAATGCTAAAAAAGGCGTTACTGAGGTCCACTACTGTGAAAAACTTCCTAGTGGGACTCAAAGAGTTTAAAAGAGTGTGTGGGTCAGGTACATTTGGCGCTCTGGTCTGGACAGCTGAATTCAACATTCTCAAATCTTGAACCATACGCCAGCTTTTCCCAACAGCCTTTTTAACTGGCCAGATTGGGGTGTTACATGGTGAATCAGGACATTTTCTTATGACACCTGTTGTTAGTAATTCCTGAATTATTGGTTGAATTCCTAACTCTGCTTCGGCAGAGAGGGGATATTGTCTCACTCTGGGTGTAAAATGTGATTTAGCAGTTATTTGAACGGGAGCAATGGATGAGAGTAGGCCCACATCAGTGGGGCTTTTAGACCATAATGTGTCAGGGACTTCTTTGAGTTGCTTTTCTTCCTCTTCAGTCAATAAAATGGTGTCTGCTTCTGGTCATTCTAGTGGTGCAACTTGAGTGGTGCAGTGGAGTGGCATGATAAGGGGCAGTCTATATAAACCTGTGGATTCACTGTATTGCCAATGATCTTCTTTATTTTCTTGCAAAGTTTTAAAATCTGTGGCGTTATTTGCTTTTCGCACCATATATCCCAAATCTTTCCAACGTGATGTACTGCTTTTTGTCAGGGATATATGCGGATCTGTAGGCAAATCGAAGAATGGTTTAAGGCTGGTAGACAGTGTTACTGAGGCAGCTGAAAAAGATTTTCCATCAGTAATGATGTGTGAGGTGAACACTACAGCAGGTGAGAGTTGCATAAAATAGTCTTGGAACTTGGGATCAGGTTCAGGCCTCAGAGCCATAGTCACATGTAACTGTGATGTAGGCATGATTTGTTTGTCGGGTTCAGGAACTACCTGCAAAGCTGTGTCCATCATTGTTGTTGTATCTTTAAGGTTTTTTTTAGGTTCAACTCGTAAAAAATAGTACAGACCGAGTCCCTGTGGTCTATGAGTTGTATTTAGGTAAATGTCATCCTTTCCTGTTCTCACAGCTCTCATGCCGTCTCCCACTGGGATAATTGAGATTTTTAGGGCTGACATTAAGTCTCTGCCCAACAAATTGAGTGGACATTGTGGTGAAATGACTATTGAGTTTTTAGAACTAAACCTAGTTTTTGGATCTGTTATTAACACTGGTTTAGATAAAAATGAGCGCGTAGTAGCACCATCTGCTGATTTGACCAAAATGCTTTCTTTAGATTCTGGCAGATTAACGCCAGAGGAGATCACTGTTCTGCAAGCTCCAGTGTCACAAAGGAGCTCTACCATTTGTTCATTAATTTTAAGTGTTATGTAAGGCTTCTCTTTCAGAACATTAAGTAATTCCCAGGCGCCACAGCAATCCAACACCTCATTAGAGGCGGTAAAAGTATCTAGTCATTGCTGTGTGAACCGCGAGTGGTCTGGGGCAGTTGGACCCTGTGTATGGATCTGAGCTCGCCCTCTGTCCCCTTCTCGGCCTCTGCCTCTGCTACATTCATTTGAAATGTGGCCTACTTTCCCGCAAATCCAACACGTGGGGGCAGTGTGGCCACCTTGATGTCTCCATGAACCCTGGGGTGTGTGATGATGTGTATTCCTTCGTGGTCTAAACCCCCTTCCTTTGTTGTGGTTGTCACTTTGATAATAAACTTCCCCCTCATCGTCTTCAAGCTGGGTGTGAAATACCTGTGTGTCGGAGTCTGGAGGTTTTGGTTTCTTCCCCTTTCTTTCCATGACACCTTCTGCAAAACGTGCATTGGCCATAAGGGTAGTAAGGTCGCAAGTTTCCCATGTCAGAAGGTGATTTTTAATCCAATTAGTGATAGTGGGGTGGAAACTATGTAGCAGACCATTACACAAATGCCGCATATATGGGGTCTCATCACCACCCTCTTTAGTTAGGCCACTATGGATATCATGTTCTTTTTGGTATCTGTATTTAAAATCATCTACAGTTTCCCCAGGCTTCTGTTTTATGGAGGCCATATGCCCATAATCTGGTTTCTTTTTAAACTGTGCACGAACTTTAACCGCTACTGCATCGAATTGTTGCTTTAGAGCTCCCTGGAAATCATTCTGAAATTGTAACACAACTCCGGCAGCATCTCTTCCTGTGTAATTTCCTCCTACATGGCGCCAGTCTTTTCCCAACGATGCAGCCATAGCCTGTCCTAATTCATGACCGTTTAACCGGTAGGATTTGACCACATCAACCATATCTTCTGTCCATTTTTCTGGATCCTCCTTATGGCTGGTGATTTGTTCTACAACCTCTTTAACGTCTTTAAGTGACCATGGTCTAAAAACATATCTCGGAGTGCCATCGGCAGATGGTACTTGAATCATAGGGTTAACATCTATTGAGTCCTCTGGTTCACTCTCATAAGACTTATCCTCAGATTTTTTTGGACCTGACTTCTTTGTAATTCTAAGTCTTTGTTTTATTGTGGTACCATCTGTTTTTTCTTCAATTGCAAATTGATCTCTTGGAACAGGAGGATATAGACCTTCCCTTAAAGCCCCCGGCTGGTCTGATGGGGGTGTTAGTGGAGGTGCATAAGGTACTCCTCCAACAGCCCCAGGGGGGTCTGTCTGGGATGTAGGTAGAGGTGCATAAGGAGGAGGACACAGTGTGAGTTCGTCACCTAGCTTTTTCATAAGAAAAGCCTCATTTTTAGAGCCTTTGTTTTTTTTCCTGTTTTTTATATTTTGCTTCCTTTTCTCTGTTTCATCAGCCCACACACGTGCTATTTTTAACTGTGTCTGTTTAAGTTTTTTCTTTTTACCTTTAGCGATAAGTGTTTTTGCTTCGAGAACACATACCAGTTCTTTCCATTGATTTCCTTTAAGTTTCCCGTCTACTTTATACTTTTTGCGCCATTTTGTCAGAAACTGAAGATTTTCGGGGTCCTTTTTATGCATATACTTTGAATCTCCCTCTAATTTGTCGGTGGAAACATCGTTTCCCATCTTTGCGTTGTTTTTATATAACCCTTATTGGGTTCGATTAATTGGTCTGGTAAAGTCTAGTGTTAGAATACCAAATAGTTCTAGGAGGATAACGGCAATTATTAATATTATGATTAAGGAGAATGAAAAAGCAAGAACAATTAAATTAGTCTGTCGAGTTAAAGTTAGTCATTTATTCTTTAATTAATTAAAATAATTTTTTGGTCATTTATTTGAGATTTTTTATTGTAATCAAATTCTGCTAAAACTGGATCGTATAGTTTTTACTCTAAGTGTCTCTTTTGTGCATCTAGATTGAGCCGTGTTATGGCTTTCTTAATCTAAGGATGTGTTGTGTAACCTATAATTCCGCACAGAACGTCTCTTGTAGTGCACGTCAAACCGTACGTTAACACCGTTAGGTTTCAGGTTGGACTGGCATACATAAAGATTATGTCCTGTGCCTATCTTACTCTACCCACCTGGGGTGCGGTATATCGTTTTGATTCTGCTGTTTGTGTTTTTACTCCCATACACTGGCGTGCTTTATTTCCCAGCGAGGTGGATTGGCTCGCAAACCTAACCCATTACAACCGTTTCCCAGCAAGGTGGACCGGTTCGCAAACCTGGTCCGTTACACCCTTTTTTCGAGGTGGACAGGCTCGCAAACCTGTACCATTACACCCTTTTGCTGTAGTAATTAACGCATTAATCACTTAAGGATCAACACCTGAAATTTTATCAGAGAGGCTAAAGCGTCCTTTAGGCCCAAACAGCAGAATATACCCTGACTATCTTAGAATTGTATTTGTTTTTTTAAATGTGAAGGTGCACAAAAAAGACGTACTCACAATCTCCCCCCTAAGCGAGTGATTCAAACCGAATCGATCGCACGGGAGCACGCGCATTTGGTCCTCGTGGAAGTTATGCAGCCGGCCAGTGCAGCAATTCAGCGATCTGGACGTCAAGAACAGCCCTTCGACGGAGACCACCAGCGGGAGTGCTCCGTACGTTGAGTCACGGCACCAAGATGTTAGGTTAAAAAAGTGGTATGCCAGTCCTACAAAGAATCACACAAGGGTCGGAGAGAATATGGAGTCAATAAGCTCTGCAGAGGTAGATGTGGATAATCAGTTCTGCAGAGGGAGACCAGGAAAATACTATAAGGAATGAGCCAACCGTGTCTGTCTGTTCTCAGCCTCCCAGTGTCATAGTCTCTGGTCCCCTCTGCAGTCTCTCTTTATTTAGTCACACTTCATTAACATATTAAAAGAACAGGATGTCATGCAAATGAGCATGTGACTGAAACCAAAATGACATTTAAAAAGTACATTAGAAAGACACCCTAAGAAAATAATAATACAACATTATTATTTTACCTAACAGAGGCTATGGCCTTTACTGAACAAACTGGATCTCCCAGCATCCTTTCACTGAACGAACTGGATCTCCCAGCATCCTTTCACTGAACGAACTGGATCTCCCAGCATCCTTTCACTGAAGGAACTGCATCTCCAAGCATCCTTTCACTAAACGAACTGCATCTCGCAGCACCCATTGCGCTGCCCTCGACCCATTCTCATTGGTCTGTGGCCAGTGATGACATCACAGAGTTGATAAAAGCAGCGCAAATATTGAAATCTTCGTCTTTTTGTCCCGGTGCCGTAAGGAGATGCTTTAATCCACTGCTAGCATTTTCCCCTTTTCCGTTCAAACCTGCTGGACCAGGAAGAACTTCCCTTCCCTGGCCATCTGAGCTCTATTGAAATTGGCCCTGAGTCCCTCAGCGCCTAAAGTCGGATGTCCGCCTTTCCGACCTGGTTTTGCGCAAACCGCTCCTTTAAACTGGACACTTTCTTTTTTTTTTTTTTTTTTTTTTACGTGTCCTGTTTGGCAGTGTGGAGCTCAGAATTGGTGTCTGAGTACCAAGTAGAAGCCCAACAGATTTACTTTCACAAGCGGAGCAGTACAGCTTTTGCTATAGTACTCCACTTGATTTATGTGTGAAAAATCTTTATTATGAATTGTTGTGGTTTTTATTTCCTGATGTTATGGACACGGAGACGGAAAATTAAGGAGAAGAAAGAAGGAAGATGAAGAAGAGAGGTAGGAAACAAAATGTCATGAGAGAGGGTGAGTTGAAAATACAAGAGAGGAAGGGGAACAGAGAAAACACAGGAAGACATTGAAGTCTGCCTCCATACCCACATGACGGCAGAGAGAGGGGGAAAAACAAAACAAAACACGAAAAAGGAACATCGACAAAACCAACCAAACATTGTGAACTAAGAATTACACAACCACATCACACAAAAATAGATATAAAAATACAACAACAATGTCACAGGAAAACTCATGGTACCGATTAATCAAGGTCTAGTAATTATAACCTCAGCCCAGGAATATATCCTTAAACACCAGAGACCCCACATCTATGTGTGTGTGTTAGCATGCTGGTGCATATAAGGTTTCTCCATAAGAGTGTTCGATAGTTGGTGTGAGCAGACATCAATCCGTCTCCCAGGAATCGATGCAGACATGAAGGAGATCGGAGCAAAGACGTCCAAAGGACCGCCAGAGCCCCAGGCGGTCCCGGGCGGGGCCGACCGCATCCCCCAAGAGAGGAGCAAAGGAGAACCCCAGGGGAACATCCAGCGACCACTATGCAGGGGCCCGGGGGGCAGCAGTGACGAGCCCACGGGCTCTGCCGCGCCGGGGCGGGCCGGTCAATGGACCGGGGGAGCCGGGGCCCAGGGGCACCCCACCCCCCAGCAGGGACCCGACAAGGGACCGGCCGACGAGGGGGCCCCGGCACTGCAGGGGCCGCGGCCGGCCGCCGGCTGCCACGTGACGCCTCCACCCTAGGCCAATCCCCACCGCCAACATCCCAGCGCCCCACCAATAGCTGCAGGGGACGGACAGCATCCCCAGGCCGGGCTCAGCCAGCATCTGGACTCCAAGTTGTACCAGCTCCCGGGTCCTGATCCCGCGCAACGCAGGGCGCCGAGACCAGGCATCCAACGAGGGCCAGGCCCGCCAATGAACCGGCCATGCACGGTGCGCACAGAACAGGTGATCAAACGAGCAGAGACGCCGGATCCGCATCCCGCCGAGCCACTGAGCAGGCACCACCCAACAATCCCAAACCTGGCACCTCTAAAAGAGGTGCCCCAACCAACCAAAGGAAGATATCGGCCCAGCGCATCGGCTGACCGACGCACCGGCCCCCCCAGGCCCGGCCAGGCACGCACCTTGCCAGGCAGCTTGGTGAGAGAAAAAAATCAACTGTTGGGGCAAATATTACAAAATGAAACAAATACAAGAACACTCACAAGCTCGGTTGTCTCGGGTGCTTTGCGAGATCTCAACTTGTGGGGTACACATGATCTTGAAAATGGTGAAACAGCCCAGAACTACACAGGGGACCTGGTCGCAGGTGGGTACAGATTACTGGTGAGCCTCGCAGTAAAAACAACTAATACAGAGATAATTTTCTGAACTAGTACTAAGTGCTTAAAGCTGTTGTTAAATCGGAAACAAATATAACCAGTGCTGTGGAGGACTAAAAACATTGCACACTGACACTGCATATTTACCATTCTCTACAAATGTTGTCGCCATTCCCCTGCATCAATCAGCTGTTGACGGTGCACCAAGAACATGTTATTCACACATCTTTGCAAATCCAGCAAAGTGTGGAAGCACAACAGTACCACTTGAAATGACACAATGAACTCCTCCATTGTTACAATCTTTCTCTGTTTGCGCACTTCCTGTTATTGTCTCCCCAATGTGGGTGTATACCGCTGCATGCACTGGGTTGGATGACATTATGACACAGCACCAACTAGGCTAAATGTCAGTGTAAAAGCAAACCGGTTCTTTGAAAGAACCAACAAAGCACTGGTTTTGGCACCAGCACGGGACTGGAAAAGCCCTATTAGTTCCAAGCTTGGTCAGCCACATCAGCTCGTCCTCAGGAGAATCGCTGCAGTGATGGAATCTCATGACATTAGAAAGAGGAGATGTAGACTTTGGGATCGGCACACTTTTCGGCATCCAGAGGGGGAGCGGTTCAATCAGCTTCACCTCTGGTGCCGGTGCCCACTGTTAAACCACATATAGACACTGAGGGCTCGGGGTGGGGGTTGGGGGATGTGTGGCTGCCTTCCCCACATCCCAGCCCTCTGTTTTAAATGCACGTTATAACAACACGCATTTGGGATTGTTGGGTGGTGCCTGCTCGGTGGCTCGGCGGGATGCGGATCCGGCGTCTATGCTCGTTTGATCACCTGTTCTGTGCGCACCGTGCGTGGCCGGTTCACTGGCGGGTTGGACCGGCCCTGGCCCTCGTTGGATGGCTGGTCTCGGCGCCCTGCGTTGCGTGGGATCAGGACCTGGGAGCTGGTACAACTTGGTGTCCAGATGCTGGCTGAGCCCGGCCTGGGGATGCGGTCCGTCCCCTGCGGCTATCGGTGGGGCGCTGGGATGTTGGCGGTGGGGATTGGCCTAGGGTGGAGGCCCCTGCAGTGCCGGGGGCCCCTCGTCGGCCGGTCCCTTGTCGGGTCCCTGCTGGGAGGTGGGGTGCCCCTGGGCCCCGGCTCTCCCGGTCCATTGACCGGCCCGCCCTGGCGCGGCCGGTTGCCGGCGGGGCCCGTGGGCTCGTCACTGCTGCCCCCCGGGCCCCTGCATAGTGGCCGCTGGATGTTCCCAAGGGGTTCTCCTTTGCTCCACTCTTGGGGGATGCGGTCGGCCACACCCAGGTCCGCCTGGGGCTCTGGGGGTCCTTTGGACGTCTTTGCTCCGATCTCCTTCATGTCTGCATCGATTCCTGGGAGACGGATTGATGCCTGCTCACACCAGCTATCGAACACTCTTACGGAGAAACCTTATATGCACCAGCATGCTAACACACACACATAGCTGTGGGGTCTCTGGTGTTTAAGGATATATTCTTGAGCTGAGGTTATCATTACTAGAGTTTGATTAATCGGTACCATGAGTTTTTCTGTGACATTGTTGTTGTATTTTTATATCTATTTTTGTGTGATGTGGTTGTGTAATTCTTAGTTCACAATGTTTGGTTTGTTTTGTCGATGTTCCTTTTTCGTGTTTTGTTTAGTTTTTTCCGTCTCTCTGCCGTCCTGTGAGTATGGAGGCAGACTTCAATGTCTTCCTTTGTTTTCTTTATTCCCCTTCCTCTCTTGTATTTTCAACTCACCCTCTCTCTTGACTTTTTGTTTCCTACCTCTCTTCTTCATGTTCCTTCTTTCTTCTCCTTAATTTTCCGTCTCCGTGTCCATAATATCAGGAAATAAAAAACCCAACAATTCATAATAAAGATTTTTCACACATATATCAAGTGGGGTACTATAGCAAAAGCTGCACTGCTCCGCTTGTGAAAGTAAATCTGTTGGGCTTCTACTTGGTACTCAGACACCAATTCTGAGATCCACACTGCCAAACAGGACACCGTAAAAAAAAAAAAAGAAAGAAAGAGGAGATGTAGCTCAAAGACTTTGGACCCCAAAGATTTGGGCCCTGATTCAGAAGTTGAACTACAGTGGTTCATTCTGCTCGATAATTGAGTAAGCTCCCTCCAGAACATCAAGCTGAATCACCCTCAGTTACCTAACCACATGGTTGAAATAGCAGTCTTGGTGCAAGGACTTTGATGGCCAGCTGACTACAAAAAGAACAAGGGAGAGGTCTGAAGCCAGACCAAGTCGGCGTTCCACCACATCACTTTATGGAACAGAAAGAACAAGTTCGCCCAAGCCTACAGACAGTACTTCGACTCAACTTAAGCAGCAGCCTTACTGTGTTTTCTGTGACAACCAAGCTCACCACCTTAGTCAGTTTCCAGCTTTCATTAAGCTTACCAAAGATCTGTTGACAGACTAGATCAATATCAACAAGAGGTGCTGTGCCTGCTCTCACTAAGCATCAGTGTACGCTGAGGAAACCCTGTAACCTGTGTCAAGGCTGCCATCTCCAGGTCCTCTACAATGTGAACAGCAGGACCCTACACCGACCACTGTGACCAAGAATAGAAGAGGGAACCCTACTGGTGTCTTGTACCTCGACCGCCCCACAGAAAGCAGATGGGTGCTGTTGAACGTCGTCCCAGTCATCCTATACTATAACAGTATATACACCCATGCAGTATTGTATGATAGGTCAAAGAGGACCATGCTGTTACCACACAGATGCTCGAATTTCATGGCAGTCCAGAGACACTCTCCTTACACACAATAAGGCAAAATGTGCAGACTCTCCACGGCTCCTGTGTCTTTTTCCATATCTCCCCAGGTGGCAAGCCTAAAGTCAAATACAGAGTGAACAACACCTTTACGGCCCTTCCAGCCTCATTCGTTCCCTCTCCTAGCCATGGCAGTGCCTGCTCAGCACCACCTGCTCCCTCCATGTGAGTGGACTTATGAGAAATTTAGAGAAGCTCTGGCAGGCTGATGTGATTCCAGTGAAGGAATGTAGGATAGTAACTCGGTTTAGAGAAGACAACTATGCTATGAATCTGTTTGAGCTAAAGCAGTCCACATAAATGTAGAAGGTATTGACTGATATGTTTCCCCCCCACTTCTCCGTAAAGGCATGCCACCCCTTCCGTCTATCCCAGATGCTGCTGTGCTGAACCTAAGGAGTGTAGAAAGAAGGCTCCAGAGACATCTAGAATGTGTTAAACTCTACTGCACAAAGATTTAAAAAACTAGCCGGAACTGGGTCTGTGGTTAAATTTTCAACCTCTGAGGTGTCCCAAGCCACTGAGGCATGGTATATTCTCCACCACTTAGTTAGTTACAATGACAAACATCGCCTTATGTTAAACTATTTGTTCCAATTTAGAGGCCAAACTCTCAATGAGCACCTCCTCCCCGGGCCATCCTTAGAACCATCCTTTCTTGGAGTCCTTAGCTCTTTGGGGGCACGCAGTAGCTGTTAATAGGGACATAAAGTGTTCTATCATATCTGGCTCTTTCCTGAAGCTTGCTTCCTCTGAACTCTCCTGTCCGGTGCTGGATTCGTCCTTCACCAATTTATTTTAATGATTTTTGTTTTTTCAGATGTTGGTTCCTCTGTTTTCTTGAAGAAAGATTGCATTTTTTGGACTTGTATATTTTTTAGTTTTTGGTGCGGTTAAGATGGAAGGATTTTTGGGATTACTTTTTCTCTTTTGAACTTGTTATGGTGCTTAACCATGGCAACAAGGTGGTTTACAGCAGGGAGCAGCTGATTAACATTGCCAAAGCCGAAATAATACCTCAACTAAAGCCACAAATCCCTGATGAGCTGAGAAAGAGGAGGCGTGGATACAGAGCAGGAGCAAAAAGGAGAAGGGGGAAGTTTGAACCCTCTCTTCCATCGATCATAATGGGCAATGTAAGATCACTGGCTAATAAGATGGATGAACTCCAAGCCCTTACAAGGACTCAACCAGAGTATCGGGAATGCAGTGTAATGAGATGTGACTGTGGGATCATATCCCCAACTCCATAGGTTTCCTGACAGAACGAGCAGACAGCGATCTGAAGGGGAGCAGGAAAAGAAAAGGAGGTGGAGTAGCAGTGCTTGTCAATAACAGATGGTATCATCCAGGACATGTTACTGTGAAGTATATTCTCTGCATGTTGGGATCCTGTGTTCTGCTAGTGTATCTGCTGTGTGTTTTCTCTCCTACCTTCTCTGCAGGGGCGTGGCTAATTGGCCGCAGGTGCAGCTCGTCTGAACTCATCATCTCCAGCTTTAAAAGAGGAACGGGAGCTGCAAGCTGACGCCAGATTGTTTTTGGTGCTAGCGTGGTAAACACGGCCAACCTTGTTCCTGAAGTTACCTTTTTAGGATACTTTTGTGTGTTTACTCTTCCTGGCTTCCTCACAGACCCAGATCCAGATTTCTCCGTCCTCTGGAGTTTTCCTCCTCTGATCTCCGCTCCGTTGGAAGATATCCCTGGAAACAACTTACCTGCTACTATAGTGGGCGGCTGTAGCTCAGTGGTAGAGTTGTCAGCCTGCAATCCAGAAATTGTGGGTTCGATTCCAGCTTCCACCTGCTACATATCGTTGTATCCATGGGCAAGACACTTCACCTTGCCACCTACTGGTGTTGGCCAGATGTGAAGCCTCACCTCTGTCAGTCTGCCCCAGAGCAGCTGTGGCTACAATCGTAGCTTGCTTCCACTAGTGTATAAATGTGAGAGTGAATGAATAATGGAGTTGTAAAGTGGTTTGAGGGTCTCAAAAAGCCGTATATAAATGCAAGCCATTATTAAAAATAGAAGGAACCTAATACTGTTTTGACCCGAATATAGAAAGACCCTGATTATAAGATGACCCCCCCCCTCTTTCTAAGACTAATCTTCGGTAAATTACATAATGTACCTTTGGATGGAACTACAGTTCATGTTGGCGCTTCTCAGACGGTCTTTTTGAATGCGCCATCTTCGGACGTTACACTCTGTAACTCAATTTCTTTGCGGCCTGACAGTTGTTAGACGCCTCTGCAGCATTTACAACGATCAACTTGAAGCTAGCGTCGTAACTCTGCCTTAGCTGTCTATTCATTTGTCCCACTTTGGATCCACTCTGCTCTGGTCCGCGACTCTCCATTTTCCTTCTCCCGTTGATGACCCCGGCCGTAGCGAGGTCACTGACTTTACAGAAAGCTGGCGCCCTCTGCTGTTATGGTCGTGTAACGACGCCAGACAACTATCAGCATGTGTCAATCGTTAGACCCCGATTATAAGACGACGCCACATTTTTACATTACTTTCAATGATAAAAAACCTTGTTCTGTATTCGGGCCAATATGGTATATAGTGGGGGGTTTTAAGCTACTACAAATACAAGCCAACTACTCTACCTAGCAAGTCAGTCGCCCAAGATAAATATTAAAAACTACTAGAACTGTGGCATTTAAAGTGAGTTTGGTCAAATAACTTGTTTTACCATGACTGTGCTTAAATTAGAACACAATAGATGGGACTCCAAAAAAATCTGTGTTCCTGGCTGACATTGTCAAGAATAAGTAATATCAGTACATTTTAAAAAGCAGCAGTCCAACAAGGACAGCTAGCAGAAGGATTAAAATATGTCCCACAATAGCTGTAACTACACAACACATTTGTTATCTCTTTATCCTCTAGTTACTTCCCATTCCTCCTCTATCCCAGTCCTTCAAGTATTTCTCTCCTATTTCCTTATTTCCATCTGTTAGTAGACCCAGAGCACTCCCACGACATCAGACCCGGACATCTCTGAACCCTGCTCATAAGAGTCACTGTGCAGGGACTAAGGGGTGAGTCACTGTGTCTGTTCCTCCCAGCTGCTAAAATACAACAGTTGATGTGACCTTTGAGTTTCTGAATAAACAGAACAAAAAAAGATCAGATGAAAAACCTCCTTTTGAGTACTGTGGATGAACAGGATACTTTCCTGGCACAAGCTCACATATAAACCTGATTATTGCCTTCTTTCACTGAAACCCATGTTCAAAATTGAGATTTGTGTTGCATATGAAGGGGACTGTATCTGTTGTCAGAGTTGTCTTAGGTGTAAACCTGTATGAATATCTGGATGTATATACACACGGACAGTCAGCAGAAAATTATGTTGGTGTGTGAGGAATAAAGTCTTCAAGTATGTGAGGAACAGATTGAGCCTGACCTCAGTTACAGTAAAACATGTTTAAATTTGAGAGCCAAATGTGGACACAGTCGGATTTTGTGGAGTTATTGTTTAACACCAGAGTAGAGCTGTAATCGGGCCTTAAAAGTTGGGCCCGACCCGGCCCGAGCCCGAGAGAATTCAGCCTGAGCCCACAGAGTATATTTTGATTTACGGATTATTAAAGCCTGAACCCGATTACAGCCCAACATTATTCAAAAGTCACACATCAGGGTTTCCACTAGAAGAAAAATGGCACCGGACATTGTGACCGGCAGGTTTTCAATTTACTGGACAAATGTTTGAATTTCCCATCAAATAGGCCTATTATCTGAAGCTTAAAATGATAAATGAGGCCCTGCCTATAAGAATAATATCAAGGCATGTCGATTTTATAATCTTTTTTTTAAAGTCTGCAGCTTTATGAAATAAAATGAGTATCGTCAATTAGGCTATCTCACATGCATGACTTCTAAAATAGAGGCTATTGCACAAGCATGCCCCTTTTTAAACATTGACATAAATAAACTGAAGGCCTACCTATTATCAGATTTAATAATTTGCAAACAAAAACACATATTCACCAGCGGCTAACGACCGTTTCACCTCCTCAGCATTAATTTTGCATCCTGTTCGCGCTAATGAGATGATCAGCTGACCGCTAAAACCCAAGCCTGGCCCAAGCCTGTGGACAATGATAGAAATTAAGCCCGAACTCGGCCCAACTCATCGAGTCCCGACGGGTTCGGCAAAGATCTTCAGCTCTACAACAGAGCCATTCAGTCTAACTATCTGATAATTGTCATCTTTGTGCAATTTTCAGAAATGTAACCTTCTGGGGTTTTATTTATTAATAGATCATTAAAATAAAATAAAACAATATAATTGATATTACAGGTTTGATGGGAATCCATCAGAGAAACACAGCAGGCTTTAAAGGGGCTATATGCAACTTTTTCCCCAAAATAAACGTAAGAATAGCGTTTTTATTTGACCATTTATGACTCAAACATCTCCTGATGAGCATACTGACACCTTGTCAGCTCACAGTGGGTGCACCTATAAGCCTATAACCAATTTTCCCTTTTTTCTGTCGGATCAGATTTTCCCGCGCTGTCTGCGAATGTGACGTCAAGCGCGTTCATGTTAAATGTTTCAGATCACTCTGCCACGACCGCTAGTCAGCACTCGCAAGCCGGTCAATGGACTGTGCGAATACACAGCAGAGACCAAGAACAACTTTGACACTAACAGTAACTCCATCCATTTTCTATACCCGTCCATCCTAATGCAGGGTTGCAGGAGGGGCTGGTGCCTATCTCCAGCCAAGGGGCGAGAGGCGGGGTACACCCTGGACAGGTCGCCAGTCCATCGCTGTAACTCCCCATAAGACTAAAAAAGTTAAACCTCTGACCAGTGCCCGAAAAAGATTGAAGATTGAGAGCGACCAGTGTACGAGTGCACACTGCAAGAGCGAGCAGAAAGGAGGAGCAGTTCCGTTTTTTGGCAACAGGTGTCAGTCGCGAGTTTAAATTTCAGAAAATTGCATATAGCTCCTTTAATATAGTTAGTTATTTAGGCCTGAACAAACTACGACATGGTGTAAACAACAGGCTAACTTTTCATGCAAAATCTGGGATCATTTGAAGAGAAAAATTAACAGAAAATATGTTTTAGCACCAATTATCTACAGAGGATTCTAGATTGGGGAAAGTTAGACTGCTATGCCTGGTTCAAAATGTGAACAAGGTAAGGGATTATCATTGAAAATAAGCTGGATAAATATTTCAACTGGGCTGGGACCAGATTGATCAGATTGCAGCTATGTGTTTCGTATGATCAGACATAATTTTATGCATGCAATGACTCAATGTCTCTTACTACTTGTTTTAACATTGGTATTAATTTGTATTTTTGCAAAGAACTTTGTAAAATATGCTTGAGCACCTGCCCTTTTTGTGAGGCTTTGTTTTCTTGTGTGTGCGTGTGTGGCTGCCACACATTAGCCTGAAATGTGGTTCCTCTTTTCAGCTCCGGGTTGTGCTACGTCTCCTCTTCTCAGCTTTGGACTGGAGCAGCCCTGGGGATGGCAGGAATTCCACAAGCCAGAATTAAACCCACAACTATCTGGTTGCAAGACACCAACCATTGAGTCAAATTCGCCCAGTAGAACTGTATTTGCTTTCTGTATTTCCTCTTATTTCCTTCTTTTTGCAATTCTTTGACAGAATCTTTGAATGAAAAGTGCCTTCTGACTTCTGCTCACAGATCTCTGTGCTTTCATCCAAACACTGATAGCTCTTGCTTCACTGTCTGACCCTACTTTAACCTAGGAAGTTGCAGCTGGAGGACTGTTATGTCTGAAAGAAGCCAGGGGTCACCTAGTCAGGAGCCTCCCACTGGGCTCTCCCAGGGTATACAGTTTAACGCCTACATTTGTGACTCTAGGTTCTACCAGAAGAGTAGCTGATCTGACATCTAATTTAATACCAGCAAGTAAATAAATAAACCTTATGAAGCAAAACAATGGAAAGCTAAAAACATCATTACAAGACATACAGAAAGACAGTTAGTTGGCAGTAAAACTAAAAAACACAAATTTAAATATTACCAGAAACATAAAAAGATGATGTGGAAAGATTATTCAGAAGTTAAAAAGAAAGAAAATAATCAGCAAAAATACATATGTTTTTTTTAATTGTTCATAGCAAAAAAAAATTAATAAAATGAAAATAACATAAGACATAGATCATACATATAAGCCTCAGCTGAGGTTAGCAAGATGTGTCTTTAGTTTGCTTTTAAAAACGTCAAAACTCTCAGCTGTCTTCAGGAAGGCTATTCGAGTACAATTTTTTAAAATACTTGTATTCTGTTTATTCATATAGCACCAACTGACAATGAAGGTTTTCTCAAGGTACTTCACAAATAGAAGAAAAAACATCCAATCTATATACAAACATAAATAATAAATTTGATACAATCATACAGACTATGTATGCAGGTAGATGACAGGACTCTGGAAGTCTAAGATGTACAGTGTGAAAAGGAATGGTGAGAGTACAGACCCCTGTGGTGCTCTTGTGTTACTGACCCCCTGGGTCAGATAGACAGTCCTTCAGTCTCAAAATCCTTATTCTGTTTTTCAGGCTTAAGATCCTTATTTAGGTGATGTTGAAAAATGCTTCTTGTGAAGTGCTGGCTCATAACATGTAGACTGCAATAAATGCCATTGTGGACATGTTGGACTTGCACACTCCGCCCTTCTACAGTAAAACAACAACAATAGCGGATCCGGGGAGTAGCATTGTTCCGTGTTGAATTAAGCAGTAATTCCACTTCTTCATCAGTCCACACCACAGTTGTACACGCAGAGACCGCCATTGTTAGTTATCATGACATGTTTTTTTTCAAGGTTGTGAGGGGGAAACCTTGGAACACTGCATTCACGGGGCACACTGTCATCTAAAGGCCGGGGATATGTACTACATCGTTTTCCATCGCGCGTCCTGTCGTGTAAACGCAGTGCGTTTTGACCCGCGTATTCAAATAAAAACGGCAACGTTGTCATGTAAACAGCCCCTATGTGTGGGCTCCCTTCGGGTGAAACATGCAGGAAAAACATAATCAAACACACAAGTAATCAGCTCGACTATTCATTAACTGTCTGAACAATTGCTGACGATCAATTGCATGTTTAAAGTAACATACCAATTAAAGTACCGCCCATTTCAAGACAACCCAACCCACTTCCTTGTTAAATCCCGCCCACTTCCGGGATAGGCCCCGCCCAGTCAGATACAGATACAGATAAGGCTGTACTCGCTCATCCCTACTACCTATGTCCTTATATGGAATATCCTGCCGATTTGACGTCAAGATGGGGGAGAAATTAAGATCATGTGTATGAGTGCATGTCCACGTGGGCTGCCCGTGGGCTGGTTGAAGAAACCAGCGGGGAAACAAAGGCTCCACTTTTAAATATCGGCTTTCCGGCCAGTGTTAAGTCATTAGGAAACCATAATATACATGTTTTCACGTGGAAAAGTGGCAATTTCTGGTGATGACTCCTTTAAGCTACAAGCAACCTACACAAGGGCAAATCAGATGGGATTATTTACTATTACAATTTAAATCTTGAATTTTTGGCTCTTAAACCAAAGGCTTTTCTTTAAAAAAGTTATCTAGTTAGGCACAGTTGGTTACACCATTTTCTAGCGCTTTCTGTTTTTTTTATTATGGCCTTTGCAGAAGCACACCAGGCAACCTCTTTGTAACTCGTGTACTTTGCTCGTAGTAGCTGACAGCGGGTATTATGCCAAAAAAAGAGTTTTTGAAGAGGGGTACACACATATAAACAACCAGGGAGGAGTTTTTTTGTACTTTATTGATAATTAAAATACTGTATTAACATAATGAACTTTATAATAAAAACATTTCCAGGTCTGAACATCAATCAAAAGGTTACTCCACCCCTCCAAAAAAAACCACAAAAAATACAATACTTTATTTTCCCCATACCAGCCTTTATTGGCTAGTTTAAAAACTGTTTAGATGTTGTACAATGCTAAAACTATTATGCTGTTGTTAGCCAAAGCGGAGAATGTGACCCATAAACTATGGAGCACCAAGAAATACACTTGAGACACTGACCTTAAAACAATACAATCAAACAAGTTCAGATAAAAGGTGTCAAAACTGTCATTTTTAAGATGTATCTGCCATGAAACAGCACGTTTTAAGGATGTACATGCCTAAGAAATATGGTAATATTATCATGTCGCTGATATTTTAATCCGTTTTCTCATCGTTATCAGGGAGTTTTGAACAATGTACTTTACCGTGGAAGGGGATGCAATTTTCGGCAGGCATGTTTTTTTTTTTTTTTTGCATAACACCTATTCTAGTAACATTGCAGAATAAAGAAACAAGGATCCCAGCATGTCTTCTTTCCTTTCAGTCAAATTGACTGCGCTGACCTTTGTGTCCCAAAAACCCAGCTGACCCTCTGTAACTTCACAGATTAGCCATGTTCTCCTGATTGGTCACTCCGTATCTGGTACCTTGGGAAAACAGGTATACTCCTCCTAAAAGAGCTCCTTCCTGAGTAGGACTTAAACCCAGGAGTTTTATAAAACCATCCACTGCATAGTTATGCTGCCAAAAATGGTACACCACATTTAAATTTGAAGGTTTATGCATTTTTTTAAGTCTCAGGTTTCGGATTTGCACTTCTATTTTCTGTGTTTCATGCAGTTTTTATTTCTCCTTTACTGTACAAGTAATAATATATTCTTTTAAGGCTTTATACACTTGAGGTTAGATTTAGCACATGGTAAAGGCTAAATCATTCACACACACAGAATCATTCACAACACTAAAATTAAAACAGGGTCTTGTCACTGTGACTGTAAATTACCCATTTCCCTTTTTCCCATAGAAAACATTTTTTGAAGATTGATTTCCATCTTCGTTGTATTTCCCTTTTCTAATTTATTTCTGTGTGCACATTTTGAATAGTCCTCTTACGTACCACTGCTCCTTTGCTACATTGTTAGGATTTCTCAGCAGTATTGCACATACATACCTTTTCATAACTGAATCAGGTTATCTCAATCCTACACCTGCTGTGGTTATATATGCGAGGATCCAGTTAGACAAAAAGTGTGTTATCAAGCAACAACAGTGCTTAACAGAGGAAACTCCACAGGTCTGGGTCAGGCTGATTTAAAGGATGTGATACTGGAGTATATAGTGACATCCAAAAAGACTTGAATGTTCTTACACAACTTTTCTATTGGTACTTTCTCACATAATCACTTATCAAAACACACCCATGTTAGTCATTTAAGTTCTTCACATAGCTAACAATGCCTACCTGCTATGTGCATGTCTTTTCTTCGCTGTTCTTTTAAGTGTGGCTTACACTCTCTTTTATTCCAAATTTTCTGCTTTTTTTCCGCATAAACTGGTTTAAAATACACACATATATATATATATATATATATATATATGTGTATATATATACACGCACACACATACATAATTCTAGTTCTACAATTGCGCTACTTAGGGTGGCTGCAGGTTGGAGTGGCTCTGTTGGCTACATATTAAGTTTTGGTTTTTTGTACATTGGTTCCTCTTTTTTCTTGAAGAAGATTTCATTTTTTGACCTGTCCAGATGACAGTGGGCTGGTTGAAGCAGGTAGATGATGGCATCTTCAACTCCAACTCCACAGCGATAAGCACACTGCAGCGGGTCCTGATACGTTCTTGTTTGCTTACTCAGGTGGGCCAACAGGAGTCTCTAGGACCTTCATGATGTGGGATGTCAGGGCAACAGGTCTATAGTTATTGATGATGATGGGTGGGTTCTCTTTTATACTGGAAAAAGGCAGGATGTCTTCCACAACACTGGAAACTTCTCCTGAGTTAGGCTAAGGTTGAAGAGGTGCTGCAGAATCCCACAGAGTTGCTCTGCACAGGCATTCAGGACTCTGGGGCTGACACCATCTGGACCTACAGCCTTGTTTCAATTCAGTTTTTCCAGCTGCCTCTTCACCTGACTTTTGGACAAGACAAGTGGGAGGGGGAGGCAAAGGGGGTAGCAGCATTTCCTGACTTGGTTTAAGTCAAACTTGTGGAATAAGAAGAGTTCATGACTGAGGTGAAGGATAAAACATCGAAGGTGTAACAGGAAAGCTGCTGGTCAGGAGAGTGGGATGTCTGTTTGGCTGGGAACAGAAGATTAGGATCCTAAGATAGTTCCTGAACTGAACCTGATGAAGAAAGTGTTCAGTTTATTGGCTCTGTCCAGACTTCCATCTATTCAATCCTTCCTGTCCTTAAAGCCTGTGATCTTTTTCATTCCTGACCAGACATCTCTGATATTGTTCCTCTGTAGTTTGTTCTCCAGCTTATTCCTGTATGCCTCCTTGCTATTTCTGATCTTGACCTTAGTTGCTTCTGTATACTCATCAGAAATTCCCTGTCTCCCTCCCTGAAGGCTCTTTTGTCTTGTTTAGCATTTCCTTCAGGTCACTGGTGATCCAGGGTTTGTTATTGGGAAAGCATCTCACTGTTCTGGTGGGGATGATGATGTCCACACAGAAGCTTATATAGTCAGTCACACACTCAGTCATAGTATTGATGTCCTCTCCATGTGCTTGGCAAAGAGTAATCCAGTCTGTGGTTGCAGAACAACCCTGCAGGGCTTCTTCAGCTTCCTGTAACCATTTTCTCACAGTTCTTTTTGTCACAGGTTGCCTCTGAACAAGTGGTTTATATTCCGAACAGAGGAAAACAAGATTGTGATCTGATTGTCCCAGAGGAGGTCATTGTTTGGAGATGTATGCATCCAAGGTCTTGTTTTCTCTTCTGGAGCAGCTGGTAAACTGTTGAATTGTTGGAAGTGTAGTAGAGAGCGAGACATGATTAAAATCACCAGATATTGCCACAAATGCATTCGGGTGCTGGGTCTGTAGCTTAGCAACAAAGGAACTGATGACATCACATGCATTGACGGCAACGGCTGAAGGTGGAATGTAAACAACTGCCAAAATTACACCGGTGAACTAAATAATATGGACGATTTCATCGATCTTGTTAGCTAGTGATCTCACGTTGGCAATTATGATTGATGGAAGAGATGGCTTGAACTTCATCCTTGTCTGTCTCCTTTTTGCTCCTGCTCTACACCCACGTCTCCTTATCAACTCATCAGGAATGTTTGGCTTCAGTTGAGGTATTATTTCAGCTTTTCCAATGTTAATCAGCTGCTTCCAGCTGTAAACCACCTTGTTGCCATGTCATGCATCACAACAAGTCATCAAAATGTGAATATTTTACAGCAGAAATCCTTCCAGCTTCACAGCACCAAAAACTAGAAAGTAAACAAGTAAAAAAAGTGTAATATTCCTCAAGAAAACAGAGGAACCAATGTACAAAAAAACAAAACTTAATATGTAGCCAAAATGCAGCCACCCAAAGCAAATTATGTGAAAGTGCTGTGTGCTTCTTTTTTTTTTTACGTGTCCCGTTTGGCAGTGTGGAGCTCAGAATTGGTGTCTGAGTACCAAGTAGAAGCCCAACAGATTTACTTTCACAAGCAGAGCACTACAGCTTTTGCTATAGTACTCCACTTGATATATGTGGGAAAAATCTTTATTATGAATTGCTGGGGGTTTTATTTCCTGATGTTATGGACACGGAGACGAAAAATTAAGAGGAAGAAAGAAAGAAGATGAAGAAGAGAGGTAGGAAACAAAAAGTCAAGAGAGAGGGTGAGTTGAAAATACAAGAGAGGAAAGGGAACAAAGAAACACAGGAAAACATTTAAGACTGCCTCCATACCCACAGGACGGCAGAGAGAGGGGAAAAAACCAAAATGAAAAAGGAACATTGACCAAACAAACCAAACATCGTGAACTAAGAACTACACAACCACATCACACAAAAATTGATATAATAATGTCACAGAAAAACTCATGGTATTGATTAATCAAGATCTAGTAATGATAACTTCAGCCCAAGAATATATCTGTAAGCACCAGAGACCCCACACCTATATGTGTGTGTGAGCATGCTGGTGCATATAAGGTTTCTCCATAAGAGTGTTCGATAGCTGGTGTGAGCAGGCATCAATCCGTCTCCCAAGAATCGATGCAGACATGAAGGACATCGAAGCCAAGACGTCCAAAGGACCCCCAGAGCCCCAGGCGGACCCGGGCGGGGCCGACCGAATCCCCCAAGAGAGTAGCAGAGGAGAACCCCAGGGGAACATCCAGCGGCTACTATGCAGGGGCCTGAGGGGCAGCAGTGACAAGCCCACGGGTCCCGCTGGCAACCAGCCGCGCCAGGGCGGGCCGGTCCATGGACCGGGAGAGCCGGGGCCCAGGGGCGCTCCACCCCCCAGCAGGGACCCGACAAGGGACCGGCTGACGAGCGGCCCCTGGCCCCGCAGGAGCCACGGCCAGCCGCCACGCGCCACTGCCACCCTAGGCCAATCCCCACCGCCAACATCAAGTGCCCTTGTAGGGGGAGAGCACCTGTCGCTAGTTAGCAACAGCCTCCCCGCCAGCAAAGGAGGCCCCCAGCGCCACCTGCGCATTGGAGGCCCCCACAGCCCGGAAGGCAGAATATAAACCACTTGAATATAAATATCTGGTATATTGCTTGTTCATTGTAAACAGGTATTAGATGACATAAAACCCATCCTAAACATCCGCTGACCTCTATAGTGTACTCTATGAAGGATTTTGTATTGTATTAATTGCAAAAATTTGGATTTTTTGTTATTTTAAAGGTTCTTAAACATATCTGAGACCAGACGTTTTGGTCAAAGCTGGCTGATAAATCCACCTCCCATTTTGAAATACGGATGCTATTGATTCATCTAATGTAGATAAAGTTTTGTATATTTTAGACAGCAATTTGGGGGGGTTGAGATTAAGAAAATCTAAAACTCTTGCTGTAATTTGTAATTCAACTCTATTAAGCCTAAATTTACCTTTAATAATAGATTTAATTTGTTGATATTCTAAGAATTTGTTTTTATCAATTTCATATTGTGTAATTAATGTATTAAATGGGATAAAGTCTGTTCCTTCAAATATATGTGCCAGGTATTAAATTCCATTACACCTCCAGTCTGGAAAACTTATCATACATTTTTTTTTCAAGATGTCGGGGTTATTCCAGATGGGTGTATGTCAGCATGGGATTATTGTGGACTCTGTCATTTTTAGAAACTCCCACCATGCTGTCAGGGAGAAGCTGATATTTATGCTTTTAAAGCATTCATGTTGTTTTATATTTGAGCTAATAAATGGTTGATCTGAAAGTTTGATCTTATTGCATAGTGTCTGTTCTACGTCTATCCAGGACTCATTTGTTTTAACCAGTGCTGTGTGCTTCTACAAAGTGCACAACGCTGGAGGCGACCTTGGAGACAGACAGCCCTTCTTCGCTCCCATGCCATATGTAATTAGTTGAGTCATGTGATGCCACATCGTAGATCATAAGATTGTGGATACAAAGCTTCGTCTTGGAAAATAAAGCAGAGGGTTGAAGCTTTGGGCAAAGCAGAAGGCCTTGAAGATCCATTGTAGCTACCAATGCATTTTCGGTTGCAAAGCTCTTTGTCTGTTGCTATCTCACCTCTTGCCTGGACTTTCTGGCGGCGGTGTTCCTCGGTGGCCCCGATGTTTCCCACCTTGAAGTGTCACATTGGTCCTTCTTTGGGTGATACAAAGAAAGGTTCAAGTTGTTAAACGTATTTGTAAACACTTGCCTTGAGAGTGGCTGGATAGTGTGGTCTTCGCAGGACTGCTTGTACTTCAAATGAATGTCATTGATGGACTTGAAGAAGGACTCAAGATAGAGCTTGGTGGAGGAGGATCTGCAGTAATGTGAAATTACTTTTGGCAAGCTCTTCGCATTGTCCTGTTCCTCAAAAAAAAAAAACTTCCAAAAACTCCACTGCTTTATCCCGAGTGTGGACAGAAACATCTTCTCACACACTCTGAGCCAGGGGTGCCCAATCCTGGTCATCGCGATCTACTATCCAGCAACTTTTAGGTGCATCCCTTCTCATCACAGCTGAATCAAATGAAGACCTCATTACCAGGCCTCTGCAAAGCTGACAGACTGCTGATGAGGGAATTGAACAAACTGATTCAAGTGTGTTGAAGCTGGGATACATTTAAAATTTGTAGGATGGTAGATCTCGAGGACCAGGATTGGGCACGTCTGCTCTGAGCCTTCTGCCATCAACACAGAGGAAACAAGACAGAGATGAAGCGCGCCTTGATTTAGGTGCGGCGCACAGACCTGGCACCAGGGAAATTTAGCTGGGGGGGCCGCAGCTTATTCTGGGGGGACCCAGTTTTTTCTTTAACCCCTTAGTGTTTTTACCTCCCATTGGCAGTGTATTAAATATATCCGGGTCAAAATGTCCACAACATCCACAGAGCCATCATCTCGAACAAAAACAATCCTTTTATGTCCAGTTAATGTACGCCAATAAAGTACTTAGTCCGCAAGTCTTCCTCAATCCAATACTGCCGCTAAAAACCTTTGTAAATTCCTTTCTTGCGTGTATTTCTCCGAATGTTCACATCATGACTACCAGTTAGCATGCTCTTAATAGCGCGCTTCTTCTTCTTGTTAATTATTCACGGCTGGCAAACAACTAATTGGTGCGTTACTGCCACCAACTGGTAAGAAATGTGGACCAGAATGTACTTCAAGGGTCATATTCTAGTATTCTACTGAGTGTGATAATTATTCCCTTCGGCAAGGTGGCAAAAAACACTTCCTAAACAAAATACAAAATAGAGGTAGCCGTGGAGCTTTGCACCCATTGTTGGTTGTCTTGGGCCAATACATTTGCATGAGGCATTATAATCTGTCAGGGGAGGGCCCGATCCGTGAATGGGTGGGCTCAGCTTGCCGCCGCCTCATGACAGAGCTTATTTCCACCAATGACCAAACAAAAACCTTAAGTTCGTTCCAATCCAATTTTTTCCAAAAGTAATAAAAAATGTCTTCCCTCTTTCCTTCATCAATTGTTTGGCATTACAATTTGGATGATCTTTGGCAGACTGCACACTGGCAAGCCATCCCTAATTTTCTTGGAGGTTTTACCACTGATTCTTCTTTTTTTGTGACCAAGATACGATTGACCTTCATTGTTCTTCTTTCTGTATGTTGACCTTCCATTCCTCTCCTGTTTTCCTCTTTCTTGGCCTTCCCCTCATATCTTCACCATCATCCTCTGTTTAAAAGAAAAGGGTAAGAGACATTCTATCATTGCTCCTGAATGACGTGTCAGCATGTGGATGGATGTGTGTGTGTTTTCCTCAACAGAACCATTTTCAGTACAATATTTTACAAAGAGGAACATTTAATACACTATACATGGTTCACAGTATAATACACTATACAAGGTTTACAAAACTGAGCATTGAGCTTGCATTTTATAAGCATAACATTGAATGTAGCAGCAATTTCCTTTCTCAAGAAAACCAAAAGTAGATTTGTGACGGGCTTTGATCGTACACCCTTGACACCTCAAGCTGTTTTTGGTCAGCAGTAGTTGTGCCGATTCAACATGTGTAATCGGGGCCAAAGCTACTGCTGACCATGCACGACAACCGAAATTGGCCCGATGTGTCCGGGGCTTTAATGGCCAACACAAAGTCAATCTGAGGTAATGGTGTAACCTGTAATGTAATATGATAATAATAATAGGCTACCAACCCTCATTGGCAGGCAAATACTCCGGGTCATCACCAGCATAATTGTCAAACGATTCTAAAATTTAGAATTGCATATTGCATTTTGCTTTGACTGGCAACATAACTATGTCAGTAGTTTCCTTTCTCAAGGAAACCAAAACTAAATATTTGTGACAGGCCTTAAAATGAGTTGGAGGTGTAATGTAATCTGAGAATAATAGGCTACCAACCCTCATTGCCAGGCAAGTCATGCAAAAAAACATGGGATGATGAAAGTCTATGTGTTGTGATAACAAATGAGCTACTAACTGTAATGTTTGCAATAACCAGACCCAAATGCAGCAAAAGGTAATGTTACACAATGATTTAATTAGACAAAAGAGGGAGCACTTACATGGGAATGCAGGATGACAAAAGAACACAGGAATCGAGGAACAGGAAATATTGATGGGGATGTTAGACGACGAACCGGCGAGTAGTGACAGTCAGAGGAGGGCTTAAGTATACGGAGGAGATGTGCAAGTGGCAGGGAGAAGGCTAGGGGTTAATTAGGAGAAACAGTTGCAGGTAAGAGGGAGAAAGTAGATGGAAACCATTAGCATGCTGGGACGGAATGCAGAATGGCTAGGGGAACAAAGAGGAAGGCCAAGACCAAAACATAAGGATTAGAAATAGAACTAGAAAATGTTGCCCAGGTACTTTCAGCAACATATATATATATATATATATTGAGCTTCAAAGCTTAAATAGCAAAAACCAAGCAATAATTTACAAGCAGTCACAAGTAATCCCCAAATAGCATGCTAATGCTAGCTAACATGTGATTATTAGCCTCAAAGTCATGAGTAGAAAAAGTTTAACAAAATCCAAAAATTAGCTGAAATGCTAACATGAGCTAGCATGCTAATGATAAATAGCATGCTAATGCTAGCTAACATGTAATTATTAGCCTCGAAGTCATGAGTAGAAAAAGTTGAGCAAAATCCAAAAATTAGCTGAAATGCTAACATGAGCTAGCATGCTAATGCTAACAAGTGTGCTAATGCTAGCCAACATGTCGTCCTCAGCATTTAAAGAATCAGTACGAACAGTTAGTCAAAAACCAAAATTTAGCTAAATGCGAGAAAGAGCTAGCACGCTAATGTAAATTAGCATGCTAATGCTAGCTAGCATGTTATCAATAGCCTCGAAGCAATGAGTGAAAAAAGTTAAGCAAAATTCAAAAATTAGCTAAAATGCTAACATGAGCTAGCTAATATGTAATCATTAACTGCAACGTAATTAGAGTCAGTCGTTGATAGTAGTGGAAAACAATAGGGTGCTGTGATATTGTATTGAAAATCTGAGGGTTTTTATTTTGAAGAGCTTTTTTGACTCTTATTATGAAAGTCCATCATGGATGTCAGTTAAGGCTGATTGACTATCATATGTTTAATAAAATTCTCCGAATGGTAATCTAATGATCTATCAGGCCTTAACTCCATATCCAAATAGAGTTCTAATGACCTTAAGTGACCTTTTGTTCTCCTCAGAAGCCAGCTGTGCTGTTGCTAAGTAACAGCAAAGCTGACAAGTGCATGTGTGTGTGAGACACAATCATCTGTTGTCTCCCTTTGATGAAGCCAAATTCTGACTCCAAAAAGGGGTCCGAACAAATTGCCGCTGTTCGAAAACCGTACATGGTATTGGAAAAATTCTCAAAACGTCAGTAAGAGTTATTTTTTGTCTTCGATCATGGAAAACTACAACTCTCTACCTCGTTCACAGTCCGAGAACGAACGAGAGAGAAATGACTTTCAGCTAGGCTCAGCTTAGAAAAAATCACAGAATTCTCCATGTTAAAGTAAAGGAGAAAATGCTCGGAATTCTTCGCCGCCTGAGCGCTCTGGAGCGTGTAGAAAGGAAACGGTTAGACATAGAGAAATTCTGAAAAGATCGTGTGAATTTCAAAATCCGTGCCTTTCACATGCTCGAAAATCATTTCAATAGAATAAAATATGTGACCGTGACAATGAGTTAAAAAATCATTTGGGTTCCAGCTCTGACAAAATCTCGCACTCTGACTTAACGATTGAATTGACTTGACTCTAGAAATTGAAATTTGGTCAAACTTTGGGTCGCTCAGAGGCAAATTGTGAAAAAACCGTAACAGATATCTACATCCTGTCTTCACTTATGAACCGAGCTCGGGCTCGGATTTTTCTACAAACTGAATGTTTAATGGTTTTTCTTAGTGAATGCATGATGACACAGTAAATCTTCAAAAAAGTGGATTTTTATGATCGCGCCGACACCTGACTCCATTCATTTCGATGGGATTTTTGGGCGTGGTTTTTGGCTAATTATGTCGCCATGGTAACTCCAATCGCCAATAAAGTAATAGTACACCTCCCGGGATCGAGCCGCACGTTTTGATATAGATATTGTGGCGGTGTATGCTACGGTACGACCCGCATTAACGGAGAAAGTTTGAGCGTCCAGTTTCGAGGTGAAGAATAATAGGTGCCTGCCATGCATTGCTTTGCAATGCATTGCACTGCTCCTCCCTGCATTGCAATGGCAGGCCCCAACTATACAAAACAGGAATAAGGACTAACGATGAACCTAAGAGAAACTGGAGAGCACTAGAGTGAAGAAAACAGAACTAAGGAAATAAACCTACAAGGAAGAATTCTTTAAAGAGGACTAACTAGAAAGAGGATTTAAATATCACAGCACTAACTGGGACTAATTACGGATAAGTATCAATAGGAACCTAAGAAAATAAATAAGGAATGAACACAGACATGAGAAACCAAACATAAGAGCACCTGAGGGTGAAAAAACGTAGTGGAAGGAAAAAACACAAGTAACACAACAAAACACCAAGTAGTAACTAAAGGAATAATGTAAACTGAATAATGGAATTAATTAACTAAAACTCAAAGCCCAAAATAACACTATGAACCTAGAGTATAGTTTAACAGAATCTAACACCGAGGAATAAACTAAAGTAAGGTGAACTGAATAAGGAAATGAAATAACTGAAACTCAAACACAAAAACCTAAGAATTATGACACTAACCGTCATTCGTAGCTGTATCCCCATCCTATGGATCATTTTCAGTAGCAGAATCACTTTCAAATAAATCTAGGGACATCAAGAGAAACATTTTAAAGTGCACTGAATACAATGTACAATCACCAATTTTCCCTGAAATATAAAGGTGATCTGGCTGCACAGATTGGTAGTACTGTTGCCTTGCAGCAAGAAGGTCCTGGGTTCGAATCCCAGCCTGGGGTCTTTCTGCATGGAGTTTGCATGTTCTCCCTGTGCATGCGTGGATTCTCTCTGGGTACTCCGGCTTCCTCCCACAGTCCAAAAACATGACTAATAGGTGAATTGGTTTCTCTAAAATTGCCCTTAGGTATGAGTGTGTGCGTGTATGGTTGTTTGTCCTGTATGTCTCTGTGTTGCCCTGCGATGGACTGGCGAACTGTCCAGGGTGTACCCTGCCTCTCGCCCCTTGGCCGCTGGAGATAAGCACCAGCCCCCCCCCACAACCCTGCATTAGGATGGACGGGTATAGAAAATGGATGGATGGATGGATATAAAGGTGATCTACAGTTACATTTGTGCCCGTAACATGGTAAATTGGTCAACATAATAGGTAGGCTAGCGTTGATGGCGAAAATACCTGTTTGAGTGAATCTCATGATAAAACTTTAGTTGTTATTAACAAAACTGGGATTATTTACTTGTTAGGAATTTGGCTGGATTATGGAGAGCTATGTTACATTACATTCACCAGCTGGGCTCTCAATAAACATTGCTTTGTCTGGACCAAATAAAAATCAACCTGAGCAAAGTTGAAATACATTTACAACAAACAATAGTCTTTAATAATACTTTACCTTAATAATAGTGGTATTTTTATCCAGTTGTGCAGCTGGGATCTTGGGTTGTACTCATAGACAGTAAAAGTAGTTTCCAAAGAGCAGCTCATCTGAATCTCGCAAGAGAACACCTTCCACTGAGCGAGAGATACATGGTTTGATGGACAGCTCTGACATCAAATCGAGATACTTGGATATTATAGTATGTGATTTATCAACTTTTCAAATGTCAATATAATCCCCAAAGCCTGTATGTACAGAGGTAAACCTGGACATTGCACCTGTCATAAAAACTCAAAATCTAGAAAAAACTGACATATGCGGTTTTGATCAGACAGCGACAATATATATATATATATATATATATATATATATATATATATATATATATATATATATATATATATATATATATATATATATATATATATATATATATATATATATACCCTTTCCAAAAAATTTGTGTCATGGAAAGGTTTATTTAATTCCATAATTCCATTCAAAACTTTAAAACATCCCATAAAACATCCTCCACAACTTAAAAACAGGAATTCAAAAAAATTTGAATACTGGGAAGAAATCACCATTTACTTTTCAGTTTTTGCCTAAAAAAAAGAAAGAAACTAGGATCACATCAAATCAATCAAAATATGCAAAATTTTGTACTATATATATATATATATATATATATATATATATATATATATATATATATATATATATATATATATATGTGTGTGTGTGTGTGTGTGTGTGTGTGTGTGTGTGTGTGTGTGTGTGTGTGTGTGTGTGCCTTTCCCATTACAAAGGTCAAGAGTTTCCTTTAGTTCTTGACCAGGCTGCACACACTACAACAGGCCCACTTCTCCACACAGATCTAGGTTTCGAGACTGTCACTGAGCAACACAGAGTTTTGGCTCCCTCCAAAGATATTTTATTGGATTTAAGTATGTAGACTGGACTAGGCCATTCTAGGACCTTGACATGCTTCTTATGGAGCCACTCCTTGGTTATCCTGGCTGTGTGCTTCGGGTCATTTTCATGTTGGAAGACCTAGCCACGACCCATCTTCAATGCTCTGACTGAGGGAAGGAGCTTTTTGCTCAAAATCTTACAATAAATGGCCCCATTCATCCTTTCCTTAATACAGTGCAGTCATCCTGTCCCCTTCACAGAAAAGCAGCCCTAAAGCATCATGTTTCCACCCCCATGCTTCACAGTAGGGATGGTGTTCTTGGGATACAAATCATCCTTCTTTTTTCCTCCAAACACAGCGAGTGAAGCTTAGGCCAAAAGGTCTCTTCTGACCACATGACTTTCTGCCATCCCTCCTCTGGATCATCCAGATGGTTATCAGCAAACTTCAGATGGGCCTGGACACGTGATGACTTGAGCAGGGGAACCTTCTGTGCAATGCATGATTTTAAACCATGATGGTGTAGTGTTTTACCAACAGTAACCTTTGAAACTGTGGTCCCAGCTCTCTTCATGTCATTGACCAGCTCCTCCCATGTAGTTCTGGGCAGATTCCTTACATTTCTTATCATCAGTGATACTCCACGAGGTGAGACCTTGCATGGAGCCCCAGTCCAAGGGAAACTAAAAGTCAACTTTAGCCTCTTCCATTTTCTAACAATTGCTCCCACAGTCGATCTATTTTTAACAAACTGCTTGGCAATTGCCCCGTAGCCCTTTCCAGCCTTGTGGAGGTCTACAATTTAGTTTCTGCTGTCTTTTGACAGCTCTTTGGTCTTGCCCATGGTAGTAGTTGGAGTCTGACAGACTGTGGGGTGGGTGGACAGGTGTCTTTAAAGAGCTCAGACCGGTGCTACTAATTTAGATTAATAAGTGGTGTTCTCTGGCAAATGCCAAACGTCCTGCACAGTGTTAACACGGCTGTAAGCACAACCCGCACTTGTGGATGTTGGGCCCTCATACCACCCTCATGGAGTCTGTTTTTGACCGTTTGAGCAGACACATGCACATTTGTGGCCTGCTGGAAGTCATTTTTCAGGACTCTGGCAGTGCTCCTCCTGTTCCTCCTTGCACAAAGGCGGAGGTAGCGGTCCTGCTGTTGGGTTGTTGCCATCCTACAGCCGCCTCCATGCTCTGGACACTACTCTGACAGACACAGCAAACCCTCTTTCCACAACTTGTATTGATGTGCCATGCTGGGTGAGCTGCACTACCTGAACCACTTGTGTGACTCCGTCTTATAAGAGTGGAGGTGGGAGCATTCAGGTGGACTACATCTTATGTAGACGTGATCTGAAGGAGATTAGTGACTGTTAGGTCATGGTAGGCGAGAGTGTAGCTAGACAGCATAGGATGGTGGTCTGTAAGATGAAACTGAAATTGAGGAAGGTGAAGAGAACAAAGACAGAGCAGAGGACCAAGTGGTGGAACTGTAAAAAGAAGTGTGTTGTGAGGTTTTGTTGTGAGGTTGTTGTGAGAGGAGTTGAGACAGGTTCTTGGTGGCCATGAGGTGCTCCCAGATGACTGGACAGCTACAGCTAATGTGATTAGGGAGACAGGTAGCAGGGTACTGGGTGTGTCATCTGGAAGGAGGAAAGTTGATAGAGACTTGGTGGTGGAACACTTAACTCCAGGAGCGTATACAAAGACAGAAGTTAGCCAAGAAGAAGTTGAACACAGGGGACTGAGGAGAGTAGACAGCAGTATAGGGAGATGCAGCGTATGATGAAGGTAGAGGTGGCAATGGTCAAATAAAGGGGCATATTCAATTCAAATTCAAAAATACTTTATTGATCCCAGAGGGAGATTAAGTGTTGGTATAGCTCATATAATTAATTCTTTATATGATGACCTGTGTATTAGGTTGGACAGTAAGGAGGAAGAGAACGATTTGTTCAGGTTGGCGAGGCAGAGAGGTAGAGATGGAAAGGATGTGCAACAGGTTAGGGTGATTAAAGACATGGATGGAAATGTACTGGCAGGTGCTAAGTGTGTGATGGGAAGATGGAAAGAGTACTTTGAAGAGCTGATGAATAAGAAAAATGAGAGAGAATGTAGAGTAGACTAAGTGACTTGTGGATCAGGAACTAGCTGAGATTAGTAAGGATGAAGTGAGGAAACTTTGAAGAGGAGGAAGAGGGGAAAGGCAGTTGATCCTGATGACATACCTGTGGAGCTATGGAAGGGCCTAGGAGAGTTGGCAGTAGAGATGTTCTTTAACAAGATCTTGAACACTGAGAAGATCCCAGATGAAAGGAGGAAGTGTTCTAGGGCTGATTTTGAGGAACAAGGGAGATGTACAGAATTGTGGCAACTACAGAGTAATAAAGCTAATGAGTCATACATCAAAGCCGTGGGAAAGGGTGGTTGAAGCTAGGCTTCGGTCAAAAGTGAGCATTTGTGAGCAGCAGTAAGGTTTTATTCTTTTTGGGAGTGTCAAGGATGGACAGGATCAGGAATGAGTACATCAGAGGGCCAGCTCCATCTAGATGGATGCTGAGGTTGGAGCCACTATGCATGAGGCAGAGAAGTAGACCATAAAGGAGAAGTATGGATGAGGTGAAAAGGACATGAAGTTAGCTGGTGTGAGGGCAGAGGATATGACTAAATGAAGACAGATGATTCGCTGTGGCGACCCCTAAAGGGAAGAGCAGAAAGATTATATATATATATATATATATATGTGTGTGTGTGTGTGTGTGTGTGTGTGTGTGTGTGTGTGTGTGTCTAGATAAGATAATAGTAAGCCAAAACCCAAAACTTGTCTTTTATCTTTTTTTATTGGGATTAATTACACATCAGAAAGACCAAACCCTGTCTTGCAGCACAACTTCAAAACTACACTTACCCTTGCAGTTCACATTTGGCATATTTCTAAATGTTCAACCCAAACCCTTGCATACTTAAGTTTAAAAATATTTACAGTGGTGCAAAAAAGTATTAAGTAGCCACAGATTGCGCTAGTTGTCCCACTTAAAAAGATAACAAATCTGTAATGTTCTTCAACTGTGAGTGACAGAATGTTAAAAAAAATGCAGGAAATCACATTGTATGGTTTTTAAATAATTTATTTGTATAATGGTGCAGATAATTATTTAGCACCTGCAAACAAGCAATAATTCAGGCCCTCATAGACATGTTACTTTTTCTTTAAGAATCTCTTCTATCCTCCACTTGCAATAATGGCACCTGTTTGAACTCGTTATATGTATTAAAAAAACACCTGTCCGCACCTTCAAACAGTCAGACTCCAACCACCACCATGGCCAAGACCAGAGAGCTGTCTAAAGAAACCAGGGACAAGATTGTACACCAGAACAAGACTGAGATGAGTCAATGTACAATTGGCAAGCAGCTTGGTGAAAACACATCAACTGCTGGACCAATTAATAAAAAAGGGATCATTGACTATCTCCCTACACCTGGGGTTCCATGCAATTTCCAGGCCAGAACTACACAGGGGGAACTGGTCAATGACCTGATGAGAGCTGGGACCACAGTAACATAGGTTATTATTAGTAACACACTACGTCGTCATTGATTAAAATCTTGCAGCAACATGTCCACGCCATTTTTAAAGTTTGCCAGAGACAATCTGGATAATTTAGAGCAGGATTGGGAAAATTTCATGTGGTCAGATGAGACCAAAGTAGAACTCTTTTGTATAAACACCACTTGCCGTGTTTGGAGAGGAAAGCATGCTAAGTTGCATCTCAAGAACACCACACTCACTATGAAGCAGGTGGGTTGAAACATCCTTTGGGGCTGCTTTTCTACAACGGGGAGAGGATGACTGATCCCTGTTAAGTTAAGGATGAATGGGGCCATGTATCGTGAAATACAGTGAGAGCATTGAAGATAAAATGTGGTTGGAAATTCCAGCATGACAATGATCCAAACACACCGCCCAGGCAACGAAAGAGTGTCTACGTAAAAAGAATTTCAAGGTTCTGGAGTGGCTTAGCCAGTCTCCAGAGTTATAAGTCTGTGTTGTGCAACGACAGCCCAAAACATCATAGCTTTAAGAGAAGATATGCATGGAAGAATGGGCCAAAAATACCAGCTATGTGTGCAACCCTGGTGAAGATCTACAGGAAATGTTTAACCTATGTAATTGCCAACCAAAGTTACATTACAAAGTATTGAGGTGAGCTTTTCTTATTGACCAAATAATTATTTTCTGCACCAATATACAAATATATTCTTTAAAAATCATACAATGTGATTTCGTGGATTTTTTTTTACATTCTGTATCTCACAGTTGAAGTGTACCTATGATGAAAATTAAAGACCTATCTCAAGTGGGACAACTCACAAAATCAGTGGCTGGCAAAAACTGTTTTGTCCCACTGTATATAGATTTTAATTCCATTTATTTATCTTCATCTGCAGTTTTCTATCTAATGTAACGCAGACGCTTACATAGAGTCACTGACTTGCACCCCTCATTCCTCCAGAACAGGCATATAGTGACAGTGAACAATCGCTTGCATGTTAACTTTGCAGCAATCCCGAACACTGAGCATGCAGGTAGCAAAAGTAGAGAGAACATCGACCATCTGGGAGTTTGAGAAGTCAGAGCATACATACATGGGGAGATCAGAGAAGCACTGATCCAGGAGTACTTTCAGAATTGGGCAGAGTGCCCAAAAATGTACTTGAAGTGTAACGATCCCCATGAAAAAGCATAACCCCGCCCCCAGACAACATTTGAAAAATTATACAAAGTGGGCGGTGCCAGGAAGAATGGAAAGGTATGGCCAAGTGTGGAGGATGAGAGGAGGGGGGAGCATGGGGGAGTGTTCAGGAGGACAGTGACAGCTTGCTTAATCTGACCCTGAAACATTGACAGTGACCAAAGCGACGTTAGCAGTTTTGCGACTGATTGATCTGATCAACATTCATCTGTTTTGAACATTAGCCTATGTTAGCATTACCACTCAGAGACTGGACCCATCCTGTCTCCCTCTGCCTCAGCAGCAGCGGCCTCGGGCGGCGCTGACTCAGTGCCCTGAGCCAGCGGATCTCCTCCGCCGTCACCGGAGATAGAGGAGTAGAGGGAGGCTTTAAAATTAGCATGACTGGTAGTTTGTGGCGGTTGTCACCTTCTTCGTTCCAGTGGATCACCTAGAGCTACTAATAAAACTGGATGTGTTAAAGCAGTGATTCTCAACCGGTGGGGCACGAACATGCATAACTTTCTTTGACTGTCATGAATATATGAAATGTCCATTTACATGAAGTACAAGTTAGCCAAACATAGATGAATCTTACCTGTCCAGGAGAAAATTATCAACGTTGGCGTCCGTCTCGGATGGTTGCTGAGGCAAAAACACGGGCGTGGGAGGAGTTTGGAGAGACCATGGAAAACGACTTCCGTACGGCTTCGAAGCGATTCTGGTCCACCATCTGGCGTCTCAGGGGGGTAAAGCGGTCTGCCACCAACACTGTTTACAGTGGGGATGGTGTGCTGCTGACCTCGACGCGGGACGTTTTGGGTCGGTGGATGGAATACTTCGAAGACCTCCTCAATCCCACCAGCATGCCTTCCAATCTGGAAGCAGGGTTTGGGGACTTGGGGTCGGGCTCTCCAATCTCTGGTGCTGAGGTCACCGAGGTCGTTAAAAAGCTCCTCGGTGGCAAGGCTCCGGGGGTGGATGAGATTCGACCGGAGTTCCTCAAGGCTCTGGATGTTGTGGGGCTGTGTTGGTTAACGCGGCTCTGCAATATTGCGTGGACATCGGGGGCAGTTCCCTTGGATTGGCAGACCGGGGTGGTGGTCCCCCTGTTTAAAAAGGGGGACCACAGGGTGTGTTCCAACTACAGGGGGATCACACTTCTGAGCCTCCCTGGTAAGGTCTATTCAGGGGTTCTGGAGAGGAGGGTCCGACGGATAGTCGAACCTCGGATCCAGGAGGAACAATGCGGTTTTCGTCCTGGCCGTGGAACACTGGACCAGCTCTACACCCTCAGCAGGGTCCTGGAGGGTGCGTGGGAGTTCGCCCAACCGGTCTACATGTGTTTTGTGGACTTGGAGAAGGCGTTCGACCGTGTCCCTCGGGGGGCCCTGTGGGGGGTGCTCCAGGAGTATGGGGTTCCGGGCCCCTTGATACGGGCTGTTAGGTCCCTGTACGACCGGTGCCAGAGTTTGGTTTGCATTGCCGGCAGTAAGTCGGGCTTGTTTCCAGTGAGAGTTGGACTCCGCCAAGGTTGCCCTTTGTCACCGATCCTGTTCCTAACTTTTATGGACAGGATCTCTAGGCGCAGCCAAGGCGTTGCGGGGATCCGTTTTGGTGACCTCAGGATCGGGTCTCTGCTTTTTGCAGATGATGTGGTCCTGTTGGCTTCATCGGAGCGTGATCTACAGCTTTCGCTGGAGCTGTTCGCAGCCGAGTGTGAAGCGGCTGGGATGAGAATCAGCACCTCCAAATCCGAGGCCATGGTCTTGAGCCGGAAAAGGGTGGGGTGCCTCCTCGGGGTCGGGGATGGGGTCCTTCCCCAAGTGGAGGAGTTTAAGTATCTGGGGGTCTTGTTCACGAATAAGGGAAAAATGGAGCGGGAGATCGATAGACGGATTGGTGGGGCATCTGCAGTTATGCGGGCGCTCTACCGGTCTGTCGTGGTGAAGAGAGAGCTGAGCCAAAAGGCGAAGCTCTCGATTTACCGGTCGATCTACGTTCCTACCCTCATCTATGGTCACGAACTCTGGGTGGTGACCGAAAGAACGAGATCACGGATACAAGCGGCTGAAATGAGTTTCCTCCGCAGAGTGTCTGGGCTCTCCCTTAGAGATAGGGTGAGAAGCTCAGTCATCCGGAGGGGGCTCAGAGTAGAGCCGCTGCTTCTCCACTTTGAGAGGAGTCAGTTGAGGTGGCTCAGGCATCCGGTCAGGATGCCTCCTGGACGCCTCCCCGGTGAGGTGTTTCAGGCACGTCTCACCGGGAGGAGGCCCAGGGGAAGGCCCAGGACACGCTGGAGGGACTATGTTTCTCGGCTGGCCTGGGAGCGCCTTGGGGTTCCTCCCGAGGAGCTGGAACAAGTGGCTGGGGAGAGGGAAGTCTGGGTCTCTTTGCTTAGGCTGCTGCCCCCGCGACCCGACCCCGGATAAGCGGAAGAAAATGGATGGATGGATGGATGGATGGGCGTCCGTCTTCAAATTCTTCTGTTTTCAGGTGTCTCCATCTTGCAAAGGCATCTCCTATACAAATCGTTGTTTTATTTCAGACTTTGTCACAATGTATTTCTGAATGATAACTAGGTCTTTTAGGTGTAGTAATGTTAAACATTTTTTATCCAAAACACATTTGTAGCTGCAGCTGTAGTAACTAGAGCAGAGCTGGCAACCCCGATGCCGAAACACAACTGACTTCGTCATTGGTAGATAGGTGGAGAGTGGCGCTTCAGACCAAAACACAAGATGACAAAATCAACTGATGTCTGCTGCAACTTCACTCTTTAAATGACAATATCCTGCCCGTACTACAAATGTCAGTGATATAAGTATTTGAAATGAACATTCCTGATTTCCTAATGTCTAGTGACATATCAGGTCCATTTTATGGCCCCCCCACGGGGGGGTGCGGACACGCCCCTGGGGGGGCGCCAGTAGGCTACAGGATGACCTCAGTGAAGCTGTCCCCCACCCACTTGAAAAGTAAAATCTTTAGGCGGATCGGTTAGTGCTTCGTTTGTGCAGATTTGTGCAGGTAAAATTTCGTTTGTGCTGCTTTGGTTTTTGAGATATTAAACTTTATTTTATAGGTCATTCAAAGGTCACCATCCCCCCAGACACCTTCAAAAAGGACCAAAATAGTCTACTTTTTTAGTGCTTCGTTTGTGCTGATTTGTGCAGGTAAAATTATCGTTTGTGCTGCTACGCTTTCTGAGATATAACAAGTTTTATTTTTGCGTGATGACGTCACCGTCCCCCCAGACAGCTCCAAAACGGACCAAAATAGTCTACTTTTTTAGTGCTTCGTTTGTGCAGATTTGTGCAGGTAAAATTATCATTTGTGCTGCTACGCTTTCTGAGATCTAACAAGTTTTATTTTTGCGTGATGACGTCACCGTCCCCCCAGACAGCTCCAAAACGGACCAAAGTAGTCTACTTTTTTAGTGCTTCGTTTGTGCAGATTTGTGCAGGTAAAATTAACGTTTGTGGTGCTACCGTTTCTTTTTTTCTTTTCTCTTTTCTTCTATAGCTATATTAAAATCCCCCCCTATAATAATTCCAGCATTAGGGTATTTTTTAAACCAGTGTTCTATTTTGTTTTCCAGCGAATCAAAGAAGGTATTTACCTCCGAAGAGGCATTATATCCATACAGATTAATCAGTATTAGTGTGGTCTGATTTACCGTAATTATCAGTAAGCAGAAATGACCTAATGGATCAGAGTCAGAAACCAGGACATCCCCTTCAAACCTGTTTTTGAAGATACCAACACCAGCTGAGCAATCCATACCATGAGAAAACCAGACATAATTTCCCCACTGGGATTTCCAGAAATTTACATCAGTTCTGAGAGAGTGACATTCCTGGAAGAAAAAAATCAGTTTTGTGCCCTTTTACAAATAAAAATAAGGCTTTCCTTTTAACAATATTTCTAAGCCCCCTTACATTAACTGAGAGTAAAGATAATGACATAACGAACAAGAACAGTAGAAAACAATATATATAATATACTTTATATATAACAATATATAAAGTATTAGCTCAACTTGAATGAACTACACTAAAATAGAATTTAGTGATCATACAAACCAAGGGCTCTGCTGACAGTGCTGTCAGAAACAAGGTGCAAAAGCATGGTTACATGACTCAGGCTATTTTACCCCGTATTTATGTTATTAGGCAGTCTTTATCCATTACCAGTATCTTAGGTAATACTTACAGTTATGATAAGTTCACTAGTCATTAACAGAGATCCGTTTACCGTCAATGATGGCAAGTGCTCCTCGAAAACTGGCCTTTTTTCCTTCTTTCCTTGCCTGCTCCACCAGAGGCCAGAGTTTATTCCTGGCTTCCTTGGTGCTTTGAGTAAGATCTTCCAGGATCCGGACTTTCCTCTGCCTAAGCACGGTCGATGTTTGGGCATCCCTCCAGATTTTGTCCCGTTGCGATCGAGAGATGAACTGCACGATGATGCGGCGAGAGGATTTTAGCTTATCCGAACGCGGACCCAGCCTGTGAGCGATGTCCACCAAGAGGGGAAGCTGGTCTGCGGTGTCTGGGGAGACTGCACTGAAGAGGTCAATCACTAGCTGAGCTCTCCTCCACTCTGGCCACTCTTAGATTCCACCTCCTCTTATACGAATCCATTTCTTCCACCTTATCCCGAAGAGCAGCATTCTCCTTCTGCAGTGAAGAAACCCTCGAATCAATATTCTCCATTTTCTCCAAGACAATGTCCATATGCTTAGCCAGAGACTGCAGAGAACCGACCACATCTTTGATAGAGGCACTATTAGCTTTGACGGCAGTCTCCACAAGTACCATCCTAGCTAGGCACTCCTCCTGCATTTTTTCTATGCGTAGCATCACAGCTAACATAGCCGGCGGAGCCTCAGGGTTTTTCACGTTTGGCTTGGGTTTCTTCGCTGGGCGGTTGTCAGGAGTTGTTTGTTTTGTGGACTTTAAAAAGGCTTTCGACTGGATGAATAGGGATCTGTTAAATTTGAAGCTTCTCCAGGCCGGGTTGATGGGAAGTTTTACTGGGCGTTAAAGTCCCAGTATCCAGACTGTGTGGGATGTGTTCAGGTGAATGATGAGCAGACTGAGTGGTTTTGTTTCCCCTTTGGTGTAAAACAGGGGGATTTTTTGTCCCCAAGCCTGTTCTCTCTGTTCATAAATGATTTGGCTCTTGAAATTAAACATCTAAACTTAAATTGTTGGCATTCTGCTCTATGCTGATGATGTAGCGCTACTGGCTGAAACTGAAGAGGATCTACTGAAAATGTTCTACAAAATAGGTGCTGTAGATGGAGACTTGTTAAAAATCCAGCAAAAACACAAATTATGCACTTCAGGAAAGGTGTTACTGTTAGGTTAGAAAGTGGTTGACCTTCAAAGAATCACACACAAGGGTCGGAGAGAATATGGAGTCAATAAGCTCTGCAGAGGTAGATGTGGATAATCAGTTCTGCAGAGGGAGACCAGGAAAATACTATAAGGAATGAGCCAACCGTGTCTGTCTGTTCTTAGCCTCCCAGTGTCATAGTCTCTGGTCTCCAACAGCATCCCCTCTGCAGTCTCTCTTTATTTAGTCACACTTCATTAACATATTAAAAGAACAGGATGTCATGCAAATGAGCATGTGACTGAAACCAAAATGACATTTATAAAGTACATTAGAAAGACACCCTAAGAAAATAATAATACAACATTATTATTTTACCTAACATTTCCCCCCTGAAATGTGGTTTTTAAATGTGATCATGAACAACAAAAAGTTGTAAAATAGGTAACAACTCCAATAATGTAAAATTATAAGAATCATAAAAACCAGACAACAAAAGGTTGCAAAATAAGTAGCATCCCAAATAAAAAATAAAAAATAAAAAATAATTATAATAAGACAAAGAAATTGCAAAAGTAAGTAGCAATTTCAAAAAGATATTAATGCGAGCTTCACCTAGACATCATCCAATTAATCGCTACCTGAACAGTAGTTTAGATTAATGGAATCATAAAAAGGTTTTTACACATGTTAATTACACCCAATCTTCTTCTTCATTTCTGTCTTCATCTTCAAGCCTCTGATTAAGAAGAGAGTATTGGACCATTGTGTTAGTTATCATCTTATTCATCATTTGTTTTATACATGGGAGAACACAACTAACAAAAATGCAGAAAAGTATCACAATTACAATGAATGGCATAGCTATTTTTAAAAGAACCTGATACCACCTGCCAGTTGTCAGCCAGCCCATGAGATCCCATTGTCCATTACTGCTTTCTTGTGATTTTAAAAAGTCAGTTAATCCCTGCACCCGGTCATGAATGAGAGTCCAATTATCATGTGTACTAGGAATGCAAGTACAACAGTGTTCACCAATTACAGTACAAAGTCCACCTTCAGAAGCAAAAAGAGTGTACAGAGCTACCCGATGTTGCATCAGCATGGTCTTCATCGCCAGTTTTTCAGGATCGTTGGCCAGCAGGTTGGACATTTCAGCAAGGATGTCTGTGATCTTTTCCAAAGTCCACCAAACCTCGTTCATCCCTTTTGTCAGGCTTGCAACTCCAACAGGTGGGAACATGGTGTGGAAGATTCCTTTTGCATCACTGTAGAGAGGTTTTCGTCCACCATTGTCAGAGAACGGGTTGAACACTTGTGGAGGGTTGAATTCCCGTTTATTCAGCTCTGTAGGTTTAGAAGGTGCCACACCAATCCTTAGGTAGGTAGAGGTAGAAAGTGTGACCACACTTCCAGATGTATCCGTCAGGCGTTCCCATGCCAAATTGGGAGGGAACCTCTAGGAGATGGGTTCCTCTTTTGACAGTGGTTTTGAAACCACTTATCTTGTCTTGAAGTTGAGTGGAGTTGAGGGTTATGTTTCTTGGCACAGATGTGTTTCCAATCGTCATCCAGTGGTTAATACGCATCATTTTCGTCTGGGTTGCTGACAAGGGTAGCGTGTCCTCACAGATGGAATTTCCTAAAAATGCATGTTTGTTGTTACAAGGGACTGAAAAACAGAAAGTGTATTTTCCAGTAAGGCGTAGTAAGTTGATTCCTTTGGCAACTGAAGCATTCGGTTTTTTTGGGGGGGAAAAGTCACCAGGCTGGGACCATGTCCTGTTGTTCTCAGCAGTGCAGCAGTGAGGTAAGGTGGAACAGTCTGTTCCAACAGTTGTTATAGTTAATTTGTATAGCAGACATATGGTATTATTTAAGGTGGTTGGGACAGCAGTCATCGATGAGACTTCTTCAGAATGGTGTGGGATCCATGAACAGACATAACAGCTGGTATTGAAACCTAAACGTTTTTGAGTCAAATTAACTATTTGGTACCAGGTGTTCTTGAATGCATGGTGGGTTAGAATTTTAGCTCTTCTTTCCTTTGATGTCTGGGCGTCATCAGGTGTGAGGAAAAAGCAGTGGAATAGAGGCAGGCAAACTGCCAGACAGGAGGGGAGCCAAACTAGTTTCATGTTGGCTAGAGGCAAATAAGAGGACTAGCCTTCAAAAGGTCCTTCCCAGCGGGGACTCGTCCATTTCTTCCTTTTAATCACCTTGATGAATACCCAGTCTCCAGGTTTGATTGGCTTTTCAGGATCCTGTAAAACAGAAGGAGAGATAGGCAGATTGTGTGCGTTTTGCACTTCTTTGGCTAGGATAATTTTCCTCATGTAATCAGCTAATGTGAGTTCTTCGTCTGCTTTTTGCAAATCAGGCGCAACTAGAGGTAACCTGTAAGGTCTGCCATAAATGATTTCAAAAGGTGTTAAACCTTGTTTTGTTGGCGTGATTCTCATGTAAAGTTTTACTAGGTCCAAACACTCAGGCCATGGTCTTCTAGTCTCTGCCATGCATTTCCTGAGTCTGCTTTTGATGGTCCCATTATGTCTTTCTACTAAACCTGCACTTTGGGGGTGATAGGCACAATGATTTTTTTAGTTGGATGTCTAAATGTTTTGCCATATTTTGAATAACCTCATTCACAAAATGTGGTCCATTATCTGAATATATTACTTGTGGAATACCATGGTTTGCAATGATAGTTTTACATAGTGCTTTTTCCACTGTTAGAGCATCATTCTTTGCAGTGGGAATTATTTCCGGCCATTTGGAGAAAGCGTCAATTATTACTAAGCAATATTTGTATGAGCCGCTCTGTGTTAGTTCAATGAAATCCATGTGGATTGTGTGGAATGGGTAGGCTGGTTGAGGAAATTGGCCTCGCTTGGGTCTCATATTCCCTTGTGGGTTGTGTTTGATACATGTTAGGCATGTTTTGCAAAAATGTTTTAAGTATGTTTCAAGGTTGTATGTTGTAAAGTGTTGCTGTATTATTGATACCATCCCCCCTGTGGAGACATGGCAAGGCCCATGGCTCACAAGCGCAGCAGCTTTAAACAGTGATTTAGGTAGGATGGGTTTATTACGAACTTCATAAAGTCCATTTTCGTTTAGAATGGCACCTTTTGTTTTCCATAATTGTTTTTCAGAAGAGGGAGCGTTTGTTTGCATGTCTTTCAAAACAGTCTGATGTATAAGTTCCTGTTCTGTGGTCTGTGTAATTCCGAACTCTGCTTCCGCAGAGAGCGGATATTGTCTCACTCTAGGTGTAAAATGTGATTTAGCAGTTATTTGAACGGGAGCAATGGATGAGAGTAGGCCCACATCAGTGGGGGTTTTAGACCATAATGTGTCAGGGACTTCTTTGAGTTGCTTTTCTTCCTCTTCAGTCAATAAGATGGTGTCTGCTTCTGGTCATTCTAGTGGTGCAACTTGAGTGGTGCAGTGGAGTGGCATGATAAGGGGCAGTCTATATAAACCTGTGGATTCACTGTATTGCCAATGATCTTCTTTATTTTCTTGCAAAGTTTTAAAATCTGTGGCGTGATTTGCTTTTCGCACCATATATCCCAAATCTTTCCAACGTGATGTACTGCTTTTTGTCAGGGATATATGCGGATCTGTAGGCAAATCGAAGAATGGTTTAAGGCTGGTAGACAGTGTTACTGAGGCAGCTGAAAAAGATTTTCCATCAGTAATGATGTGTGAGGTGAACACTACAGCAGGTGAGAGTTGCATAAAATAGTCTTGGAACTTGGGATCAGGTTCAGGCCTCAGAGCCATAGTCACATGTAACTGTGATGTAGGCATGATTTGTTTGTCGGGTTCAGGAACTACCTGCAAAGCTGTGTCCATCATTGTTGTTGTATCTTTAAGGTTTTCTTTAGGTTCAACTCGTAAAAAATAGTACAGACCGAGTCCCTGTGGTCTATGAGTTGTATTTAGGTAAATGTCATCCTTTCCTGTTCTCACAGCTCTCATGCCGTCTCCCACTGGGATAATTGAGATTTTTAGGGCTGACATTAAGTCTCTGCCCCACAAATTGAGTGGACATTGTGGTGAAATGACTATTGAGTTTTTAGAACTAAACCTAGTTTTTGGATCTGTTATTAACACTGGTTTAGATAAAAATGAGCGCGTAGTAGCACCATCTGCTGATTTGACCAAAGTGCTTTCTTTAGATTCTAGCAGATTAACGCCAGAGGAGATCACTGTTCTGCAAGCTCCAGTGTCACAAAGGAGCTCCACCATTTGTTCATTAATTTTAAGTGTTATGTAAGGCTTCTCTTTAAGAACATTAAGTAATTCCCAGGCACCACAGCAATCCACCACCTCATTAGAGGCGGTAAAAGTATCTAGTCATTGCTCTGTGAACCGCGAGTGGTCTGGGGCAGTTGGACCCTGTGTATGGATCTGACCTTGCCCTCTGCCCCCTTCTCGGCCTCTGCCTCTGCTACATTCATTTGAAATGTGGCCTACTTTCACGCAGATCCAACACGTGGGGGCAGTGTGGCCACCTTGATGTCTCCATGAACCCTGGGGTGTGTGATGATGTGTATTCCTTCGTGGTCTAAACCCCCTTCCTTTGTTGTGGTTGTCACTTTGATTATAAACTTCCCCCTCAGCGTCTTCAAGCTGGGTGTGAAATACCTGTGTGTCGGAGTCTGGAGGTTTTGGTTTCTTCCCCTTTTCTTTCCATGAAACCTTCTGCAAAACGTGCATTGGCCATAAGGGTAGTAAGGTCGCAAGTTTCCCATGTCAGAAGGTGATTTTTAATCCAATTAGTGATAGTGGGGTGGAAACTATGTAGCAGACCATTACACAAATGCCGCATATATGGAGTATCATCACCACCCTCTTTAGTTAGGCCACTGTGGATATCATGTTCTTTTTGGTATCTGTATTTAAAATCATCTACAGTTTCCCCAGGCTTCTGTTTTATGGAGGCCATATGCCCATAATCTGGTTTCTTTTTAAACTGTGCACGAACTTTAACCGCTACTGCATCGAATTGTTGCTTTAGTGCTCCCTGGAAATCATTCTGAAATTGTAACACAACTCCGGCAGCATCTCTTCCTGTGTAATTTCCTCCTACATGGTGCCAGTCTTTTCCCAACGATGCAGCCATAGCCTGTCCTAATTCATGACCGTTTAACCGATAGGATTTGACCACATCAACCATATCCTCTGTCCATTTTTCTGGATCCTCCTTATGGCTGGTGATTTCTTCTACAACCTTTTTAACGTCTTTAAGTGACCATGGTCTAAAAACATATCTCGGAGTGCCATCGGCAGATGGTACTTGAATCATAGGGTTAACATCTATTGAGTCCTCTGGTTCACTCTCATAAGACTTATCCTCAGATTTTTTTGGACCTGACTTCTTTGTAATTCCAAGTCTTTGTTTTATTGTGGTACCATCTGTTTTTTCTTCAATTGCAAATTGATCTCTTGGAACAGGAGGAAATAGACCTTCCCCTAAAGCCCCCGGCTGGTCTGATGGGGGTGTTGGTGGAGGTGCATAAGGAGGAGGACACAGTGTGAGTTCGTCATCTAGCTTTTTCATAAGAAAAGCCTCATCTTTAGAGCCTTTGTTTTTTTTCCTGTTTTTTATATTTTGCTTCCTTTTCTCGGTTTCATCAGCCCACACACATGCTATTTTTAACTGTGTCTGTTTAACTTTTTTCTTTTTACCTTTAGCGATAAGTGTTTTTGCTTCGAGAACACATACCAGTTCTTTCCATTGATTTCCTTTAAGTTTCCCGTCTACTTTATACTTTTTGCGCCATTTTGTCAGAAACTGAAGATTTTCGGGGTCCTTTTTATGCATATACTTTGAATCTCCCTCTAATTTGTCGGTGGAAACATCGTTTCCCATCTTTGCGTTGTTTTTATATAACCCTTAATGGGTTCTATTAATTGGTCTGGTAAAGTCTAGTGTTAGAATACAAATAGTTCTAGGAGGATAACGGCAATTATTAATATTAAGATTAAGGTGAATGAAAAAGCAAGAACTATTAAAGTAGTCTGTCGAGTTAAAGTTAGTCATTTATTCTTTAATTAATTAAAATAATTTTTTGGTCATTTATTTGAGATTTTTAATTGTAATCAAATTCTGCTAAAACTGGATCGTATAGATTTACTCTAAGTGTCTCTTTTGTGCAACTAGATTGAGCCGTTTTATGGCTTTCTTAATCTAAGGATGTGTTGTGTAACCTATAATTCCGCACAGAACGTCTCTTGTAGTGCACGTCAAACCGTACGTTAACACCGTTAGGTTTCAGGTTGGACTGGCATACATAAAGATTATGTCCTGTGCCTATCTTACTCTACCCACCTGGGGTGCGGTATATCGTTTTGATTCTCCTGTTTGTGTTTTTACTCCCATACACTGGCGTGCTTTATTTCCCAGCGAGGTGGATTGGCTCGCAAACCTAACCCGTTACAACCGTTTCCCAGCAAGGTGGACCGATTCGCAAACCTGGTCCGTTACACCCTTTTTTCGAGGTGGACAGGTTCGCAAACCTGTACCGTTACACCCTTTTGCTGTAGTAAATAACGCATTAATCACTTAAGGATCAACACCTGATATTTTATCAGAGAGGCTAAAGCGTCCTTTAGGCCCAAACAGCAGAATATACCCTGACTATCTTAGAATTGTTTTTTTTTTTTTTATGTGAAGGTGCACAAAAAAGACGTACTCACAATCTCCCCCCTATGCGAGTGATTCAAACCGAATCGATCGCACCGGAGCACGCGCAGGGGGTCCTCGTGGAAGTAGTCTCTGGTCTCCAAGAGCATCCCCTCTGCAGTCTCTCTTTATTTAGTCACACTTCATTAACATATTAAAAGAACAGGATGTCATGCAAATGAGCATGTGACTGAAACCAAAATGACATTTAAAAAGTACATTAGAAAGACACCCTAAGAAAATAATAATACAACATTATTATTTTACCTAACAGTTACTCCACGAAGCACAAAGGTTTTTACTTTTTGTAATACCATTCTTGAGTCTGCAGCCCAGTATAAGTATCTAGGATTTGTATTTGATGAATTTATGTTGTTTGACAGAGGAGTTAAAATCCTAGCAGCTTCAGCCAGTAGAGCCCTGGGTTCTGTGATAAACAAGTTAAAAACCTGTAAAGATCTTGGTTATGGTACATTCTCCCAGTTGTATGCTGCCTGTGTTAAACTATGCTGCTGGTGTGTGCAGAGCCCAGCCTTGGACGCTGTAGAAAACCGTGCAATCCGCTGCTTCTTGAAGGTTCATAAGTTTGTCCCAGTGCTGGCAGCGCAGGGTGATATGGGCTGGGTTCCTGGATCGGTCCAAAGGAAATGTGAAATGGTTAGACTGTGGAATCGACTTATAAACCTGAAAGTGGAGAAACAAAAACAGTTTTTCTGTGGAGTAAGAATAAGTCCCCCTGGGCTGCAGAGCTCCGGACTGTTTTTGCTGATGTACAAATCCAGTATGTATTCTGTAATCATTTGTAGCGTCAATAACATCAGATCCAATTTGATGTCAGATTTTAAACACTAATGGTTGATTGGGATTATGGCTAAGCCAAAGCTAAGGACTTACTTACAAGTTAAAGATGTATTTGAAACAGAGTTGTATGTAAAAGCAAACCTGACAAGGAACCAAAGACCTTTGGTGGCTCAGCTGTGAACTGGCATCCTTCCTCTGGCCTTAGAAACCGGCAGCTTCACTCAAACTCCTGAAGAGGATCGACTCTGTAGATTGTGTGAGTTAGGAGAGGTTGAAAGTGAAACTCATTTTGTGTTATATTCCCCAAAGTACGATAGTTTTAGAAATTTATTATTTGGTGAATAGTTTGTTCAAAAGCCTGAAATGTTCTGAAGTGGATCAGTAATGACGACAAGATGAAATGGTTGTTTAATTTTAATGTGTTTAAATTGGCTACTTTAGTTTGTAAAGCCTGGATGAGGCGGCAGACGTGTTTATTTAAATAAGTTCATGTATGTTCTGCCTACTGTCTGGCAACTGGTCTGTTGTTGGTGGTACTGGTGTCTAATAAGCCCATTAGGGCCGGGCATACAGTGTGTACGCAAGACACAATAATAAAATACTATTCATTCATTCATATTCTTTTTTTTTTTTTTTTTTACGGTGTCCTGTTTGGCAGTGTGGAGCTCAGAATTGGTGTCTGAGTACCAAGTAGAAGGCCAACAGATTTACTTTCACAAGCGGAGCAGTACAGCTTTTGCTATAGTACCCCACTTGATATATGTGTGAAAAATCTTTATTTTGAATTGTTGGGGTTTTTATTTCCTGATGTTATGGACACGGAGACGGAAAATTAAGGAGAAGAAAGAAGGAAGATGAAGAAGAGAGGTAGGAAACAAAAAGTCAAGAGAGAGGGTGAGTTGAAAATACAAGAGAGGAAGGGGAACAAAGAAAACACAGGAAGTCATTGAAGTCTGCCTCCATACCCACAGGACGGCAGAGAGAGGGGGAAAAACAAAACAAAACAAAACACGAAAAGGAGCAAAGGAGAACCCCAGGGGAACATCCAGCGGCCACTATATAGGGGCCCGGGGGGCAGCAGTGACGAGCAGACGGGTCCCGCCGGCAACCGGCGCACCGGGGCGGGCCAGTCAACGGACCGGGGGAGCCGGGGCCCAGGGGCACCCCACCCCCCAGCAGGGACCCGACAAGGGACCGGCCGACGAGGGGGCCCCAGCACTGCAGAGGCCGGCCGCCACGCGCCGCCTCGACCCTAGGCCAATCCCCACCGCCAACATCCCAGCGCCCCACCGATAGCCGCAGGGGACGGACAGCATCCCCAGGCCGGGCTCAGCCAGCATCTGGACACCAAGTTGTACCAGCTCCCGGGTCCCGATCCCGCGCAACGCAGGGTGCCGAGACCAGGGCGCATCCAACGAGGGCCAGGGTCGGTCCAACCCGCCAATGAACCGGCCACGCACGGTACGCACAGAACAGGTGATCAAACGAGCAGAGACGCCGGATCCGCATCCCGCCGAGCCACCGAGCAGGCCCCACCCAACAATCCCAAACCTGGCACCCCTAAAAGATGTGCCCCAACCAACCAAAGGAAGATATCGGCCCAGCGCATCGGCCGACCGACACACCGGCCGACCGACACCCCGGCCCCCCCAGGCCCGGCCACGCACGCACCAGGTCCGAACCGGATTGACCACCGATGCACCAGCTGGCAGGGGCCCCCGTCACCGGCGGGGAGTGACGGAGGGGAAATAGGCCCCCCATTAAGTGTAAGGCCTGAGGTGCGCCAGGCGAGGGGGCAGACCAAGATCCAACCTGACAGGTAGACAAAGACATACAGACACAGTCATACGTTCCCTCCCTCTTAAACCCATACATTCTCACTGACTCACCAAGACACCCAAAAAAATGACGCTGTACCCTCACTCACACACCCCATGCACACTTTATGCTCCCAGGTCCAGGTACCGATGCCCCATTAGAGCCACCAGCCCCCGGACCCGGGAGGTGGACCCCCTACCTTCTAGGACGGAGACAAGCAGACCGCCAAGGGCCCCACAGTGGCAAAGCAGCCCGACAGCCCAGGACCCCGACCAGACCGCCTGTCCTCCTCCGGACCCCAACCCCTGATGGCCCGTAGCGAACAGGGGTGTGGAAAGACCCCTAGCCTCCATCCTCCCGCTCGAGTATGGTGTTGATGCGTGTTGTTATAATGTGCATTTAAAACAGAGGGGTGGGATGTGGGGAAGGCAGCCACACATCCCCCAACCCCCACCCCGAGCCCTCAGTGTCTATATGTGGTTTAACAGTGGGCACCGGCACCAGAGGTGAAGCTGATTGTACCGCTCCCCCTCTGGATGCCGAAAAGTGTGCCCACCCCAAAGTCCCTACATATGTGTCGCGTGAGAATGTTATAAGTGGGAGTGTCTAAGTTGTATATTAAAATTGGGACCCAGGACACCACGGGATAGCGAGGAGGAAGCTCCTCGCACCCCAGTGATGTGCCCATGCCCCAAGACCCTATATGAGTGGTAAAGTGATGGAGCAGGTGGACAGAGGTGTCCAGGGATGGGGAGGGAAGGACTGGGAGACAAAATGTCTTCCCAGGGAGCCTGCTCCCCCACTGACCCCAATAGGCACCGCTGTTCACCGGGATCCACCAGGGGAGGGAGGCCATGGCACGTTCGACCTGGGGCCCACGGCCACAGCACCACAAAGCCCCACGGACCCCAAGGCAGACCCCCCAGCCCCATCCCAGAAGGGGAACTAAACCCACCCTGACATTCGCTCTGCTCTCAAAACACAAAAGACACTAGACACCCAGGTTGAGTTCGCCCCCCCCAATCCCCCCCCCCTCCCGCACACCCCTCCCCCCCGTCCAAGTGCCCGCGTAGGGGGAGAGCACCTGTCGCTACACAGCAGCAGCCTCCCCGCCAGCAAAGGAGGCCCCCAGCGCCACCCGCACACCGGAGGCCCCCGTAGCCCGAACCACGTCGACGAACCTGCCCAGACCAGGAGCAAACCGATGAGCCGGGTGGCCGACCCACCAGGCCGACATCCACCAGCCTCATTCTTTGTGGAGCGACCACTGTTGCTCAACGGCCCGGCAGGAGACCAAACCCAGCGCCCCACCCACCTGCCCTGCACGCCCACCACCCGGCCAGTCCACCCGCAAGTCCGACCGAACCCGGCCAAATGCCCAACCCCAGCGCCCCACAAAAAGACCAAGACCCAGGAGCCAAGTCCAGCGCAAAAAAGGACTGATGCGGCCCAGATACGCCAACCAGCCGCCACGACCAGCAGCCAGGCACCCAACCAGCAAACAAGGCAAGACGCCATACAGGGACCGGCAATGACAATCGGCCCAGAGAAAAAGAGAGAGGCAGCTGCACATGCTGGCCGCCGGCCAGCCACGACCCCCACAGCCAACAGAGACCCCACGCCGGCCGACCCCCAGCCAGGACCACAGCTAGGGGGCGCGGCGCCCCCGAGCCCCGAATCCCCAGGCCCACCCCAGGCCCACCCCAGACCCTACCCAGGCGCAGCGCGGCCACCAGGCCAGTAACCCATGTCCGCCAGTGCAACCCCCCCAAGGCACCGCATGCAGCCATCAGGAGTCACCACCCAAAGCCCAACCCCAGGCCGGCCACGACGTCCAGCGCCCCATCCGCCCAGTGATCCCATCCCCCGGGGTCCCCCCCAGACGCCTCCAACCCCAAAACCCCCACATCAGCAACAGTGTCCCAAACGACAAAACCAAGTGCCCCCCACCCCCACTAGGTGATGGAGCCGATCAAAGGAGCCCAGAGAGATTGATCAGATATGCAGCCAGAGGCCGTCTCAAGACCAATATGGTCCAACAAGAGATTTCTATACTGATTAATATTAAGAGCTTTTTTATTTTTCCAGTTCAGGAGGATAGTTTTCTTAGCGATGCATAAGGCAATGTGAACCATTAGAACTGACTTTGTGTCCATGGTGACATCATTTAAATTTCCTAACAGGCAAATTGAGGGAGATGGTGGGATGTTACATTTCAGACACTTTGATAAGTCCTCACATATCTGGCACCAGAATTTCTTAACAGGTGGACAGAACCAAAGCGCATGAACATAAGTATCTGGTATATTGCTTGTGCATTGTAAGCAGGTATTAGACGATGTAAAACCCATCCTAAACATTCGTTGACCTGTATAGTGTACTCTATGAAGGATTTTGTATGGTATTAATTGCAAATGAGGATTTGTTGTTATTTTAAAGGTTCTTAAACATATCTGAGACCAGACGTTTTGGTCAAAGCTGGCTGATAAATCCACCTCCCATTTTGAAATAGGGATGGCTATTGATTCATCTAATGTAGATAAAGTTTTGTATATTTTAGACAGCAATTTGGGGGGGTTGAGATTAAGAAAATCTAAAACTCTTGCTGGAATTTTTAATTCAGCTGTATTGAGCCTAAATTTACCTTTAATAATAGATTTAATTTGTTGATATTCTAAGAATTTGTTTTTATCAATTCCATATTGTGTAATTAATGTCTGTTCCTTCAAATATATGTTCCAGGTATTCAATTCCATTGCACCTCCAGACTGGGAAACTTATCATACATTTTTTGCAAGTTGTCGGGGTTATTCCAGATGGGTGTGCGTCTGCATGGGATTATTGTGGACTCTGTCATTTTTAGAAACTCCCACCATGCTGTCAGAGAGGAGCTGATATTTATGCTCCTTTTTGCGAGGGCTTTGCAGATTATTTTAAGATCAACATTAATGAGGGATATGGGACGATAGCTGGTAGGAAACAAAGGGTCTTTACTTGATTTTAGTAGAAGACTAATGTAGGCAGAATTCATATTTGGTGGGAGTCGGCCATTTTCCTTGGTTTCCTGCAGCATTCTGTGGAATGTTGGTGCCAGAATATTCCAGAATTCTTTATAGAACTCTGCTGGAAATCCATCTGGGCCTGGAGCCTTGTTATTGGACATGCCTTGGAGGGCCCCCTGGAGTTCAGCCGCTGTTAGTGGTGAATCCAGGGCCATCGCTTGATTTTCAGATAATTTAGGTAGTGTTATGTTATCAAAATATTGTTCAATTTCATGATCCGATGGATTTATCTCTGGTGAGTATAAAGCTTTTTAAAATTCTTTAAATGTGTTGTTTATTCTTCCAGGATCATATACTGTATTCCCGGTCTGATCTTTAATAGCAGATATAGTTGTGTTTTCTTTATTAATTTTAAGCTGGTTAGCCAAAAAACTACCTGATTTATTACCTTGTTCAAAGTTTTCTATCCTAAGTCTTTGAATTAAGAACTGGGTCTGTTTATTAATAATTTGATTTAATTCTAGCTTTGCTTTACGGATTTTGCCTAGTCTCTCCTCATCTAGAGAAGCTTCTAATGAATTAATAGTTTCTTCTAATTCCTGAATACGTTTTTTTTCCATTTTCTTTTTATTTGATGAGAATGAGATTATTTTACCTCTAATCACAGCTTTTCCTGGCTCCCAAAGAATGGATGGCGACGTACCAGGGAGGTCGTTATATTCCAAATATGAGGCCCACTCTTTTTCGAAATATTTAATAAATTCTTTATCCTTAAGTAAGGATATATTAAATCTCCAATTTTTGCTTTGAGGTGTTTGTTTTATTTACTAAAGTTAGAGAAACAGGAGCATGATCGCTAACAGCTATAGGGTGTATCTCAGTGTCTGAAATGTCAGTCAACAGTGAGCTGCTGACTAACAAATAATCCAGTCGAGAATATGAATGGTGGACATTTGAGAAGAAAGTATATTTTTTGTCATTGGGGTGAAGAGATCGCCATGCATCACAAAGTCCATAATCGCTCATGTACTGTTTGACTATATCTATAGATTTCCAGCTGCGCTGAGTCCCTGCTGTGCTGAGCCTGTCTATTTCTTCATTTAAACCAAAGTTGAGGTCGCCCCCAAGAAGAAGTGAGCAATCCAAGTGTTCAAGGAGCACCGAGAAGAAGGAATGAAAGAATGAGGGGTCATCAACATTTGGACCATATATACTGACAATACATAACTTTTGGTTATGAATAGATAGTTTTATTCTAATAAATCTACCCTCTGGATCTGTAACTGTATCTATTACTGTAAAATGTACATTTGTATTTATTAATATTGCTACTCCCCTTTGTCTAGAGTTATAGCATGCAGAAAACACATTAGGAAACTCAGGGTATTTAAGATCATCTGCAGCTGAGGTAGATTTATGGGTTTCTTGTAATAAGACGACATCTGCCTTCAATCTTTTAAGCTGGTTAAAAATCTTAACTCTTTTCTCTCTGGTGCCAGCTCCATGAACATTCCATGTGACAAACCTTAGAGTAGTCATAGTTTTGAGATAAAAGTTGTAAAGTCCATATCACCATAGAAACTAATAAACACAGGTGTATTATTAGTTTGTGCTTGGGGTTGCCAGATTGAAAATCCAAAAGCCGAGATATAAGAAAGAGAGAAATAGAAGAAAGCTGTGAAGGTGTGAAGGGTGAGGGTGAGAGAGAAAGAAATAGTTATGTTATGAAAAAATTCTGTGTGTGTGTGTGAGTGATAAAAGAAGGAAAAATGAGTGACAAAGACATTTGGTGATAGATAAAAGAAAAAAGAGCCAGTATCCCAGTGCTTAGCCCTGGCCCCGCCCACATTGAGTAATGTAAACAACTTTACAGAGCTGTGCTAACATTACATTATAGTTGACTGATAAAACAACTCTTATCTGGCCAGTGTTACATGACTAATAAAACCAAGGAGTAAACTGGGGGTCCCTGAACAGCTGCCCATTAACATACAGTTTATCTACTGCTACTGTAGCTCTGGTGCCTTCACTGATATATTTCTTCCTGATTGGGAACAAAACGCGCCTTCTATCCAGGATTTCCTTCGGATATTGATCGTTAACGCTGTAATTCGTTCCCCGCAGTTCTCTGCCCTGACCTCTGACCTGCTCTTTTTGCTTGTAATGCTCAAATTTAGCAACAATTGGTCGCGGCCGGCTGTTGTTGGGCTTCTTACCTCCGAGCCGGTGGACGCGGTGAAAAGTGATGTTTTTTACCGTGTCGCTTGGGAGCTTTAACTGATGTTGGAGAAAATCTCGGACGGTGGATTCAGCGTCCTCCTCAGCCTGTTCTGGGATCCCGGAAAAAACAAGATTGTCCCGCATTCCCCTGGCCTGTATAGCCAAGATAGTTTCTTTCATCCTCTTCCTTTCTCCGGACAGCTGCGTCATCCCCTCGGTGAGTTTCTTTACACTCTCCCTAAGCGTTTGGTTTTCTGCAGCAAGCGATGCTACCTGTTGTTGGCTGAACTCCAGGGATTCCCTTAGAGCTTGAAATTATTTATGGAGAACCTCAACCAGGCCCAGACGGGCGTCTAGGCTGGTTAGCTTCTTATCTATTGAGTCCAGGACATCGCTGTAGCTTTTCTCTGGAGAGATGGTGGAGGTGCTGGCCTCAGAACGAGTGCGTTTTTGTGATGGTGTGCTTGTCGGCACAGGAGAGGTGGATTTCTGTGGCTTGCCCATAACAATGTTGTCAAAGCACTCGTCCAAGTAGCTTTCCAGGCTGTGCAAGGTTTCCTCGTCCAGTTTGTTTATGGAGAAATACAAAATAATGGTTATTATTATTAAACGTTTGCTATATTTGGCTCAAATGTTATGGTTTGTTTTTACCCGAGTTTGTTTGTTTTACCAGTTTACCGCCATATTACTTACGCACAGCTCTCGCGAGATCTCAGCAGCAGCTCATCCTCATCATGAAAACGCTACCGTTTCTGAGATATACACTTAAAATGTTTTTCAAATAGCAGTCTGCCTTTTGTGTGTAAATGTGTTCAATAACTTAAAGTGTAACTGAAGCCCCTGAAAAGGCATAACCCCGCCCCCAGACAACATTAAAAAAATTCTACAAAGTGGGCGGTGCCAGGAAGAACAGAGGGGTGTGGCCAAGTGTTGAGGAAAAGCGGAGGGGGGAACGTGGGGGTGTGTTCAGGAGGACAGTGACAGCTCGCTTAATGTGACACTGAAACATGGACAGTGACCAAAGCGACGTTGGCAGTTTTGCGACTGATCAACATTCATCTGTTTTAAACGTTAGCCTATGTTAGCATTACTCAGAGACTGGAACCCTCCTGTCTTCCTCTGCCTCAGCAGCACCGAGCTCGGGCGGCGCTGGCTCGGTGCCCTGAACCAACGGATCTCCTCCGTCGTCACCGGAGATAGAGGAGTAGAGGGAGGCTTTATGGAGCTCAGCGGCCGCGAGCCGTATCAATTAGAGCCGCTGCCCGAGGCTGGCGCTGCTGCTGAGGGAGAGAGAGAAAGGATGGGTCCGGTCTCTGAGTGGTAATGCTAACATAGGCTAACGTTCAAAACAGTATGTTAGCTATGCTAACTAAGTGCTAATGTGATAATAATTGTAACCTCAAAAACGCAATCCCACTCCAAACTCGCCACGAGGGGGGGGGGGGGGGGGGCGGTATGTCTGATAGTTTTATACCCAAACCCACGGGGCGTGTCTGTGAGACCATGGCTGCTGTGACATGGGGAATGCCAGTGACGTAGAGATGTACCGCTCTCCACCAATCACAAAATTCAAATGCAGTAGCCACCGTTCAACCCTAAGAGGGCAGCACTAAGACGTTTTTAGACCAAAAGGTGTAGAATTAAACAAGTTTACACCAAAATGTAGAAAAATCCCCAGAAACTGAAAGACGGCATTGGTAAAGACCCATTTATACAGTTTAGAAGCAAAAAAAAGTTGTTTGGGGGTTTAGTTACTCTTTAATTTCCCTCTGGGATCAATAAAGTATTTTTGAAGTTTTTTGAATTGAGTTGAATTGAATAAAGTTCACAGATGGACTCAGTGTTCCCTCGCCCGGACGCGGGTCACCGGGGCCCCCCTCTGGAGCCAGGCCTGGAGGTGGGGCACATTGGCGAGCGCCTGGTGGCCGGGCCTTTATCCATGGTGCCCGGTCGGGCTTAGCCCGAAGAGGTAACATGGGCCCCCCTTCCCATGAGCTCACCACTTGTGGGAGGGGCCATAGGGGTCGGGTGCTGTGCAGGATGGGCGGCGGCCAAAGGCGGGGACCTTGGCGGTCCGATCCTCGGCTGCAGAAGCTGGCTCTCGGGACGTGGAACGTCACCTCTCTGGTGGGGAAGGAGCCGGAGCTGGTGTGTGAGGTTGAGAGGTTCCGACTGGACATCGTCGGACTCACCTCGGCGCACGGCTCTGGCTCTGGAACCCGTCTCCTCGAGAAGGGTTGGACTCTCTTCCACTCTGGAGTTGCCCCTGCTGAGAGGCGCCGAGCTGGGGTGGGCATACTTGTTGCCCCCCATCTCTGCGCCTGTACGTTGGGGTTTGCCCCGGTGAACGAGAGGGTAGCCTCCCTCCGCCTTCGGGTGGGGGGACGGGTCCTGACTGTTGTTTGTGCTTACGCGCCAAACAGCAGATTAGATTACCCACCCTTCTTGGAGTCTTTGGAGGTAGTACTGGAGAGTGCTCCTCCTGGGGACTCCCTTGTTCTGCTTGGGGACTTCAACGCTCACGTGGGCAATGACAGTGAGACCTGGAGGGGTGTGGTTGGGCGGAATGCCCCCCCTGATCTGAACCCGAGTGGTGTGTTGTTATTGGACTTCTGTGCTCGTCATGGATTGTCCATAACAAACACCATGTTCAAGCATAAAGATGTCCATATGTGCACTTGGCACCAGGACACCTTAGGCCGCAGCTCAATGATCGACTTGGTTGTCGTTTCATCTGATCTGCGGCCGCATGTTTTGGACACTCCGGTGAAGAGAGGGGCTGAGCTGTCCACTGACCACTACCTGGTGGTGAGTCGGCTCCGATGGTGGGGGAGGACGCCGGACAGACCTGGAAGGCCCAAACGTGTTGTGAGGGTCTGCTGGGAACGTCTGGCAGAGTCTCCTGTCAGAAGGAGCTTTAACTCACACCTCCGGCAGAACTTTGAACACGTCCCGGGGGAGGCGGGGGACATTGAGTCCGAGTGGACCATGTTCCGCGCCTCCATTGCCGAGGCGGCTGACCGAAGCTGTGGCCGCAAGGTGGTCGGTGCCTATCGCGGCGGCAACCCCCAAACCCGCTGGTGGACACCGGCGGCAAGGGATGCTGTCAGGCTGAAGAAGGAGTCCTACCGGGTCTTCTTGGCTTGTGGGACCCCTGAAGCAGCTGATAGGTACCGACAGGCCAAGCGGGATGTGGTTCGGATGGTTGCTGAGGCAAAAACTCGGGCGTGGGAGGAGTTTGGAGAGGCCATGGAAAACGACTTCAGTATGGCTTCGAAGCGATTCTGGTCCACCATCCAGCGTCTAGGGGGGGGAAAGCGGTCTGCCATCAACACTGTTTACAGTGGGGATGGTGTGCTGCTGACCTCGACGCGGGACGTTTTGGGTCGGTGGATGGAATACTTCGAAGACCTCCTCAATTCCACCAGCACGCCTTCCAATCTGGAAGCAGGGTTAGGGGACTTGGGGTCGGTCTCTCCAATCTCTGGTGCTGAGGTCACCGAGGTCATTAAAAAGCTCCTCGGTGGCAGGGGTCCGGGGGTGGATGAGATTCGACCGGAGTTCCTCAAGGCTCTGGATGTTGTGGGGCTGTGTTGGATAACGCGGCTCTGCAACATTGCGTGGACATCGGGGGCAGTTCCCTTGGATTGGCAGACCGGGGTGGTGGTCCCCTGTTTAAAAAGGGGGACCACAGGGTGTGTTCCAACTACAGGGGGATCCCACTTCTGAGCCTCCCTGGTAAGGTCTATTCAGGGGTTCTGGAGAGGAGGGTCCGACGGATAGTCGAACCTCGGATCCAGGAGGAACAATGCGGTTTTCGTCCTGGCCGTGGAACACTGGACCAGCTCTACACCCTCAGCGGGCTCCTGGAGGGTGCGTGGGACTTCGCCCAACCGGTCTACATGTGTTTTGTGGACTTGGAGAAGGCGTTCCACCGTGTCCCTCGGGGGGCTCTGTGGGGGGTGCTCCGGGAGTATGGGGTACCGGGCCCCTTGATTCGGGCTGTTAGGTCCCTGTACGACCGGTGCCAGAGTTTGGTTCGCATTGCCGGCAGTAAGTCGGGCTTGTTTCCAGTGAGAGTTGGACTCTGCCAAGGTTGCCCTTTGTCACCGATCCTGTTCCTAACTTTTATGGACAGGATTTCTAGGCGCAGCCAAAGCGTTGAGGGGATCCGTTTTGGTGGCCTCAGGATCAGGTCTCTGCTTTTTGCAGATGACGTGGTCCTGTTGGCTTCATCGGAACGTGATCTACAGCTTTCGCTGGAGCAGTTTGCAGCCGAGTGTGAAGCGGCTGGGATGAGAATCAGCACCTCCAAATCCGAGGCCATGGTCTTGAGCCGGAAAAGGGTGGGGTGCCTTCTCCGGGTCGGGGATGGGATCCTTCCCCAAGTGGAGGAGTTTAAGTATCTGGGGGTCTTGTTCACGAATGAGGGAAGAAATGGAGCAGGAGATCGATAGACGGATTGGTGGGGCATCTGCAGTTATGCGGGTGCTTTACCGGTCTGTCGTGGTGAAGATTTACCTGTCGATCTACGTTCCTACCCTCATCTATGGTCACGAACTCTGGTTGGTGACCGAAAGAACGAGATCACGGATACAAGCAGCTGAAATGAGTTTCCTCCGCAGAGTGTCTGGGCTCTCCCTTAGAGATAGGGTGAGAAGCTCAGTCATCCGGAGGGGGCTCAGAGTAGAGCCGCTGCTTCTCCACATCGAGAGGAGTCAGTTGAGGTGGCTCGGGCATCTGGTCAGGATGCCTCCTGGACGCCTCCCTGGTGAGGTGTTTCAGGCACGTCTCACCGGGAGGAGGCCCAGGGGAAGGCCCAGGACACGCTGGAGGGACTATGTTTCTCGGCTGGCCTGGGAGCGCCTTGGGGTTCCTCCCGAGGAGCTGGAACAAGTGGATGGGGAGAGAGAAGTCTGGGTCTCTTTGCTTAGGCTGCTGCCCCCACGACCCGACCCCGGATAAGCGGAAGAAAATGGATGGATGGATGGATGAATAAAGTTCTGCAAGAAAACCTTATGTCTTCTTATGTTTTTAAATGATCTAAATTTGTTGCACATGTACATTAATCAATTTTACTTGATCAATTATGTTCCTTTTATAAATTCAAGATTCAAGTTTATAACAAAAAACATGCACATATCGAGAAGACTAACCCCTGTCAAGGGTTCGCTTCCTCGATATGTGCATGTTTTTTAAATATAAGGTTAGCCTTTGCACCTGCTGCACCTGTCTTAACCACTGTCCCACACATCCCCCTGCAGAACATATGCGACATGCTAGACATATGTTAAAGTGGATCTTTTTTATTCAAACTAAATCTTTATTGAAATAAACAGAACAATCTGCATTGCCATCATTTTTACAACAAACGAATAAGCTAGCAGTCTTTGCATCAAATAAAAGTTTGGCAGGAAAGGTATTTCAAGTAGCCTAGTACTTTATTGTTTTTTTTTTACAACCCTTTGTATTTTTTGAACAAGGTAAGAGTATATCTCAATTAAAATTTAGATACTGAGTTAAAACATGGTATAGTATACATGTTTTTAGATATTGAGCAAATACACAGTGTAGTACACATGGTAAAATTCACTGTATTTTCATTTTTAAAAACAGATACTTTTATTTGCAGATTCAAGAAGACATTTAATAAAGCACTTAAAAAAATAGCCAGTACACTGGACCAAATTGCTGTAAAGTACATGTTAATGTATAAAACAACATTCAGACACAGAATAATACCAACAATGCAATTTAAGTAGCCCTATGTGCTAATGCGCTAAAATTTGCTATGTGTAGGTTGGTGGAGAACTGTTTTTATCTCCATGCTGATTATATAGCGTAGATCAGAAGTCATAATTTAATCCATCCTAATCATAGTTTCTTTTAATTCAGATTTAGATGCCTCGAAAGCCATCTGAATACAGAGACTTTTTGCAGTCCTTTGCAATTCAAAAGAGGCCATATTCCAAAATGGCAAAATAGCTACTCCAGCTGTCCCGGTATGGATAGAGATGAGTCATCAGCTAGAAGACAATATGTCAGCAAAGGCCCTGTACACTTTTGTGAAGCTGAATAGACATAACATCTGGTCAGTTTTGGAAATCAGTGATCAGGAAAGTGATGGTGAAACAGAGGTAGACTCCAGTGGCATTTCTTCTGGACAAGAAAACTGTCAGGCCTTTCATCTTGAGGTACCTTTGGAAGACTGGGTGAAGTTCATTCCTGAAAAGGTTGAATATAAAGACAAGTTTTCTCCTTCTCAAAAAAGAGAATATACAATTTTGAAGCCTGGGACTTGGACTCATATCTTGAACGATCTTATCTGGAAGAAGGTCACACGGCTTTTTGAAAAACATTTTCAAGTGTATATCTTAGAAATGGTAGCAGCACAAACATTAATTTTACCTGCACAAATCTGCGCAAACTAAGCACTAAAAAGTAGACTACTTTGGTTCGTTTTGGAGCTGTCTGGGGGGACGGTGACATCCTCACGCAAAAATAAAACTTGTTATATCTCAGAAACCGTAGCAGCAAAAACGATCATTTTAACTGCAAAAATCAGCACAAACGAAGCACTAAAAAAGTAGACTATTTTGGTCCGTTTTGAAGCTGTCTGGGGGGATGGTGACCTTTGAATAACCTATAAAATAAAGTTTAATATCTCAAAAACCAAAGCAGCACAAACGATTATTTTACCTGCACAAAGCTGCACAAACGAAGCACTAACCGATCCGCCAATTGGATCTTACTTTTCAAGTGGGTGGGGGGACAGCTTCACTGAGGTTACAGGATGGGAGGAAAAAAACTGAAAAAGAACATTTGCAATTTTTTTAAATTATTAAACTACTGTCATAAAAAGTTCTAGTTTTGTATATAAATAACTCCTGAATAGAAATCCAAATGTGTTTGGACTGATTTAAAAAAAGGAGTTTTGAACAAATTTGATTTGTTTGTCGATCATGAGCAAATGCAGGTGATAAGCGGTTTCAGCGAGTCACACCGAAGTTCGCTGGCTCTCCAGGGGGGCGGGTGTTACAGCGGTTGTATGAGCTGCGAGAGGAGGTGAAGGGGTTTTTGACATAAATCAAATCAGATCTGGCGAAGCATCTGGATGACACTATATTTGACCGCTTGAATGTCCTTAAACTGTCTTTGCAAGGCCGCGAAACTCATATTTTGCTCCTTGCAGACAAAGCGCACGCCTTCACAGTAAAACTAGACCTCTATGGCCGCATCAGTCGAGGGAACCCCAGCCTTGTAGACTTTATAACTGATGCAGGCACGTCACACGATTTCTCCTCTCTATTACGAAGCTGAAGTTAGCTTCCGAATCGTAGCTCCCGATTCGCAATATGTGTAAAGGGCAATTCCACTGAATCTTTACTGACCTAGACTACATTAAACGAGGTCCTGATAAAAAACTACAATACTTGGACTCTTCAAATCTGGACTGAAGTGTTCTACACAGCATGTAGATTCATTAAAACACAGTTTGTGATTTGTGAAACCTTTATTCTATTTGTGAAAATGCAAGTAAGAGTTGGCTTCTGTTTCGCAGCTTCTGATTCACCATATGGTTAAAGGGCAATTCCACATGTTTTTTGGAAACCAGACCACATTAGACCAGCTCCTGATCAAAAACTACAATACTTGGACTCTTCAAATCTGGACTGAAGTACTCTACACAGCATGTAGATTCATTAAAACACTGTTTGTGATTTGTGAAACCTTTACCTTATTTGTGAAAATGCAAATTAGGTTCATTTTAGGATTTTTTTTGGCAAATATACTGCACTGCATGCATGTGTTGGATATTTTAACATTTTCATCAATATTACTTTAGTTCTTTAAGATTATGTCAATTTCCTACAGTCTACCCAAACATTATATAGCCTACATATTTGAATGGGTTCATTCAAATCGGAATAACAGCAGTTCAAACCAGAATAGTCATGACATTGTCATACACCATACATATGTGGTGTTGTTTTGTTCTGATCTTTTGTTCTTGTGGATGAACCTGACATTGTGGGAAAAAGAGTCAACAATTTGTTAACCCGCAATATTAGTGTAGCCTACAACACATTAATTTATACTCCCGCCTACTCCTTTTCAAACAGGTTTTCTTTCAAAAAGAAATGTAAACGTATAAATTGGGTAAATGTTAAAATACGTTTTAAATAAACCACCCTGGATCTAGCTAACATAATTTACTCTCATCTTTTATTTTATTGCGCTGTGTGCAGCACAGTATGTAGGCAACTGAAGTTATCCATCTATTGCAGCAAATAAAAAACGACGTGACCCAGGCTGTCCCTCTCTGCTCAGTAATCCCTGCAGCAGACCCACCGTTAGGAGCTCTGGTTTATTCGTCTGCCACTAATGAGGATGAAGTACTGAACTTCACTGAAACTTCCCATATCAAAATACTTATCCAGTATATAATAAAGAATCTTAATTAAAATATGTCTTGTCTAATACAGGCAACACTACAGGCTCTGGAAGAGAAAAGGAGCATGACACGGACTGAAGCTGTGGCTGAGGTTGACCAAAGGCAGATGGAAGAAAGGTTGGAGAAAAACACTATGTCTGGAAAGAAAAAGCATGAAAACAAGATGGAAAACATTTAGGAATCGATAATGCTTTGATCTATCTTTTTTTATATATAGTGAGAGGCAGGAGCTCATAATGCAGATAAAGCTTGAAATGGAGAAACGGGGCCTTCTGTAAACATTTAAAAAAAAGAGAAGAAAAAGTAAGGCTTCAAAGATCACATACTCATTTCTTTATATTTTAAAAATGGATATATTTCATATATACATTTCACACGTAACCACCGTATCTATAAATTTCACCATTAAAGTAAAGGTTTCACAAATCAGAAACTGTGTTTTAATGAATCTACATGCTGTGTAGAGTACTTCAATCCAGAATTGAAGAGTCCTACTATTGTAGTTTTTGATCAGGACCTGGTCTAATGTGGTCTGGATGGTAAAAATATCATAAAATGAGCCTAATTTGCATTTTCACAAATAGAATAAAGGTTTCACAAATCACAAACTGTGTTTTAATGAATCTACATGCTGTGTAGAACACTTCAGTCCAGTTTTGAAGAGTCCAAGTATTGTAGTTTTTTATCAGGACCTCGTTTAATGTAGTCTAGGTCAGCAAAGATTCAGTGGAATTGCCCTTTACACATATTGCGAATCGGAAGCTAACTTCAGCTTCGTCTCTCTATTTCAATAGGCGTCTGAGCACCTGTCAGCAATGAGAAAACTATTTGCGACGTACTTTAAAGAGGATTATCGCTCTTTAGCGTGGGTTCGAGATCCGTTTGTGTGCACAGCAAACGAGCTGCCAATTTAGGGTGACCAACCGTCCTCTTTTCCCCGGACATGTCCACTTTTCATGTGCTGTCCGGATCATCCGGGGGGATTTATAGGCTGATGAAAATGTCCGGGTTTTTATTGTTTTCATACGACTATACTTAAACTGACTGGTGTGATGCATGCAGTATGACAGCCATTCTCTCATGCAACGTCCTCCCGAGCTGGTTCTGATCCGTTTATTGACGCCACAGACAGCAAGCTGTGCGCCAAGCTGCGCCGCGCCGCATGCATTGCACAGCGCAGCGCTGCTCTGCCCCGAGTTGCCTCGCACCGCACCGCGAAATCCTGCATTGCGCAACGCAATTGCGCAGCGCCGAGTTACTGCTGTTTACAAGTCAAAGCACAAGCTTCATGCGCGAACCACAAAAGATATACTGTCAAGTCGCAACAAATGGGTGGCGGAGTGTACCATTCACATTGCTGGCATGTGTGTTTCTGTGGGACAAAAGTGGCAAATATTCCAAAGATCACATGAACGCAAAAACTATAAAAAGCCTGATCAAAGTGAGAGTTCATCAATAAAATAGACTGTGGAGGATGAAGATGCAAACTAAACAGAGTAAGCACTTTTTATTTTGTTTTTGAGTCTGCAGCTGTTTACTTTTATTACAGTGAAAAGAAAATAATACTTGTTTTCTCAGAAGATTATTTCAGATTTTTCTTCAGTTTTTGTCCAGTGCAATTTAAAAAGTAAACTAATATTGTTGCTGGTAACTCTTTTTAATTTAGAAGAGTAACTATTTCTATAATAATTTATTTCCAGAGATTATAAAATCATTTTCTTCTTGTGAAAGCCTTTTTGAAGTTTGTTAAGTTACTAATCTTTTCTAACCACATTGAGAATGCACACTTTAAATATGTTAAAATCAAAAGTCTTGGCCAAATCCTGAAAGTGTTTCAGTACTGTGCCAGATGTCCTCTTTTTTGGAAATCAAAATATGGTCACCCTATGTCAGTTGATATGCAGGACCAGCTTATTGAGCTGAAGAGTGACAGTAGACTGAAGGAACTCTTTAGCTCCTGCCCTCTTTCGTCATTCTGGGCAGCATTGATGCAGGAATATCCTCAACTCTGTGAAGTCGCCTTGAAGATTCTCCTTCCTTTCACGTCGACAAATTTGTGTGAGGCAGGATTCTCATAAATGACTGCACTCAAAACAAAATACTGCAATCGTGCACTAATTGAGGATGATTTGAGGCTATGTTTATCAAACATTGAGCCAAGAATTGAGGATCTTTGCAAGACAAAGCAGGCTCAGGTCTCACATCAATATCACCTACCTGCAAACTTCTGTAAAAAATGCAAATGATGCCTACTATTAGGCCTAGTAATATTAACAATAATAAAGCATAAATTAATATCAGAGGTCTGGTGCCAATTCCCAATTATAGCAATACCCTAGTAATGATAATTGTTTACACACAATTGTTTGTGTGTTTACTTTAAAGGAGCTGTATGTAAGAAATGTATTTCAATTAATCATAAAATGGCCCTGATATGTCACTTGACATTAGGAAATCAGGAATGTTCATTTCAAATACTTATATCACTGACATTTGTAGTACGGGCAGGATATTGTCATTTAAAGAGTGAAGTTGCAGCAGACATCAGTTGATGTTGTCATCTTGTGTTTTGGTCTGAAGCGCCACTCTCCACCTATCTACCAATGACGAAGTCAGTCGTGTTTTGGCATCGGGGTTGCCAGCTCTGCTCTAGTTACTACAGCTGCAGCTACAAATGTGTTTCGGATAAAAAATGTCTAACATTACTACACCTAAAAGACCTCGTTATCATTCAGAAATACGTTGTGACAAAGTCTGAAATAAAACAACGATTTGTATTGGAGATGCCTTTGCAAGATGGAGACGCCTGAAAACAGAAGAATTTGAAGACGGACGCCAACGTTGATAATTTTCTCCTGGACAGGTAAGATTCATCTATGTTTGGCTAACTTGTACTTCATGTAAATGGACATTTCAAATATTCATGACAGTCAAAGAAAGTTATGCATGTTCGTCCAAAGTAGCGTTACGTTAGCGAATATGGAGGAGGAGGGTCATCATATTGAAAAGGTAAGCAATTGTTTGGGAAATAAAAACGGTGAGTCGTCATTGCTAACATTAGCAATGCATTATCAGACCCCGTTTCTCTGTCATTATAATCAAACATAATTAACAGGAAAAAAAACTTAACTGTGTAGGACTCGTCGCTTGCCATTGGAAGCTCCTTGTAGCAGCCTACATTCCTGCAGCCTATCTGGCAACCTCAAGTTGGGAGGGATACGCCGCTCTTCAGTAATTTGAAAGTGATTGCAGTACCAGTTTAGGCCACAATCTTACATATGGCTCCTTTAAGTTTCTCTCAGGTTCCTTTACTCTTTCATCCTTAGTTACCTTAGAGCTAGTTCTTACTTTTCTCAGTTTGAATTATTTGCTGTCCAGTATTCTCTTCAGTTTTTGCTTTTGTTTTCCTTTTCTGTTATTTCCTTGCCAATCTGCCTCCCTCCCCACCTGGTTTTCATTTTCAATCACCTGCTCTCTCCTTCTCACCTGCAACTGCTTTCCACCAATTAGTTAACCGGAAACGAGCTTGCTAGAGCGTGCCCACGTCGGAGGACATACAGCATGTTCTACGGAAAAAATAACAGGCATTAAGGTAAGTTAATTTCCAAATAACAGTACATCAAGGGGAAAAAACCTATTTAATTTGGACAGGTGGCTGTCACACAAGTTCTTGTCTACTTCATTAAATTCTACTCATTGTACACAGTTCTCTGCCTTTGGGTCCTCCTTACAGAAACATGACATGCAAGTGTTTATCATTTTCATCAATCAACAAAAAGCAGTGAATTAACAAAAGAGAAATCTAAATTAAATCGATATTGTCTGTGACCACCCTTTGCCTGCAAAACAGCATAAATTCTTCTAGGTACACTTGCACACAGTTTTTGAAGGAACTCGGCTGGTAGGTTGTTCCAACAGACACTCATTTATTTGAAATTTTGACTCCTCAGGCCAGAGCACCTGCTGCCATTGTTCTACACCCCAGTTCTGATATTTTCGTGCATACTTGAGTCACTGGGCCTTGTTTCTACTTTGGAGCCATGGCTTTTTGGCTACAACTCTTCCATGAAGACCACTTCTGGCCAGACTTCTCCAGATAGAAAGGCAAGGTAATTTTATTTGTAGAGCACACTCTAAACAACAAGGTGATTCAATGTGTTTTACATGATTAAGAGGTAAAATAAAAATAGCAGTAAAACACAGACAAAGCATATAAAGAAAAACAGCAATAAAGCAAGAAGCATACACAGATACATAAAGGCATTACAAAGCACATAATGTAAAAACAGCAAGAAGCATACATAAAACATGATACATCATAGCATTACTCAAAGGCAGCTCTAAACAGATACGTTTTAAGTTGTGATTTAAAAGAACTCATTGTTTCAGCAGCTTTGCAGTTTTCTGGAAGTTTGTTCCAGATTAGAGGAGCATATAAACTGAAAGCTTCTTCTCTGTGTTTGGTTCTAATTCTAGGGATATTGAGTAGACTGGAATTAGAGGAACTGAGTGTTCTGGTGGGTTGGTATATTGTAGTAACAGCAGATCTTCAATATACTTTGGTGCTAAGCCGTTCAATGATTTATAAACTATTAAAAGTATTTTGAAGTCTATTCCCTGAGCTACAGGGAGCCAGTGTAAGGACTTCAGAACTGGGGTGATGTGCTCTACCTTCCTGGTTCTAGTGAGGACTCGAGCAGCAGCGTTCTGGATCAGCTGCAGCTGTCTGACTTTTTAGGCAGACCTGTGAGAACGCTGTTACTGTAATCAATCCGACTAGAGATAAACGCATGGAAGAGTTTCTCTAGGTCCTGTTGTGATATCAGTCCTTTAATCCTAGAAATTTTTCTTAGGTGATAGAAGGCTGACCTTGTTATTGCCTTTATGTGACCATGGAGGTTCAGGTCTGAGTCCATTACTACACATAGATTTCGGGCCTAATCAGTAGTTTCTAGCTGTATTAACTGAAGCTGTGTGCTGACTGTTGATCGTTCCTCTTTAGGTCCAAAAGTAATTACTTTTGTTTTGTTTCTCTTCAGCTGGAGAAAGTTATGGCACATCCATCTATTGATTTGCTCGATGCATTTATTTAGGGTTTGGATGGCTTCAAAGTCACCTGGTGACATCGTAATGCTGAGTATCATTTGCATAGTTATGGTAGCTAATCTTATTGGTTGTTATAAGATGGGCTAGTGGGAGCATGTAGATATTAAATTAGAGGGGGCCCAGGATGGAGCCCTGGGGCACCCCACACGTGATTTCTGTTCATTCTGATGAAAAGTTTCCTATTGAAACAAAGAAGTTCTTTAGGTCAGACTCAAACCAGCCAAATACTGTACCAGAGAGTCTGACCCAGCTCTCCAGTCGTTCAAATAGTATATCATGATCAACAGTGTCAAATGCTGCACTAAGGTCCAACAGAACCAGCACTGTAGTTCTACCACAGTCTGTATTTATGCGGATGTCATTGAAAACTTTGACGAGGGCAGTCTCAGTACTGTGGTGAGCCCGGAAACCAGACTGAATAATGATTTTACTGATGAATGGAATATTAGAAATTTGCCTGTAGTTCTGCATTAACATGTTGTCCAGATTATTTTTTTAGCAGTGGTTTAATAACTGACAGTAGGGATGAGCTCACTATTTTAATCGGATCAGACCCAATGACAGGGGAAACTTTCTTAAGGAAAGCTGTGGGTAAGATATCAAGACAGCAAGAGGAGGAGCTTAATTGGTTAATGATTTCTTCTAGGGGTTTTTGGCTTATTTCATTGAACTCTGACATTTTTTCTACATTGGTGTTAACTGGGTATAACATTGGTAGTCGGCTTGGTGCTGACCGACCGTCTAATTGCTAGAATCGTTTCACTGAAAAAGCTGGCAAATTCATTGCAGGCCCCTGGTCGAATTTAGTTCAGGGGCTACTGTCACTGGAGGATTAGTTAGTTTTTCCACTGTTGCAAACAGAGTCTGTACATTATTAATGTTTCTGTTAATGATTTCAGAAAGCAAAGATTTCCTAGCTTCTTTTAAAGATAACTGATATCTGTTCAGTCTCTCTTTGTAAATCTCACAGTGAACCTGGAGTCGAGTTTTCCGCCATTTTCTCTTGGCTCGTCGACACTCTCTTTTTTCACTAAATACTAGTGGATTGCTTGTCCACTGAGATTTCTTTCTACCTGAGACTACTTTCACTTTAGTCGGAGCAATTGAATCAATAAAATTATCTACCAGCTTGTTTACTGAGTTGAAGTTGGGAGATGTGGTGTAAGGGTAAATACTTGTAAAGGTTTCAGCTGAATTGTCCCCGAGAAAACGCTTCTTTACAGTTATCTCACTGTGGCTAGATATTTTTGCAGAGATGGTACTTTCAAAGAAAACACAGAAATGGTCAGATAATGTAATATCAATTACAGAGATGTCAGATATATTTAAACCTTTGCAGATAATTAAGTCCAGAGTGTGTCCTCTATTGTGTATTGGTTGTTTGACATGTTGGGTCAGGCCGAAGTTGTGAAGAGTGTCACTTTATGTTTTAGCCAGTCTATCCTGGGGGTTGTCAGTATAGATGTTGAAGTCCCCCACAATGATTAATTGGTCATAATCAACATATTACGGAAAGGAGGTTGCTGAAATCATTAAAGAAGTTACGTTTTGGGGGTTTATATAAACATAAAAATATAGCTGTTTTAGGCTCATTTATCTGGGTGGCTAGGTATTCAAAAGAGTCAGATATGCCCAGGGATACCTTTTTAAAGTTCATTGAGTTGTGAAAAATTGTGGTTACGCCTCCACCTCGTCTGTGTTTAGTGCTTTCACTTGAGAAATTGTAATTTGGAGGAGTAGATTCTATCAATACAGATGTTTCATTCTTTACATCTAGCCAGGTTTCAGATAAAAAAGGGCATGTATTTTATGTTCAGTGATGAATTCATTAATTACGAGTGACTTTCTTAAAGACCTAATATTTAATAAAGCTAACATAAGTGATTTGATAATTGGTAGCTGAACCTTCTGACAGGTGATCAACTTGAGACTTATTTTATTATAAGTGCGTTTGGCTTTCATTTTTTTGTTTTCTTTTGCTAATAATGACTTGAATGATTTTTTTGGGGTGGCCGGACAACTTCTGGAAGACGGTGGGAGTGGGATTACTGTCCGGTTCCCTTGTACATCAGATGTCCATTATTACTAGTTCGGGCATGGGCAGAGTACATACAGTGTTAGTCCCAGAGGCCCGATGCCGTCCAAGTTTCGGTGTTAGTCGTGGCCCAATTCTAATTTGTGCTTTCAGTCTGTCTGATAAATTTCTAAACGGAGAGTCATTAGGTGTCAATGAGTCTGATGACATTGGGATACTTGAAGAACACTTTGCAGAGCAATGTACATCTTTACTCGCTGCTGGAAATGTTTGTTCTCTGTCAGTCCTTGCAGCTGTCTGGGCAGAAGATGTAATCTTCACTTTTTGTGTTTCTTCTTTGTTAGTGTCCACAGGCTGTGCGTCAAGGTCAACTCTTGGGTGCCTTATGTTTTTGTTCAAATAACAGAAAATATTTGAGGTCAACAGTCTCAGCTCTGTTTAGATAACGCTGGTTGACCTTGAAAAAGTGGTTTGCACATCCAAATATTTTAAAGTTATTAAATGGGATCGATTTTTCAACAGATTTTCTCTTCAACCATTTATGGAGCATGCGAAGTCTACTGTACTTTTCATCATTTTCTTCAGGGACTGGTCCACTGATAAATATGTTTATGTTAAGTCCACCAAGTCTCTGTAGCAGATCAGAGAAGTCTGCTTTGAGAACTTCAGATTGTTTTTTGGCTACATCAGTTGATCCTGCATTGATAAAAAGCTTTTCCAGCTTAGGGTGGTGTTCTAAAATTGTCTGGATTTTTTCAGATATTTCTCTCACTGTGTTCTTGGGGCAGCTGATAACGCTAGTGTTCTGGCTACAAAAATCTTCAATACCATTAATTGATCCATCATGTATGATGAGAACTTTTTCTGGGGGAGTTCTTACTTTCTTATGTGTCCGCTTCATGTGGATGGATTTCTCCTGGTGGCCTTGACTGGTTCTAGGGGCTGTGTTGTCTTTCGAGGAACTGAGGGCTGCAAATCTGTTTCTCATCGGTATTCCAGGGGGAGTGATATCTCTTGCTTTGGGTTGCGGGTTTTTTTGTTTCTTCTTCCTGGGAGCAGAGAAAGCAGGTGTAGATTCAGTGCGCTTTAAAGCCGGCCAGTCTTTGTTGAATTGGGAATGGGGTGTTCTACCTGTTAAACGCCTTTTGGCTGGAGGAGTAGCGTTGTTCTGTGGCTTCTGTGCGAGACTGTTGGACCAAGATAATACTGTGCTGCTAGGTTCTTCCTCCCTGCGTGTAGTCATTGGTAAAGTTGTATAATTTCCATATCCAGTATTTAGATCAAAATTAATCTGAAGATGGTGTAACTTCGTCTTGATTGTTTCAATTCTCTGGAGCAATTCCTCAAAGTCCTCAGCTGAGCAAAACGCCATTTTGGTAATCCACAGTCCTTCAGAAAGTAATCCAAAAAAGAGATGCGGTTTAATACAGTGACTCCAGAGGCTAGGTGTATAAAGTAACTGAGAAAAAAACTAAGAAATGAAACTAAGAAAAGAGAATAAGGCTAGAGGTCAGGAGAGGTTGGGAGAGGCTCCTCCTCTTTCAGCAGCCAGAGCAGAAAAAGTGTAAAAAGTAGATGGATGTACCTGGGTTCCACTGGTTTCTGCCAGTTCCGAGCTGATGGCACTGGTGGACATCTTTCATTTTCGAAGGGTAACAAGCTTGATGTGTCTTTCATCTGCTGCATCAACTTTCCTTGGTCGACCACTGCATATACGATCCTTGACGTTGCCCACCATCTGTCAAATAGGACAGAGACGCAAGCCACATATAATGTCATCCAGATGCTTCGCCAGATCTGATTTGATTTATGTCAAAAACCACTTCACCTCCTCTCACAGCTCATACAACCGCTGTAACACCCGCCCCCCCTGGAGAGCCAGCGAATTTCGGTGTGACTCGCTAAAACCGCTTATCACCTGCATTTGCGCTCACGATCGACAAACAAATAAAATTTGTTCAAAACTTATTTTTTTAAATGAGTCCAAACACATTTTTCAGTTTTTTTCCTCCCATCCTGTAGCCTACTGACCCCCCCCCCCACCCCCCCCCCCCCACCCCCCAGGGGCGTGTCCACCGGTTGAGAATCACTGCTCTAAATGATAAACTAAAAACTAAAATGGTTGAGTTCTCAGAAGAGAGCTATTTCAGACAACAGTTATACACCAATTATACATACAATCTTAAGAACAACACACACACCATCAAACATGCCTCAATAAACACATCCTTATAATTTTATATGAAACAATGCACACCAGCAGTGTGGTCAGCAGACAGCACTCCAAGGTGTAGCACCCAACGATTGTTTTCAAGCATGGATGCTCCTGAATACAACACAAGTGCATATGCCAACACATTCCATAGCAACTATCATTCTTCATTTGATAATTCTTCCTCTACGGTTGCATTAAAGCACAATATCTGATTATGATTTTTGAAGTTGAAAAATACAGATGCACTACTCACAATAAGTTAGGAATATTGTTATTAACAAGAGTGCTATTCCTATGTGGTCTGAATTTTAATGAAATAAGTAAAAGTATCCTTTGATATTACTAAAAATGAATGAGAAGAAACACCATTTTCATTAGTGTAATATTTATTACCCCGAAAAATGTAGACTATAACAAGGGTAGCCCTAAATAACACCAATTGACAACGTCAGTAGCAGGTGTTTCAACCATTTACTGCAACGACAACTTGACAGCGACATATCATGCTCCTCACTAGCCGCATGATGTTGTCCTGAGGCAATGCGTTCCACTCTTCCACAAGTGCTACGCAGAGTTTTGCCATCTCACGTGGGGGTGGGGTACGATCATCCAGTCTCTGCTTCAGCTGGTCCCAAACATGCTCTATGGGGTTCAGGTCAGGGGACATTGCTGGCCATACCATATGAGGCACTCCCACTTCCTGAAGTCAAGCTGTGGCAATTCTGGCACGATGTGGTGGAACATTATAATCCATGAACAGAAAGTTGGGGGTGTGCTGGCGGAATTGGTGGATGAGGATGGATTCTATGATGTCTCTGAGGTAAGAACTTGCGGTGACTGAGCCAACTACAATAACCAAATCAGTTTTGCGCTGACTGGTGATGCCTGCCCAGACTGTTACACCTCCTTCACCAAAGCTAATCCTGGGGACCATGTTGACCTTGGTGCATGGCTCACCTTGCCTTCTCCAGCAACGCTGATGACCATCTTTCTTGTGCAAGGTGAGCTGACACTCATCAGTGAACAGGACGATAGACCACTGCTGCATTGTCCAGATCACACGGTCTTGTGCCCACTGTAAACGTTCTCGGTGGTGTCTTGGTGGAGTCACCTGCAACGGTCGACTGGCATTCAAGCCAAAGCAGTGGAGTCTGTTGCGAATGGTTTGTCTGAAAACCCTAGTACCCCTCACATCTCGTAAACGGGCCTGCAGCTGTGTGGCAGGTGCATGAGGATGTTTGAGTCCATACGTCCTTAGGTACTGGTCATCATTGCGGTCTGTCAGTCGTGGGGCTCCATTCCTGGGTCTGTCACAAACTCTGCCAGTAGTTCTGTGTCTTGATGCAAGTCTGCTGATGACACTTTGAGACACATCAAGTTTACGTGCAACATCTGACTGCCTGCCACCGAGATGGAGGCGCGCTATGGCCAGGTGGCGCTGCTCGTCCGTTTAGCGACGTCGTGTGTTCATGGCTGTTTGAAGGATGAAGTTGGAATGACTTACTGACAATACAAGCTTTTTAAACCCACAGAATGTTGAAATTGATGCCACATTGAAAAGGGTTGTCTTTAGTATTATTTGGTGTTGGCCCCAGTGCTTAATTTGTAAATCATTAGTTCCTGGAACGCAAAGTACATGACAGCGCAGGCATGACCAGAGACGTGCACAGGTCCCAGAACGCAGTAAATGGTAGCGGGGAAAAAAACGTGTGAAAACATGATGTGGACCTTACAGGCCTGAATGTTTTAAATATTGTAATGTTCTCCGATAGATGCAGACAATGGTTGTAATCGAATGCTTTAATGCTGTTGGCCGCAATCACGCCTTACAAAACAGTAATCAAAAGAACTCTCACATAAACCGGTTGTCTGTCTAGCTCCATTTACAGACACACACCAGTTCCCCAGCACTCAACTGCGCACTCCCCCACGTGCAGGCTGCAGAACAGTGCCCCACCCCCCTGAACAGTGCAACAACACCATTACATATATAAATCTGAGCTTACAAAAAATAAAAACACACATTCCACAGCATTACAATCTCGGGGTTGGTCTATGAATGCCTAAGCATATTATTATTTTTATTAAATTTAAAATAGTTTTTTTTTTATTATAATATTTTATACATGAGAGGGGTGCCGGATCAGCCAAAATAGGTCCCGGAACGCGGGTAGGTCAGAATCAACAGGTGGGGGATCCTGTTCTGGCAGGATCCGGCTCAAATTAAGCCCTGGTTGGCCCCAATATGTAAGGCACACCTTACACAGTAAGACCATTACGTGGAAAACACAAAAGGAGATGTCTATCACGCCAATACAATTGCCTCCCTATCCTAAAAATCTCTGAAGTGAAACAAACATCATATGTATGACATCCACTAAGTCTCTCATGATATCCTTAACTTATTGTGAGTAGTGTATATCACCTACAATCTCAAAATAAAGACAATGACAGAAAAGACATTTAATTGATTACAAGATCCATTTTTCACATAATTTGTATTTTTGGTATTAAATCTTGTTTGAATGACGATATAAAAAAAAAGAAATGCTTTTGTAATATTTTGAAGTTGATTAAAAGATTGACATGGTAGACCGTTTATGGTATACAAAAATCCATGAGTAATTATATACGCATATCTCTTAAGGTATGATATGCCACAGTTAGAGGTGGAAACAATTGTATTTTAAGAAGGGGGTTCTGAATACTGAATACTACTTGTTGTTGAGGCTATGGCCTTTACTGAACGAACTGGATCTCCCAGCATCCGTTCACTGAACGAACTGCATCTCCCAGCATCCTTCCACTGAACGAACTGCATCTCCCAGCACCCATTGCGCTGCCCTCGACCCATTCTCATTGGTCTGTGGCCAGTGATGACATCACAGAGTTGATAAAAGTGGCACGAATACTGAAATCTTCGTCTTTTGGTCCTGGTCCCGTAAGGAGACACTTTAATCCACTGCTAGCATTTTCCCTTTTTTTCCGTTCAAACCTTCTGGACCAGGAAGAACTTCCCTTTTAAACTTCGAAGTGAATCAGCCGAGCAAACAGACTTTCCTGTACCACGTAGTCCGCTGGCCATCTGAGCTCTATTGAAAACAGGCCTGAGTCCTTCAGCGCCTAAAGTCGGAATTCCGCTTTTCTGACCTCGGTTTTGCGCAAACCGCTCCTTTTAAACTGGACACTTTCTACAATCTTCGTCGTGGACTGTGGAGAGCTGCCCCCACCAAGTAGGATTAAACTGATTTATATCTTTTGGGTCTGGGTAGAGGAGAGGTCTTGACAGTTAATATCCGTTTTCTGTTGGTTAAAATAAGTCTGTCAACTTGTTAACCACTGTTATTCTGGGTCGTCTGTCGCTGTACACCGACCCTGAATGTGCATGCTTTTTGTGTTTTATTATTTGACTTTGGTTGCAACCAGAAGCAGTATATTATATTGTATTATTTCCTTGTTGGTTTATTGTCCACTGCAGTCGGCGCGTGTCTGTTTAGACAGGTCACGTGGACTCAGTAGATCCCGTTTCTCCGTCGCCCCCGTTTCCTTTGTCCAAGCCAACATTGCTAATGAAACTAGCCTTTGTTGAATCGCCACGCGGTCTTCCTTTGTCTTCCTTTGTGAACCGATCGCGCCAATTGATAAGGCTTGAGTTATTTATCGCATTGAAGGGGTGAGCTGAACTCCCCCTCATTCGCTCGCTGTCTCCCACACACACACACACACACACACCCACACACACAGCTGCACACACGCCCCCTTCCCTCGACGTTAACTTTGCTCTATATTTTTGCATGCATTAGAATAGATGGAAATTATGAATGAAATGTAATCTGTAAAATTGACCTATTTCATTAATAAATTTCCTTAAGTAATGAGAAGTTTCCTGTGCTATTTCAGTGTGTGCTGTGAAGATTGTTTTAACCCCGCGGATGAACTCTATGCCTTTTCAGAGAGACTGACAGTCTGGTTTAATTTAAATTATCTCATTTATGAGATTGGTGCCCCTATATCTTTAAAAAACAGGTTAAACTCGAACGTCATCAATAATTATATTAATATTAAATTACTGATTATAAGTATTGATGCTCAGAAAACTAGACAACAACGTTTTATTATTAATAGTTACAACATTGTACTGAGGCACACTAAAAGTGTCTAAGAAGCCAGATAACAGTCAGTGCATGAGACAGCATTTTTTCACACTGTGTGTCAAAGGCATCATTTGACTCATCTCAAATGATGGGATATCGCTCCCAATGTGTTTCTCTTTAGCTCTACCTGGGTAGGAAAGAATGGCAGGGTGAATGCTTGACAGAAATGGACATCAAAGAAAGGTTTAGATTTTGACCAATATTTTGACTTTGTAAATCTATTATCTTAAGCTTTTGAACGGCCAGTGAACAGTCTGCGTGAGTTCAAATGGAATTTCTCAGAATTTCATTCACTTTGTTTTGTCATTCGCTGCAGTTTCTTCTTTTTGCATTTTAATGCTTTACTCACAACCTGGTTATGATCCAGCAGGACAAACTGTGAATATCTTTAATTTGGTTTTTCAGGCTTAAAGAGCAACTCAACCCCAAATAAACTTTTTTGCTGACAAACTCTATAAATGCATGTCTAATAGTGTCTATATTATACTAATATGTCTGGTCATTATTTTTGGCATGGAAAACGACTTCCGTATGGCTTCGAAGCGATTCTGGTCCACCATCCGGCGTCTCAGGGGGGGAAAGCGGTGTGTTCCAACTACAGGAGGATCACACTTCTGAGCCTCCCTAGTAAGGTCTATTCAGGGGTTCTGGAGAGGAGGGTCCAACCGATAGTCGAACCTCGGATCCAGGAGGAACAATGCGGTTTTCGTCCTGGCCGTGGAACACTGGACCAGCTCTACACCCTCAGCAGGGTCCTAGAGGGTGCGTGGGAGTTTGCCCAACCGGTCTACATGTGTTTTGTGGACTTGGAGAAGGCGTTTGACCGTGTCCCTCGGGGGGCCCTGTGGGGGGTGCTCCGGGAGTATGGGGTACCGGGCCCCTTGATACGGGCTGTTAGGTCCCTGTACGACCGGTGCCAGAGTTTGGTTCGCATTGCCGGCAGTAAGTCGGGCTTGTTTCCAGTGAGAGTTGGACTCCGCCAAGGTTGCCCTTTGTCAACGATCCTGTTCCTAACTTTTATGGACAGGATCTCTAGGCGCAGCCAAGGCGTTGAGGGGATCCGTTTTGGTGGCCTCAGGATCGGGTCTCTGCTTTTTGCAGATGACGTGGTCCTGTTGGCTTCATCGGAACGTGATCTACAGCTTTCGCTGGAGCGGTTTGCAGCCGAGTGTGAAGCGGCTGGGATGAGAATCAGCACCTCCAAATCCGAGGCCATGGTCTTGAGCCGGAAAAGGGTGGGGTGCCTTCTTGGGGTCGGGGATGGGGTCCTTCCCCAAGTGGAGGAGTTTAATTATCTGGGATTGGTGGGGCATCTGCAGTTATGCGGGCGCTTTACCGATCTGTCGTGGTGAAGAGAGAGCTGAGCCGAAAGGCGAAGCTCTCGATTTACCGGTCGATCTACGTTCCTACCCTCATCTATGGTCACGAACTCCGGGTGGTGACCGAAAGAACGAGATCACGGATACAAGCGGCTGAAATGAGTTTCCTCCGCAGAGTGTCTAGGCTCTCCCTTTAGAGATAGGGTGAGAAGCTCAGTCATCCGGAGGGGGCTCAGAGTAGAGCCGCTGCTTCTCCACATCGAGAGGAGTCAGTTGAGGTGGCTCGGGCATCTGGTCAGGATGCCTCCTGGACGCCTCCCTGGTGAGGTGTTTCAGGGACGTCTCAGGAGGCCCAGGGGAAGGCCCAGGACACGCTGGAGGGACTATGTTTCTCGGCTGCCCTGGGAGCGCCTTAGGGTTCCTCCCGAGGAGCTGGAACAAGTGGCTGGGGAGAGGGAAGTCTGGGTCTCTTTGCTTAGGCTGCTGCCCCCGCGACCCGACCCTGGATAAGCGAAAGAAAATGGATGGATGGATGGATGGATAGTAAAAATATTCATTTTTCACCAAAAACCATCTGTTTTAACCTCTTCGGGTTTAAACTCTACACTGCAATTGCCTTTCTCATCTAAAATCCTTGAGAAATAGCAGATAATCAAGTATGTGAGCATCTAAACAGTAACAACCTGATTGAATCGTTTCAGTCAGGTTTTAGAGCTCATCATAGCACTGAAACAGCAATGGTGAAGCTTACTAATGACATTCTCATGGCCTCAGATAATGGATTTGTGACTTGTTCTGCTCTTCTTAGATCTCAGTGCTGCTTTTGACACAGTTGATCATAATATTCTCTCAGAAAGGCTTGAACATGTTGCAGGGATCAAAGGAAAAGCACCAGGCTGGTTTAAATCATATTTGTCCTACAGATTCCAGTTTGTTCATGTAAATGATCAATCTTCACACTTAAAGGTTACTTGAGGAGTATGTGGTGGAAAATTGTTATGCAATTAGGAATTAAGTGTATATTCTCTGTTTAGTGAATGCATCTAGGGTAAAATGACAAGGTTTTTGCTCCAACTTAATGTTTATGATATATATGTGTCAGGTCACCAGAGAGACAGACGCCGGGGCAGTAAGATAACAGTCTTTCCTTCGGATGAGCTGATTTATGCGTTGCTATGACTCGCATGAAGCAGTTACTCTGGAGGCGGGGCGTGAACGTTGGAGAAGACATCTACAGAGATAAACAATGATTGCTGAATACTATTTAAGCGGTTAGTTAGAAAGGTTGGTTAGGGTGATGCACGAGTAACTCTGTCCCCACCATGGTCTGGCCAGACATGTTTGAATTAAATACTTAAACGCCTTCTGGGACTCAAGTCTTCTTTATTATGGAAACCCTGAGATACTTTTTTTGCATAACACTTGGCGCCCAACGCAGCCTCAGCGAACGGAATGGACCGGCAGGGACAGGGTCAAGGGAGTTGCTAGCATCTTGGGAAATTTTCTCCCAGCCTCTTACCTCCAGTAGCTGTTTGGGAGATGGAGGCCTTGAAGCGTCTCTGTCGGCCCTGCCGTCGCCTGAGACAGAACCTGGTAAGACTGAGTCCTTTAAATAAATAGTGATAACAGAATTTTATTTGCACTCTCAGGAGGTGAAATATTTGCTAGCGGTTTCGTGTTTATTTACTTACACGCGGTTGGTTGATTGATTGATTAATCAATATAATATATATACTTGTATATAATTGTATGGTTAATTATTTAATCAATGTTAAAGAAAGTAATGGTTTTTGCTCTGGGTTTTATCTGGGAGCACGGCAGTTGGACAAGTGGTCAATTAATTAAATTGATTGATTATTTTCCAACGAGGTTTTTTTTAGGCTTTTGTTTCACTTAAGGAAACTAGAAAGCGATGGGGGAGACGTCCTTCATTAATAATGGGTACCCAGGCAGACAATAGGGTCTGTAATCTAGCAACACTTCACCTCCAGACAGTCCAATATGTCGACAGAAAAATAAAAATAAAAGAAATAATGGGCCCGGGGGAGGAATTTGGATATTCTGAAAGAAAATCTAAAAGTTATGTAATTTATATGTGGTTTATTTATGGGTTTTTGTTAATTTCTCTTTTATTTACTCTTGTTTGCTTCTTCCAGAACTGGTGTGTTTGAGCATTAAGATCATTTGTTTGATGGCTTGGTATAATGCAGAATGCCACACACACACACACACACACACACTGTTGTTACACATTCCATGGTAGAACTGCGATGAGTTTCGCTGCTTTGACCTGTGTTTTTCTTCAGGCTGGTTGGGACCCCTGCCTTCGGTCCAGCTGTGCCCAGACTGACCACTTTGTCCACAGGGGAGGAGTCATGTTCGAGGTTCGACCCAAAAAGGTATGGACAAGTGGCTTGGGAGGTTTCCTGTGCGTACCTGAGTTTGGGGGGTGCTTATATATTTTGGCTTATTTGGGGCTATGGTGAAGGGAATTCAAATTCTAACATTTTTTCTTAGACCTTACAAGGGAGGCTAAGAAGTATGATCCCCTGTAGCTGCAAAAACACTCTTTAAAATAGTAATAAATAATAAAACATAATTGTTCGTCAACAGTGACGTATCACTTTTCAAACTAAGAAAGCAAATAATATATAGTCACTTGGTGTTTAGGGGTAAAAATCAAATCCTGAACTATAGATTTCACAGTAGTTTTGTTGTAGCTCTCTTGGCTTTTATCACAGCCTAAATTATTTGAGGCCTGTTGTGAGAATTTTTCTGCGTAGCATTTTTTATAAAAGAAGATTTGAATGGCTTAATGTGGCAAAAAATATATTGATCATGTTAAAGGTTAAGTCTCTTTGTTAACTGAGATATGTATTGTTATGTTGAACCAACATGTGAGAGCTCAAGGATACTCTCTGTGTCTTGGGTCACCAGTTGTTAGATCTGTCTGTATGCTGATTGAAGGACGTGGGAACCACTCCATTATCTTTTCTCATCCTTGTTAAACAATATTTCTGTAATAGGCTTTTTAATGCATTTGACATGCATTTAGTATCAGTGGATTGCTCGGGATCTCAGGATTATAAATATGTCATCGCTCTATCTGAAAAACTAAACGCAACAGATCTAGGAAACTGCAATCTTAACATCAAGTGATCTTGGATAAAAATAGATCAAATAAAACAGAGAATATTCCAATTTAAATCACAATGAATGATGGATGATTATTATGATCTAGATTGGTGCATATGAGTCAGATTTAATGTTTAAAATAAACTATTATCTTGAAAACTTGCTATAGTTTTAATGGTGATAATATAATAATGATTAATTATCAAAATGTGACTCAGTGATTTACTGGAGAATAAATTCCTACATCATTCCTACATCATTTTTGAAAACATATTTGCTGGAACACATTTCCAACAATCATTAATAATGATATTTCTCTGCAAATATGAATAAACATTTTTTATTCTATTTGATTTATTATGCTGGTTTTTCAAAGCAATGCTTCAAATTAATGTGAGAGATAGAAATTACATTTACCTCATCAATATAATATTTGAGTATTTTCTAACCTGAATCCATATTAATTTTATAGCCTATTAAATGGGTGTGCTGTACTCAGTGAGTTACAGCTGTTAGATTTGCGCTAATCAATAAAAGCCTCGGGGGGAAATAATGCACAAAGGTAAATGGTAATATAAAATTTGAACTATTGTAACTGATTAAAACTGGCGAGACCTAAAACTATAACACTCTGTGTTCATGAGATAAGGAGCGGCTGCATTTGGCCCGGGAACCTTAGCTTGAAAACTTTCTTTTAAGAGCCTATGTAAAACGATGCCATTCAGCAATAAACTAGATGAATGATGATTTCTATGTTTAACTAATACTTTTGATAAACCTAGCCTACTTAGTAGGAAATAGAAATAACACGAAAAACGCACAGTTAAAATCGGATATATTGAAAACCAACTCCAGTTAATACAAATCCGAGTGGCAGTATGAAAGTATTTCAGTCTTTTGAGTAATTTACAGAAAACGAATTGAAAACAACGCGGGTAAACACTCTAAGATTAATCTTAGCCAGCGAGTTATTAACTAAAATGTTGTAAAAATTATCTGAAATAAAGTCCGTTGCATATTTAATGTGATTCTCTTGTAGCTAATCAGCTAATTGAGCCACAAGCTTCTTTCTTACGACCGATGTGCTGCGATTCTCTGGTTCTAAACAATCATAGATCCCGACACTGATGAAGCATTAATAGCGCTCTTAGACTGTGGCTGGAAGTCTAAAAATAGGAACTTAAACACTTGTTTTGACGAAAAGTTTAGTCTTGAGTTTTCAGCTGCTTCCTGGATGTTAACGAGTCCGAGTTAGTCAAACTGTTTGTTTTGCGAAAAACCACTTCCTGTTTCAAACATGAGCTTTCCAAATTAAAATACGGTAATGCTTAACTTCATGAATCATCCTTTTATTTTCCCAAGAAGGGGAATTTCTGCTGTACCGGCAGCAAAGTGACAGATAGTAGAAGCATTTAGATCATAGACCGTACATAAATTTAGATTCACACAAAGGAGGTAGAAAGCATAAAACAAATTTAGGATTAGAACATTAAATGATAAAGAATAAAGCTTTAGCCATACCTCGACCAAAATGAAATTTTCCTTAATGATAGTAATGTTTAATAAAAATGTTAAATAATAAGGAAGCATTTGGGATACACTAGGCTACCTGTTTCAGCTGCATATGTGAAAATTATGCATTTAGTGCAATCTTTAAGCCAACAGGTGTGACCTACACACACACAGTGGGGTTTAAAATTACTTGGTTTCTATTTTTAACATTTTGTACAAATGATGACTAAAAATAGATTCAGAATTTCGGTCACTGTTCTAAAGACGGGACAAATGTGGAAAATATTCAGTTAACACCTGTGTGCATTATATGCTATAGATCGCATAAAAAACAGGGTGTCAGAATAATAAATGTGAGACCTACTATCAAACCGCAGTTCAATTCAATTCAGTTTATTTATATAGCACCAATTCACAACAGATGTTATCTCAAGGCACTTAACAAGAAGTCATTTCAATACATTTATACAAACATTCCAATCAGTTAAAAAGTTTCCTATTTAAGGAATCCCAGCAGATTGCGTCAGTCATTGGCGTGAGGTTGGGCCCCGTTGATGCAGACTTTCCAACCACAGCAATCCTTCAGCAATCCCTCATACTGAGCAAGCATGTAGCGATGGTGGAGAGGAAAAACTCCCCTTTAACAGGAGAAACCTCCAACAGAACCAGGCTCAGTAGGAGCGGCCATCTGCCACGACCGTCTGGGGGTTTGAGAAGACAGAGCAGAAACACAGAAGGAACAGAAGATCTGATATAAGAGAACTTTCTATGTTACAGAAAGTAAAAAGTTAATAACAGGACACAGTGGATGTTCAGTTACTGGGGGGATCATCCCAGTCGATGCTCCCCGTCCAACAGGGCATTGCAGCCAAGCAGGATACCAGACCAGGTATATCTTCCTGTTCCACAGGAGAGGAGCCTGATAACTAAAAGATCTGCCTCCCATTCTACTTTTAGAAATCCTAGGAACTACAAGTAAACCTGCAGTCTGAGAGCGAAGTGCTCTGTTAGGAACATATGGAACAATTAGATCTCTGATGTATGATGGAGCTTGATTATTAAGGGCTTTGTATGTAAGAAGAAGGATCTTAAATTCTATTCTGGATTTCACAGGGAGCCAATGAAGGAAAGCTAAAACAGGAGAAATGTGATCTCTCTTTTTAATATTCATCAGAACTCTTGCTGTCGCATTTTGGATCAACTGAAGGCTTTTAATGGCATTTTGTTGACTACCTGATAGTAAAGAATTACAGTTGTCCAGCCTTGAGGTAACAAATGCATGGACTAGTTTCTCAGCATAACTTCTGGACAGGATGTTTCTAATTTTAGCAATATTCCGGAGGTGTGTCACGCTGCCCTATTCCTGCCTCATTGTCTTCACCTGTCTGTCTTATCATCCACACCTGATCCTTCTCACCTCCTGCCTTTAAGACCCCTCACTTCCTTTCACTCCCGGCCGGATCATTAGTAGTCAGTAGTAATTGTCAATCCCCATGGTGTGTCGTTCTTCCTGCTGTCTTCCTTCCCTGCCCGATGTCCAGTGTCTCCGTTCACCGCCATCATCACGATCTCCTCACTATAATAAACATCCTGCACCTTCCTTCAGCGAGTGCGTTTGGGTCCATTCTCCACACACCTCGTGACAAGGTGAAAGAAAGATATCCTAGAAACCTGTTTAATATGGGATTTAAATGTCAAGTCTCGGTCAAAAATAACGCCAAGGTTCTTTACGTTATTACTGGGGGCCAATTTAATGCCATCAAGATGAAGATTGACTAATCAGTTTCTGTTTAAGAACTTTGGTCCAAAGACTGCAACTTCTGTTTTGTCAGAATTTAAAAGCAAAAGGTTTAGGGTAATCCATGTTTTTATGTCTTCCAGACATGCCTGTAATCTACCTAACTGACTGGGTTCATCAGGATTTATGGATAAATATAGTTGTGTATCATCTGCATAGCTGTGGAAATTTATCCCATGCTTTCTAATGATTCTACCAATTGGGAGCATATATATGGTGAACAGAATTGGTCCAAGCACAGAACCCTGTGGAACTCCACAAGTAACCCTTGAGAGTGAAGAAGATTGACCATTTAGATGAACAAACTGGAATCTGTCAGACAAATATGATTTAAACCAGCCTAGTGCTGTTCCTTTGATCCCTGCAACATGTTCAAGCCTTTCTAAGCGAATATTATGATCGACTGTGTCAAAAGCAGCACTGAGATCTAACAAAACCAGAACAGACACAAGTCCATTATCTGAGGCCATGAGAATATCATTAGTAACCTTCACCAGTGCTGTTTTAGTGCTATGATGAGCTCTAAAACCTGACTGAAACTCTTCAAACAGCTCGTTACTGTTTAGATGCTTACAGCCTTGATTAGCAACAATTTTCTCAAGGACTTTGGATAAGAAAGGAAGGTTAAATTCTATTCAGTTGTAACACTTTTTGATGTTTGAGGTTTTTTTGTGTGTTCTTTTTAATGAAAGACTAAATGAAACAGGAGTAACAAGGCTAATTTTAAAATATAAGCAGTCTAAAGTACTGAGTAGAGGTAAAAAGTTGGCAAATAGATAATTACTTCAGTGAAGTATAAAGTATAACTTGAGTCCTACACACAAACTGCAATGAAGAAAAGTTTCTTTCTTAAGTAAGACTATCAGGTACAGGTAAAAAGGTTACTTGACATAGTTGTTATTAAAATAGAGTGGCATACTCAAATCTGAATGTGCAACTGAGTTAGATAAATTGAAAATAGAGATGTTTTACAGTTGTACAAGTTTTGAAATTGTGCATTTAGAATAAATTTTTTTTTTCAAGGAGTTAACAGAGAATAAACTGTAAGAAACAGATGAGCAAATAACAGCAGCAGAGATATTAATTAGGTAAATAAACTGTGTCTTGAGTAAAACAATTTTAACTAAGGTGGTTGCAAAGATAATCCTTACGGTAACATCAATTAGATTCTGGAAAAGCAGGGTCTGAGGAAGTTGTCTAATTCAATTCAAAATACTTTATTGATCCCAGAGGGAAATGAAGTGTTGTTGTAGTTCATGCAAGCAGGACTACAATTCTTAAATACATTAGGTAACTATGTGGTGAAATTGTTATTTTGTTTTTGCAAGGCAAGGCAATTTTATTTGTAATACACACTTACAACAAGGTAATTCAAATATAAGAACCCTAACTGCAAACCTAAATGATTTTGCCATAACAAGTACCACAGGGTTCTGTGCTTGGACCAATTCTTTTTATTATGTATATGCTTCCAATTGGTAAAATCATTAGACAGCATAGGATAAACTTCCACATTTAAACCAATGATACACAACTATATTTATCCTTAAATCCTGATGAATCCAGTCAGTGAGTAGATTACAGGCATTTCTGGAAGACATATAAAAACCTGGATGACGCTAAACTTTTTTTCTCTTAAATACTGACAAGACAGAGGTTGCTGTCTTTGTAACAGAAGCTTTAAAAAATAAACTGCTTTGTCAATCACTTTATCTGGATGGTATTAAATTGGCCTCCAGTAATAACGTAAAGACTCTCAGCATTGTTTTTGACCAAGACATGACATTCAAATCCAATATTGAACAGGTTTCTTGCATTTCCTTTTTTCACCTTCGGAATATTGCTAACAATTAGAAATATCCTGTCCAGGAGTGATGCTGAGAAACTAGTCCATGCATTTGTTACCTCAAGACTGAATTACTTGTAATTCTTTACTATCAGAAAGTCCACAAAATGTAATTAAAAGCCTTCAGTTGATCCAAAATGCAGCGGCAAGAGTTCTGATGAATATTAAAAAGAGAGATCAGATTTATCCTGTTTTACCCTCCCTTCATTGGCTCCCTGTAAAATCCAGAATAGAATGTTAGATCCTCCTTCTTAATTATAAAGCCCTTAATAATCAAGCTCCATCACACATCAGAGATCTGATTGTTCCATATGTTCCCAATAGAGCACTTCCCTCTCAGACTGCAGGTTTACTGGTGGTTCCTAGGATTTCTAAAAGTAGAATAGGAGGCAGATCTTTTAGTTATCAGGCTCCTCTCCTGTGGAACCAGCTTCCAGTTTTAGTCTGTGAGGCAGACACTCTGATTTCAAGGCCAGGCTTAAAACTTTCCTTTTTGATAAAGCTTATAGTAAGAGTGGCTTTGGTAATCCTGAGCTATCTCTGTAGTTATGCTGCTATAGCTTTAGACTTTTGGAGGACAGACTTACCACTTTTCTTCACCTTTCTCTTCTACTACTCTCCAGTTGCGTTATTTGCTGTTTTTTTCGACTGTTAACTTTGTGTGATTTCTCAGTGTTTTTCTCTCCATAGAAGGTACACCTGGTTGGTTATCCTGCTTAGCTGCAATGCCCAGTTGGACGGGGGGCATCCCAGTCACTTGAGCATCCTCCGTGTCCTGTTATTAACTTTTTACTTTTTTTAACATAGAAAGTACTCAGTTCCTTTGTTTTTTCAGTGTTTCTGCTCTGTCTTCTCAAACCCCCAGACGGTCGTGGCAGATGACCGCTCGTACTGAGGCAGGTTCTGCTGGAGGTTTCTTCCTGTTTTAGGGGAGTTTTCTTCTCCACTGTCACTACATGCTTGCTCAGGATGAGGGATTGCTGTGGTTGGAGTCTGTATCAACGGGGCGCTACTGCCAGTCAATGACTCGATGCAATCAGCTGGGATTCCTTATATATAAAACTAGCTTAACCTTTAAACGGATTGGAATGGTTATATTGAAATTACTTTCTTGTAAAGTGCCTTGAGAATACATCTTTTGTGGATCGGCGCTATATAAATAAACTGAATTGAATTGAACTGCAATTTAATTTAAATTGGGCATTGCTGTTTGCTCTGCCATGATGGCTGGTGTCAGCCATCCTGCCGCTGTGGGGTATAAAAGCAGCAGCGTGTCGGCCACGCCTTTGTAGCGAGTTGGAGTTGGAATACCAAAGGAGTGTTGAAACTGCCCAGACCTCTCCCCCCGCCATCCCTTGGTCTGCCAGGCAACACCTACGTTTGTCTCATTTTTCAAACCGGAAATGTAGGTGGAGTAAGACTGGAAGGGGGGTGAGTTGCTCTTTAAAAGTCTTGTTTAGGGGTATACATGCACATTTAAACTTTTTTGTAAAATATCTGTTGGGTGTAGTTTGTGGTTGGACCGAAAATGCAGGCAAGCTTGGAGACAGGATATAATGAAAAGATGTTTTATTGATATAAAAGGAATGCGCGAACTCTAGGAGCGGGTAATGGGAGCCGAGGAGAAGACGGGAACAAACAGGAGAATCCAGCAGAGAATGAATGAAGAGAGGAGATTTAATACTAGGGGAGTGATCACTCAATAAACAGCAGGTGGCTGATTAGAACAGGTTGCAGCTACGAGAGGAGACCAAACAGGTAGGCTGAGGGAGAGACAGAGATCGAATAATGGGAGGAGAAAATATTAACAGGAGAAACAGGCAAAACATAATTCTAACAAAAATTGGTGAGAAGGAATTATCTACAACCTAAGAATCTTCTCTAATCAGAAGATTAACAACTAATAAACTGTTCTAATGAAAAAAAACTGAAAACAAAGAATAACTAAAGCTAAGCATAAATTTATAATAAAAAGCATATATTTCTCAGTTCTACTTTGTGGTGGTTCATCAAGTTTTGTGGCTGTAAAGTGACAAAATGTGAAAATGTTTACCAAAATTGTAGTAAGCACAGATTCATCAAAAATACACACTAGTGATGCACATGATCCCCCCCCCCATTTTTGGCAGTTCTTCAAGACTTTCAATTCTTTTGTGTAGAAAAAATAGTGTATATTCCTCTTTTTTTGAAACCGTATTCATATTTCTTCTGCCTTAATGCACAAAATGGACGGTCTGTAAATCATGATGTGAGAGATGTCCTGTGTATGAGGCCAGGCAATGTCCCTCAAGTCTTGTGGTTAACAAAGAAGTCATAAAAGGAGGTCCCTCACCCTGTTCTCACTCTTCCTCACCCTCTTCCTTCCCTATTTCACCATTTGTCCCCACATTGTGGTATATGTGGTCTATACCCATTAGCAACCTTATGTTCTCTCTTGTAAATTGTGTTCCCTGATTTATTTATTGGCTCGTTTAGGACTCTGTGTATCCTTCTGAGGTTGGACTTTCTCCATTTGATTGGTTGCCTCAACTGGGGCCTTCCACTGTAATTAAAAAGTGTGTGTGTGGGTGTGTGTTGGAAGGGGGGGGGGGGTCGACTTAACATGCCAACCCTCTTACATGGTACTAAAAGCATAGCATAAAGCCTTAGGGGTGTGAATGTCTAATTGGCTTATTGAAAATTTTCTTTTTAGTCTGTCAGGAATCATCTAAGAAGACAATCATTGATTTTTATACTCTAGAGTGACTGGTAGAGTGTTTGGTATTTTTCGTTTGCCTGTTCATAATAAACAGTTGTGAGACATAATTAAACGCAATCAAGAAAACCTCTTAGAGGAAATCAGTCATGATGTCTGCAGATGTACAATTTGTCTTTTTTCGTCTGAAGATATACGTAACAACATAGAAATATAGTTTTATTACTGAGATTCAAAAAAATATACAAATGAAAAAAATTATACATCTGATTTAGCTAAGGAACACACCTGTATCTGGGCCACTGAAGGGTTGAAATACAGTTTTACTAAATTGCATTGAAGAAAAAACACAGAGTCATGGTGTGGAAACTAGAGAAACTCCACCCATCACTCTTAATAAGGCAACGTTTTAAAAACAAAATGTGGCTAGCTAGGTGCAGCATGACTGCAGGCTCTAGTCAAGGATATACTCCCACTACTTAATCAGGTAAACTCAGTCGGTTAAACTCCCAGTGTTTTTTTTATGATTACCAGAACAACAAAAACTTTAAAGATCTCACTCACCTGTTTTTTCAATAAATTTGCTGTGGTCTCTAGTTTGAATAAATGCTTTGTGAGTCATTTTCTGTGGAAAAAAATGCTCTTTCCCTCTTGTTTCAGGAGGTTGCAGTTTGTGTGAGGAGTGGGTGGGGGGAAACCTCAGGATTATGAGTGTTACTTAATAATGGGGAGCCCAAGTCATGCCCTTCTTTCTGGTCCGTGGGTCTCCTACTGCCCAAAAAATGAATAGTCAATGGAGTGATAAAAGCTAGTTTCTGATCCCGTTTGTAATGCACCATGGATTGGACATATAATGTCTGTGAATTGTAAAGACACATTTTGATGCAAAGAAAACGCTAATTTTCGACAGGCGGCAAAAGTTACTTTAGGTTTTGTATAAAAACACTTAGTGGACTACAACTGAAGAACGAGAAAAATGGCTGTGAGATTAACCGGCTTCACCTCCTTCCTTCAGGACGTAGGAATGAGCATTAAACATGGTCAAAACCATCATAAATGTGGAAAGTGGCAGCTATGCTGAGGGAGAGATGGTCAGCGTGAGAGCAAGCATGCAGCTCCACAAGGTCTCGGTGAGTATTTTAAGTGCTAGCTAGTGCTAGCTCCGTGACGTCATGTATGCGTCTTCGGATTTTTAGGCATTTTAATTGCAAATTTTTACAATCAAATAAATCACTTCACAAACAGTCGAAACGCACATCATTAGTCGTCATTTAAATTGAGGTAAATCCTATGTGTGGACAGTATGAGGAAGCTACCCAAAGCACTCTCTGCTGACCACCAACTATGAAGTTCCTCTCATCAACCAGAAAAGGCCAGCCACAAGTCTCAGTTGCAGCATTCGATCCACATCTCTGATCTTACTTCAGTAGATCCAGCAAAGCTGCCAGAGACTTCTTGTTTATTCTATTAAAGTTTAAAGTTATGGTCCAGGAACGCCATTCAGGTTGATCCTGCATGAAAAACAATCAATAACTATACAATATTTTTTCTTTCTGTAAATATTTTTGGTATCTTACAAGTATTCTTGTTTCATAGTATTTTTTTTCATTCCTTGATCATTTTTAATTGTTCCAAGTGAGCTTTATGTTCATATGTTTAACAAAAACTGTAAATAATAAAACAGTTGATAAAATGAGTTTATGAGAAATACTAGTTTATTTTAATCGGTTCATTTATAAAAAAAAATATATCATACAACTAAACAACAAATGTGACAAGAACAAATAAATGAACAAACAACAGTTTATCCATCATGTCCTTGTTCTCCTGAGGCCTGTACCATGAAGGTAGCTGAACAAACTCGGGGTTACAGGATTGGTTTTGAGTCGACAAAACCAAACCGATGCAATCAGGCTTTATTGGTTCCATTACGCAGCTTATCAACTTTCTCTGTCAACTCAGGCTTTGATCCTTAAGCTATGTTTAATCCACACGCGCGTGCACATAAAAGAGTGACGACGACACTGAACAACCAATCGTGTTCGATATGGATAGAGCGAGAGCTACATACTTTTCAACGGAGGAGCAAGAGATTATGAAGAATTTCGAAATATTTTTCAAGCACGCAGTAACACTGTATCTGCTGCCAAAGCAAGAGAACAATCGTGGAGGAAGATTGCTGATTGCGTTAATGGGTGGGTTAAACAATGTACATTTATGTAGGCTAAGCATATTAAAAATATATTAAATGCTAAAATGAAAATGTATTCTTGTTGATATATATATATATATATATATATATATATATATATATATATATATATATATATATATATATATATATATATATATATATATATATATATATATATTGTATATGTGTGTAGATGTATGTAAAATGTGAATGTATAGGCTATTACATCCTAAGAAAGAATGATATTCATTGATTTTTAGATGCAACCCCAACTCCAAACGTTCTTGGCAGCAGATCAAGACAAAATATAAAAATATAATTCAAAGTGGTGAGTATTTACCATAACCTTTTATTATTTTCTTTGAACATTTAATCACAAACACTTGTTTGCAGCAAACAGAAAAAAAATGTGAAATAAATGAAGACTGGGGGAGGGCCACCTCCTCAAGATTACACTGTGGCAGAGGAGTTGGCTCTGAGCAACAACAAGGGGGGGCCGATTATGGATGGGATTGCATGTGCTGTACAGTCTGACCCTGGTGCTGGCTCATCTAAGCAAGTGACACTGGGTATGTATGTACAATGCATTACTAATGTTTTAAAAAAAGTTAAATGTGGCTGACTCTGTGCTGTAGTAGAGGGAAATACAGTGTCCCTGTTGAAGCCAGCACACATGCACACAGTCTCCCACACAGAGGTCAGTATGCAGTAGACAGAACTACGAACATAACCTTCTTTATAACAGTTATGCTTTACAATGGCCTTAATTTATTAGGGTGAACCAAACGATGAAGACACTCTGTGTGTTCTGAGACCGTTGCTGAGGTGAATGCACTGAGCTTTTTATTATGGCACACATTTGAATGTCATATTTAAGTGACTGGCCCTTACACATCTCTTTTGTAAGATTTTTCACAACCTGCCCCAGAAACTGAGGCCTCTACCTCAATGGGCTACAGAAGGAACGTGAACAAGGTAATGCTTTAAACCCTTGACATAATTTACAGTCAGTCCTGTGTTTGTAGAAAGTCATGCCACTTTTTGTGATTTGATCAACCTCCAGAAAACGTGTAGTGATTGTTTGTGGTGGAATTGTTTCAGGTGGAAACATACTCAGTCAGGGCTCTGTACAAAAGGAGCCTTTCACTAGTCTGCACACTGAAGGAGCTGGACTGTGAGCTGAGGAGGCTCCAAATTAAGAAAATTAAATTGGAGATCAAACAGCTGGAAAAAACAGATCTCAGTATGTGAACTTTTTTTTAACCAAGTAACCCTTTAGTATGAACATTATGAATGTTTATTAATGTAATTTTTCTTGCTCTCTTTCTTTCCCCCTAACCACATGATGACCAATAAAACAGTGTGAGACATATCTGCAGTGTCAGTGTGCTTTTGTTAAGTAAAATATTGTGTTGTGTTAGCATCTCTGACAGCTGTGCCAGCTGGGTGGTCAAGTGTGATGGGGTCAATTTCATGAGGGAGAAGCTGGTCTTGAGGTGGTAATCGCTCCTTTCTGATAGTGGCTATATTATGCAGAATGGTACATGCAGCGACTATCTGTGATGCCCGCTCTGGTGACACTCTTAAGTGCCTAAGGCAGTTGAAACGTGCCTTTAGGATGCCAAAGGTCATCTCGATCTTGACCCTGGTTTTACTGAGGGCCACATTGAAGCGGTTTTGTGGCCCTGTCTGAGGGTCAGGATAGGGGGTTAGCAAAAACCTCTGGCATGCATAACCTCAATCTCCTACCAACAGGCCATCAAAAAGCCCTCTCATAGAACAGAAAAGGGGAAATTGTGTAAGTTTTGCTATTAAAATTAAAAATGTAAAGTGTACTGTACCAAATTGAACTTGCCTTTGTCGGCTTCTATCATAATGTGCTCTGCAACTCACTTCCTGCTCAGAGAGGTGGGGGCGCCGAACTCCAAAACCCCAGCGGGAACTGTTTCAAAATAAGACCCAGAACTGAGACAGAGAGTAACAAAAACACACACAATCAGATATCTGTTTGAAAACGCACCTGCAGATGGGAGCCAGACAAGATCTGACTCGCTGTTCTACAAGGCTGTACCATTTTTATTTCCAAAAGAACAAAGAACATATCACATGACTCCTCTCTCCTCCTTCTACATCTTGACAGGTCATTTATTTTCTCCAGGTCTCTTGACCTTACCATGAACTGGGTTATAACATGACTTAGAGTTATAGCTGATCCTCCCTGCTTTCAATTCATATCTTTACTCAAGAGTTTGTTTACTTAAAACCTTCAACCCTATAAAATACTGGTAACAGAGTCATGTTTTACTACCCTGAATAATATAAACAGGCCTATTACTTCTAAAGCTTAAAAAAGATATAATTAAAACATATGTACTGCATAATAAAAAATAGCCTCAAAAAAGTAGAATACAACAAATCCCTCTTTCAATCTATTTTTCAAATAGATTGACCACTCCTCTGTACTTCCCCTTCAGGCTCCATGTGAGGGAGTAACAGATATTGACCTTGCACATTATCACCAACAGTTTTTTCAATACACTTTGTGAGCAAAGAACGTATACAAGGAATACAACAACATCCACATAACACCATAGTTAACACAAATACTGCTAAAGAAACCATTATAGACATTGCCAGAGTCTTCCATTTACCAAACATATTATTTAACAAATTGTCCCTCTTTCTAACATGATTATTCAAAGTGAGAAGAGTCTGTTCTTTTTTTTTTATCCTTACCTTTAAGCAATATTTTTTTTCTAATTTATTATTATTGGTTTTTTTTTATGTTTTATCCTAATTCTCAATATTCTTTTAGTAAAAGGCAAACTCTAGCAATTGTCACCAACCCTAAAAACATCCTACAAAAACCACATCATAATGAAAAAAGGATAAGTAAAACAAAAATTAGTAGTCAGTCAACCTGATTATACTTTAAACACTCCTTAAAATGTTTTATCTTATTACTAAAAAAGTTTTATAAAACCGTAAATACTGAATATAAAGAAGAAAATCTTACAAATCGACTACTTAAAAATTATTTGACACCCTCTTAGGCAGTGTCTAGCAATCTGCACCTGTAAATAAAAATCGGTTAGACAACCTGTAAAATACAAGAAAAATGATTAGTAAGTGTTCAGTCTTTATTATTTTGTTCTCTAGTCTTCGCTCTTGTTTATTTCTCTGGCAGCAGGTGGCTACCAGAGTGATGAAATGATTCAGTACAGTGGACTCTTTATTTTTTCCCAAAGTTACTGTCTTTTCTGCAGATCGCCCTCACTGAAATGACAGTTACTTCATTAACTGAACATTTCCCCCAATAAACACAAATGCACAGACAGGCCCCGCCTCCAATAGCTTCCCCCACCGATTGTGAGGTGGTCAAAACCTGCTGTGAAATGTGTTTGATTTCTTGCGATCTTTTCTCTTCGGTACAATCCCTCTTCGAGAAAAGCAAGTCCAAATTGCTTATCTCGCCCAATTTTTTTTTCACATATAGATTACACTGGATGAATACAGCAACTTCAACCAATCTTCTGGGTGGGTCAGGCCCCGCCTCCTGGCTTCGGCAGTCGACACCGCCTAGTCAGAACCGACACCACCCGCTGCAAAGAGATTCTCCCAGGTCAGCAGAGAGCTGCTGCAGCGTGAGGGACAGGAGAGGGGTCGGAAGCAAAAAGGAGACCAGGCCCTTCAGATGCTGATGATCACTGCGAGGGTCCGGGTCAGGGTGCGGTGACACCTGAGGTTCTCTGCCAGCTGTAAATTTAAAGTTGAATTAGACCGCTCGATGACGCCCTATTTCCCCACGCGTCAACAGTGTCAGCCTTACTGTGACCCCAGTAGCAGTAACAAAACCTGCTCTCTTCCACTGTGGTAATTCATAATGTATAACAGAAAACCCGTAGTTCGAATCAGTGTAAATCGTGACGTCTTTATCTCTTCCCCATTTGCATGCTTCAATAAGAGCCCTTATCTCAGCACGCTGTGCGCTCTGCTTGCCGTCCAGCTTCCCTGACACGACAGTATGTAGTGAATCTCCATTCTGCTCAACAACTGCAAAACCTGATTTTAACTGGCCCTGTGCATCTCTAAAACAACAACCATCTGTATAGAGCACAAAACCTGTAGGTAAAGGATCAGACCGTAAATCAGGACGTATTTTTTGAGCAACAGAATTCAGCCTGACACAGTCATGCTGGTCCCCAGAGGCGGTGATTTGTTCAGCCATGTTTATTCCTTCATGCGTAAAAATAATGTTTGGTGCCTCCAAAACTCTGCTAATCCGCTGCTGACGCAAAGTAGAAAGAGTAAACGTCTCAGAATTAACCAATGCCATGACTCCATGAGATGTCAAAATATTAAGTGGATAACCCCTAACAATGTGTGAAGTTTTCTCCACTAGGTGTGTAATTCCTGCTGCATGTCTCGTGCAAGGTGGCTGTCTCATTTCAATAGCTTGCAGCTTTATGCTAAGATACATAAGAATGTATCTCTGACCACCTTTTTTCTGAAACAAAATCCCATTAACCACCCCATCTGTTTCTGATGTGTTAAGAAAAAATGAACATGTATAGTCAGGAGTGGCTAAATCAGCTGCTTGTGCTAGAGCCTGTTTCAACTTAATAAATGCCTCCTCAGCCGGTATGTCCCATTCTAATTTAGCATGCAGATTTTTCATACCATGAGTATTTACAAGAGCCCTGAGTGGTGTGGTAAGGTTTGTGTAATGAGGCACATAATGTCTGGAAAAATGTGTCAGTCCCAGAAATGACAGCATTGATTTAACAGTGAGAGGTTTAGAATGGGCCAAAATAGCATTCTTGTGGGTGTCCGTCAGTCCAGCGCCTTGAGCGGTCACCCTTCGCCCCAGGAACTGGACTTCCTGCCTGACCAACTGAAGCTTATCGCAGGAGACTTTAAATCCCTCTTTTCCCAAATGTTGCAACACAACTAGAGTCGCTGCTATGCACTTTTCAACAGTAGGGGATGCTAAAAGTAAATCGTCCACATATTGGGTCAGTACACAGTCTGGAGGGAGCTGTACAGTGCTTAATGACTGCTTCAACACCTGATTAAAAATACCTGGAGATAAAGCAAAACCCTGCGGAAGCCTACTATAACATAGCTTCCTGCCCCTGAATGTAAATGAAAAAATATCCCTGACAGAAGGATGGAGCGGTAAACAGAAAAATGCATTAGCCAAATCTATGCAGGTAAACCATTTTAAATCAGGAGTCAGTGATGCCAGAGCTGTATATGGATTCGGTGTAGAAATGGGAGGGGTTCTAAGGGCCTCATTAATAGCACGCAAATCATGTGCCATTCTGTATTTACCAGTACCTTGTTTTTCCACAGGAAGAATAGGGGTGTTATATGAAGAGTTTGATGGTTCTAAAACTCCAGCTTCAAGTAAGCCTGCAATAGTGTCTGCAATACCTTCCTCAGCCTGAGGTTTATGTGGATACTGCGAACGCCAGATTGGATCAGAATGTTTCATCTCAAATGTGATGGGTGTGGTTTGCACTAGACCAACATCAGTGGGACCATCTGACCACAAAGAGTCAGGCACGACCTTTAAGGCCTCCACTGCATCAGGATGATCTGTTTTTTTCTCTGCCATGATTTCTAGAAAGCTGCAAATGTTCCAGAATGGTAGTATCAGAGAGCTGCGTGTCTATTTTGTACATCTGAGTAGAAGGAGAAAGAGACTGAAGGTATCTGGGTAGGAACCCAATCCTTTAATTCAACTCCCCTTTTAACCATTCCCCCCAAATCTTTAGCTTGATGTTTCGGATGCAACAAAAGCGATATGTGTGGAAGCGCTTCAGCTTCCATCATATACCATTTATGCTGCTTTGAAGTCAGATGAGCATACAGTGCCACACCCTCCTTTCCCACAAAGCATGGACCCGAAGCCACAGACCAACTTTGGCCTTCAAGTTCTGTTTCAAATTGTTCCTGGTATAAGGTAGGATCGCCCCTCTCATAAAGGAAGGTCACATGGAAAGGATCAGGCGGTGGAACAAAAGGCTGGAGTTCAAGCAGCCAAGGCTTCCAGCATCTCAGAAAGTCAGCCGCAGAAGATTCATGTGCAGACATCGTAGTCAATCTGGCCCAGAAAATATCAGCCACTTGTGAAGTGTCATCCTTCAGCAAAAATTGACCACTCATGGTGTCACAGCAATGCGTACGTCCATTCGGAAAAGTCACCATAAGTCCATCAGGGGTACATAGAATGGTATCACCAAGTTTGATAAGCAGATCTCTGCCTAACAAGTTGACAGGCGTGGTTTGAGCAATGACAAAAGGATGTGATAGTCTTTGATCACCCACTGAAACAGGCAATGGTGGAGTTATAGGGAGAGTCATTGGAGCCATATGTAGAGGTGGCTGACCGGGAGGTATAGCGCCCCCTTGTGGGTGTGGGCACTCCCTCACCCAGTGTTCATTGGAGCCACACCTGTGACAACCGTTAGCACCTGGCTGCCCTCTCCCCATGCCTCTAAAATCCCCAAACCTGGCCCTGCCACGTGACCTGCCACGAGGCTGCCATGTCCTATAAGGAGCAGTAAATGGCGGATTCGGCGCAGCTCCAGCATACATCACAGGAAAAGAAGGCAGCACTGTCGCTGATCCAACAGTAGGTGCTGCTTCAGCCACCATCTGTTTCACTTTTTTTAGACTGATACAAGTCAGTCAATTTATTCTGAGCCTCTTTTAACTGTAGTTTTAACAAAGCAGTCTCCATTTTCTTATTCTCCTCAGCGTCCTTTAACGCAGAATCTTGCACATCTTGTAAATAATATGTTACGTGTCTTTCCCATGTAGGCTGATCATAAATGTGTGAATCAGGATTCCGTTTCATTAATGTAGCAACAGACTCTGGCATGCCTGCTAAAACTGCTTCTCTAAACCAAATCCGATTATTTCCCGGATCTCGAGGGTGTTCTCCAGTAACTGCAACCCATTTATCTTTACATTTTGCTATATGTTCTGCGGGAGTAACATCAGTTGACCAGGGAAATTTCAAAATTTTAGACGCAGGCGGAGTAGGATATTTTCTTCTGACCCATTCGGCAAGATCATGTGCATAATGCGTGAATGGGGCTTCATCAAGTACACATGCTAGCTGACACTGGAGCATCATCTCATTATAATCTGTCAATGTCAACATTCTACCCATAATACCTTTCCAATCCCCCACCGCTAGGGTTTGCCCTGAAGTCAACTGATTTAATTTATTTATCCAACAGTTTCCTCCACCAGTCAAAGCAGGGAGTAGCAGAATGATGGCAGATATGTCAGCCATCTTCCATGGTTTGTAAATTACTGAACCATATGATGCTCCCACTAAAGGAAGCATTAAATCAGGGCCTCCACTTGCCCCCAGTGACACCTGAGATCTGGTATTCTTAAATGGTCCTTCACTCCCCTTGTCTCCCAACGTCTGCATATTTTTGACCTGTAGGACCGCTGGACATTCATCACGTTGACTGGGGCTGGCATTCCCTGAAAAATCTGCAGCTTGACCCCTTACCACAGATGCTAATCTTTCCTGATTCTGCAGCAGTCCATCCATCTGTAGCTGAACTTTAGTTAACCTGTGTTCGTGCTGCTCCCTCATCCATCAATTTAGCATTATACGCCAAAAACAATTTATCGGTGTCTTGTTCTACTAATTTTAATAGCTGTCGTTTTTCCTCCCCAGTGTGTTCTACAACCCCTTTACCGGTGACTTCAAAACGCAACTTATAATCTTGTCCATCATCTTTTACCTTTAAATCACCCTGTGGTTTTTTAGTCAATGGTTCATGGGCTACAGACCTCTGTGGGAGGCCACTCCAGTGCAACACTGCACTGCTTGAAGGAAGGGGGGGAGTAATGCCCACCGGGGGTGGCTCACAAAGAGATGGTGAACTCGGTGGGTCACCCTGCGTGTTTTGAAGTATAATCTGGCCATTGTCTGTCTCCAAGCCCCATGAAATATGTGTTTGACCAGAGGTCGTCAATATGGGGTACATAGGTTGATATGGGGGAGGGATATGGTCTGCCGAAAAACTATTTTCTGCAGTAACACACAAATGATCAATACCCTGTCCTGCTAAACCCCATGTTTTCCACATTTTCTCAGCTTTTAAGTGTCTCATTTTAGCACCAGTGATGCTCTTTGCTGTTTTAGCTTTATCTGCATAACGTTTCCCTTCCTCAAAACACATTTGTGACAAACTTCTTTTGTCGTCTCCTCGGGCACCATGACGAGCCCACATGGCCGTCATAAGGCCCTGGAACTGGTTTTTATCTTTTTTACCGGGCTTATCAACTAAAACAGAATATAATTTAGAAATGTATATTAACAATTGGGCATCTAAAGTACGCCAGTTTCGTCCCTGTGGAGCAGGAAGTAATTTATATTCGGCTGCCATTGAATATTCGTAACAAAAATCCAAAATGGATTAAAATTTAACAAAATAGGTTATTTGTATTAACTCTATAAATTATTTATTTTAATTGATAAACTATCAATTCGTAGGCCCAAATTTATCCCAATATTAATGCAATTAACAGTAAAGGCAGGCACCGTTTTTATTTAATTTATTTATTTTTTATAGTGAAGGAGTTTATATATTATTTATCCATGCAACATTAACCTTAATAATGTTTTAGGCAAAGCCGAAACGAAGGAAAGCTAAAAAGGTTTATAACGCACTGTTTATCTTATCATTAATTTATTTATATACGGAGATTATTGTCGTTTCATCTAAAAATCAAAGAATTCCTAATAGAGTCCGGCCTGCGCCAAAACTCGGGACGCACACTTCGGTGAAACACACGAAAAAATAGAATTCTCCCAATATAAGGCAATTTGTATTTATCATTAAAACATATACCGAAAGAAATACGTTTAAAACTCGCTTTGCAACACAAAATCGTCAACAGTTTGCTCAAAAAAAAAAAAAACTCCGCCGGACTGACAGATCAAAGTCTGGCCCAATAAAACTTCCGTGTCACACCGCGGAATGAATACGCCGGTGCACAGATGGCTAATTCTGCACTACGATGCTAAACCTAACAAACCGTACTCATAAGTAAACCAACCAAGAACAAAATGCCTCCAACAAAACCACACTTCGCCATCAATACTCGAATGACTGTTTAACCGAGCCAAATAAATACAGTTCGGAAGCTAAGCTACCAAAGATTAGCTGTCATCATGAGCAACCTAGCTCAACCGGAAGCCAAACGTGACCGCTCCGTTATCATAAAAAGTTATTTTATATATATTCTATAGAGTTTACTACCAGTTATTCATAATAACAGTCCTATATATATGTGTTCGACAATGCTTTAGACGTGTTTACGTAGTTGCACAAGGTTGAACGCCTTTATTTCCAGGCGAAACTCATCCAAACTGTGCGTTAGCCGTAAGCTAAGTTATGGTGGTACTTTAGCCGACTGAAAATGATATTCCCTTATTCCTCTACAATGTCAAGCTTCTACGCTTATTGTCTATACAAGAAGCGCGGGCATTGTCTAGGCGTTTAAGATTCGCAGAGGAATTATGGTTTTAGATTCAGTCGGTTAGTTCCCCTAAATGAGAAGTTTATATGCGGCCGGAGTTCAAGAAGCTACCTGGTAGCTTCCTTCCGTCACCGCGACTTCCCCAATCACACACACAAACATCCGAGAGAAAGAAAGAACAACAATTTTCACAATCTCATCAAACACTAACCTCTACCGGAGCCACCTAAAGCCGGACCTTTAAACACAATCCAATTCACGTGGCTCAAACCTGCGTTTGGAAGATACGCCAGCCTCTCCAAGGTAATCCGTCTCGACACAGAGAGCGCCCAGGCTCTAAACTAGTGTCTACCTGTCCGTTTGTCAGCCTCAGAGAATTCCGACAGCGTCCCATCGGAAGCGAGCGGCCAACTCTCAAGCCCCCTGGTCCGTACTTTGGTCGGCCCTCAACCGAAAGAACAACACGTCAACATTAAATGGAGAACGTTTAAATCGATCAATACCTATTAATTTGGTGTTAGCGCTTTTTCTGAATGATACAAAACCACCCGGGTGTTGATTAGCAAGGATCAATCCAGTCGCTCTCCGATTCTCTGTTGAACTCAAAGAAAAAACACAAAATCACTACAATTGCCACAAACACATGTATCAATCAGTTATGCCACACTCATTACTCACACTCAATCTCTCCCAGCCCTGAGAAAACTCAAAACCAAATCAAATGCCCGCATCCTCCACCATTTGTCGGCTTCTATCATAATGTGCTCTGCAACTCACTTCCTGCTCAGAGAGGTGGGGGCACCGAACTCCAAAACCCCAGCGGGAACTGTTTCAAAATAAGACCCAGAACTGAGAGACAGAGAGTAACAAAAACACACACAATCAGATATCTGTTTGAAAACGCACCTGCAGATGGGAGCCAGACAAGATCTGACTCGCTGTTCTACAAGGCTGTACCATTTTTATTTCCAAAAGAACAAAGAACATATCACATGACTCCTCTCTCCTCCTTCTACATCTTGACAGGTCCTTTATTTTCTCCAGGTCTCTTGACCTTACCATGAACTGGGTTATAACATGACTTAGAGTTATAGCTGATCCTCCCTGCTTTCAATTCATATCTTTACTCAAGAGTTTGTTTACTTAAAACCTTCAACCCTATAAAATACTGGTAACAGAGTCATGTTTTACTACCCTGAATAATATAAACAGGCCTATTACTTCTAAAGCTTAAAAAAGATATAATTAAAACATATGTACTGCATAATAAAAAATAGCCTCAAAAAAGTAGAATACAACACCTTCCTCAAAGCGCTGACACAAAATAGACTCTTGGAAAATTCGTGAGTCATGCACTGAGCCAGGCCATTTGGCATCCAAACTTGTGATCATGCATTCATGATCACAAGTCATCTGCAGACGAAATGTACATTCAATTATTGTCCTGTTAGTTACTATTTATTTAAAGATTGATCTAAATGCAAATAAAACTTCACATAGGCTATATAGTAGCCCTACCTGAACATTAAGGCTGTGAAAGGACTTTCTGTTCACATAATCTGCCTCATGTTCTCCCAAAGCTGTGGAGATTGCAACATGTCTGCAGTCTATTGCTCCTATGACTCTAGGGAATCCTATCATAGGAATTAACGACATATATTTAAAATCATTCTTAACAGGTAGCTGCTGCAGACTACTGTATAATAGATTTCTACGTGTGAAATATGCTTTTTTGAAGAAAAGAAAAATGAGTCTGAAATGTTAAATTTGTTCATTTGATGTCACCCTATCAAGATATCTTACCGGCAATTTTATAAAAGCCCTCTTTTATGGACATGGTCGATAAATGTCCAGAGAACACAATGAAGCTATTGATGTACCCCTGCAGAGCGAGAACCACCTTTCGAATGGTTAGGCAGACTGTGTTTTTCCCTAGATTCTCTGCATCCCCGACCGCATACAAGTATGTACCACTTGCAAAAAAACGCAACGCAATACATACCATTTGCGGTACAGTCAGGGCATGGCTTCGACGAGTCACATTTGTTATGTGCGGCTCAAGAAGCTCACAGAGATAAGACATTCCTTCCGCGGAAAATCTGTATCCTTCATACAAGTACGCATCAGGAAAGTCAAATGGATTTTGTCTGTCCCTAAAAACTCGTTCTCTACGAGGTGCTCGTCTAACAATTTGCGCGGAGATGTCCACAGGATTTGGGAGAAAAGGTGAAGCCATTGCAACAGAGAACAGACGCTGGGAATTAGTTACGTCACATATATATTTCTTTGCTCACAGCTGATTGGTCAAACTTCAGTCTGAGATCTTTAATCCAGAACATAACCTGCCCCGGAGTAGGTTAGCCGTGCAGTGTAAGATACCATGGCAACGAACACCGATCAAAGCCGAGCTACTTTCATAGTACCTAAAACCCAGGGTTGGCGGAAACTAAGCTGAAACATAGCTGGCTAGCCACCTAATCTGGCTTCATGGTACAGGCCCCTGGTCTCTCCAGCTTCCCTTTTGCTGCCATATCCTAAACAGAGGAAATCATAAGAAAATTTATATTTAACTTGAGCATTTAAAAATTATATCTTCACTACACATTTTCATGCAGTCATTTTTTATCATCACATTTGTTTTAGGCCAGTAAGAGGGTGATGTTCCCCTGCAAGTCCATCTTCCCCAGAACTGTACTCAAAACATTGATAGATAACAAGTGAGGAGGTTAAACAGGCAAACTGTGTTAATCTGTGAATGCAAAACTATAGTTTTTACAGCAGAACACACGGGCAACTACACTCTACTGAGATCACAGGTTCTCTGGTGCTTGATGGTTGAAGGAGTCATGACCTGTAATTTTCACTTTTCCATGAGAAAAAAAGGTATGTTATGATTGCCTAACGATTATACGCTGCCCGGGAAGCTGATATTTAAAAGTGAAGCGTTTGTTTACCCCTGGGTTCGTCAACCAGCCCACGTGCACGCTCACTCAAATACGTGGCTGTAATTTCTGGCCGACTTGACGTCAAGTCGGCGCGGGATATACCATATATAGACATCGCAGAAATACCTATGCTGTGGGAAGCCCGCCCTCCCTCTCTCCCTTCTCCCCCTCGCTCCTCTCTCCCTCATATTCAGTCGAGCGCCGCCATTACTGAATTCTAGTGATGGGAATTCCAGCTCTTTTTGGAGAGCCAGTTCTTTTGGGTTGACTCACCATAAAGAGCTGGCTCTTTCAGCTCCTCCGATTTTCTGTTGCTTAAAGTGTATTTATTACCAAAATTAATGCAAAACGATGTGTACCAAAACAAGCAGGGGGGAATGAAAAAAAAAAAAACGGCTCCCAATGACGAGCCGGCTCCCATCGTTCACTTCAAAGAGTTAGCTCTTAGAGCCGGTTCGTTCGCGACTGACACATCACCGATTTGAAGTACGAACTCCACCGTGAAAGATGCAGAAAGTTTTTTTCACGCAATGATACATCAAGAAGACATACTCGTGTCAGCCTTTTATTTTAATCAGCTAAATCAGCTAAAACGATTTCTACCAGAAACGTAGTGCACACGTGAGTTGCTCTGTTGTTGACTGCCAGAATCAACATGGAAATATATATATATATATTTTTTACGCCGGAATCCTTTACAAATTTGGGACAATATCAGGCAAAGTTGGCATCGAAGCTCTGTTTGGAAAAAGGGGCCATTCCAACAATCAGAGGTTTGCCTGCAATTGAAACGGTAAGGCTATGTTTTTATTGCTCTGCTGTGTGTAACAAACAGCAGCTAACTGCTAATGTGGCTATTGTATGCTAGCGGGAGTAGTAGATATGGGTTAAGCGTTGTCAACCCCCCTCCTTCCAGCCACCAATCAATGCGCCCCTCATTTGCATTATTACAATGCCCGTCCACGACAGCCAAAGTATCGCATCTGATCTCGCGAGACAATAATGCCTTCAGAAATAAGGGTAAGAGGAGCTCTGTGTTTATTTTGTTCAACTTTTTTTTTAGAAGGGCCTGAAAGACTATAATAGAGCGTGGGTATCCAAGATAATACTAGGTTATGACTCCTTTAATAAAACTACTATAAGCATAAGGTGTGTAAAATTAATATTATAAAAGTGGCAATATCAAAGAAATACAGGACCGCCATACAAGCTTGTTTACGATCAATGATTTCCACAAAAATATTTAAAACAATGTCTATGCAAATGGAAACAGCCCACAAACACAACCACTTTAAGCTTTTAGGTTTTGTACCGTCCGATTCTAGTTTCATGTAAACAAATGCCCAGGCCACACTATGCTAATTTAGCGCTTTTAGTCAACAGCTATAGTTAAGATATCAGTTACAGTTACACTATCATTTACATGACACTTCTTCTGATACATTTAATACATTTATTACCAACCTGCGAATATGGCCGCTGCTCATTTGTCATGAAGAGTGACATCTGACAACTTAATATGTGCCCCTCTCCAGCTCAGGACACCATAGGTTGGCTAAAGGACAATGCAGTTCTATTACTCTGCGCTCGATTACTTCTCAAGGACCCGGATGTCTGACACAAAAAAAAATGAATTTGAGAACTGAAATTGAATTGTAGAAGTGAAACTGAATGGTGAGAAGTGAAACTGAAAGTTTTAGAGCTGAATTCACAATAAGATTAAATGCATTTTTAAAGCAAATAAATTCATTTTCAAAATAAAAAATTCAATTTGAATTTAGTGACAATAATTTCCAAACTTAAATTTGATTTCAAATTTCAATCTAAGTTATGGAAATTCAAACTAAATTAATTAAAATTCCGTTTCTGATGGCACACAATTCTGCCCATACTATCTGGGCCAAAAATAACATGAAGGGATCTGTATTTTTAGTTTATTTATCACATACTTGTTACACTTTATGTAAAGAGCTACAGGTTATATAGTTTGCATCCAGCTGTGCTCTGTATTACTTTAAAAATACTGGCACTAAAAATACTGACACTATTTTTATTTTTGTATCAACGTTTGAGTGTCAAATCTGTAAGCATTGTTCTGATGTTTTGTGACTGGCGTCTTAAAAATACAGTGCGTTCTGGATCTCTGTGTTGTCATTTACTTTATTTTTTGTTACAATGTATTTTGGAAACTTTCACATCTATAAATAGGTTGTAAGGTATATATAGTCCCCACTTTAGATGAGCTCACTCAAAATGCTTTACTAACAAGTAGCAAATGGTTTGTAACTTCCTTAATTAGTTTATTAAGGTATTTATAATCTATCAAAAAAGAAGTTGGTCGACAGTGAGTTGCAGCTTTGGTTGTCTTTAAGTCACAGTTATAAATGTATTGTAGGACATCTACTAAGATATAGCAGCTGACTGATGTAATCATGATATTCCGTGTTCATAAAACATCTATTATGAAACAAGTATGTGTATTACATGTATAGTTTATAGTATTGTATCGGGTATGTTAACCATTTACTTACCTTTTACCAATGGTTTTTTATACCATTGAACATGCTGAAATGACTGGTTTGTAAAAGATGCAGAGTAGAGTTTAGAAGTAATTTTTAGAACATGAAAACATCATTAATACAAAGTGTTATACATTAACTTATTCATGATGAATAAAGCGTTTATAGCAATGCTTATTAACTATTAACTAATTATGAGAAATTCTTTGTAGATGCTTTAGAAATAATTAATTAACCACTAACTAATGCTTAACAGATGATTAACTAATGCTTAATAGTGTGCACTTATTATAAAGTGTTACCATAAAAAGTTTTCACCCCTTGGACGTTTACATATTTTAATGCTTTTACAAATAAATCATGATCAACAAAAATTTGGCATTTGGTAAATACTGTCAGGAGGTGCGGTATGGTGCAAGGACCCAAACGCAGTCGCTGGTGAGTGCAAGGCTGTTATTAAAGTGCTGCTGGTTGAAGTGGTGAGGGTGATGATGATGGTTATGGCAGGAACAGAGAAACAGGACATTGGAGGAGCAGGAAGGAGGACAGCAGGGTATACACACCATGGGGACATCAGTAATGATTCGCCGCTGAATGAGGGGAAGTGACGGGTTATGAAGGCATGAGGTAAAGAGGATCAGGTGTGGATGATTGAGACACAGGTGAGGACAATGATTAGGAGAGGGAGTGAATAGGGCAGCATGACAAATATCTTTACAAAAAAACCTTTAGTGTGAAAGTAAGTAATTAAAGCTGCAGTCCGGAGAATATATTTATGTATCAAAGTTTTATAGATCTTTAAAATGATAGTGGGGTTCAATACTATGATAAAAGGCTGGTGCTCCACAACATTTGTTATTCTTCCTAAGTTCCCCCTTCCTCCCATAGACCCTTATGCATTTCACACTGACTGGCTAATTTCTTTAGCCAATACAATTCGAGCTTCCGCCTTGTCGACTGTCAATCAACTTACATGCGCACAAACAGGCCGCTCCTGCTTACAATCGCCATGTTGGAAGAGAGCGTCAGTCATGGAAAGGTTGCTCACCTCTAAAGTCTCCAAAACAAAATACAATCGAATGAAGCTCAATAGCGCTCGCTGCTTTCCTTTTTGACCCGCTGTGACAACACAGGTGATTTGTTGAGGTGGGGCTAGAGGGAGCAGGGGAGGGGTATTTTGGGAGGGGCCTTGATAGTGGGAGTCAAAAAATCACTCTCTCCCTCAAATACTCCGGACAGCAGCTTCAAATAAAAATATGCAACACAAAATCAGTAATTGCATAAATATTCACCCCCCTTAAAGGGACTGATCTACACTCAACAAAAATATAAACGCAACACCTTTGTTTCTGCTCCCATTTTTCATGAGATGGACTTAAAGATCTAAAATTCATTCCAGATACACAATATTACCATTTCTCTCAAACATTGTTCACAAATAAGTCTAAATGTGTGATAGTGAGCACTTCTGCTTTGCTGAGATAATCCATCCCACCTCACAGGTGTGCCACATCAAGATGCTGATCTGACATCATGATTAGTGCACAGGTGTACCTTATACTGCCCACAATAAAAGGCCAGCCTGGAATGTGCAGTTTTGTCTCACAGCAAAATGCCACAGATGCCACAAGCATCGAGGGAGCGTGCAATTGGCATGCTGACAGCAGGAATGTCAACCAGATCTGTTGCTCGTGCATTGAATGTTCATTTCTCCACCATAAGCCGTCTCCAAAGGAGAATTTGGCAGTACATCCAACAGGCCTCACAACCGCAGACCACGTGTAACCACACCAGCCCAGGACCTCCACATCCAGCAGGTTCACCTCCAAGATCGTCTGAGACCAGCCACTCAGACAGCTGCTGAAACAATTGGTTTGCATAACCAAACAATTTCTGCACAAACTGTCAGAAACCGTCTTGGGGAAGCTCAACTGCATGCTCGTCGTCCTCATCGGGGTCTTGACCTTAGGTCCATTTTGAGAACATTTATTTTCCAGCGAGACAATGACCTGGAAGCATCCAGCTAAAGCAACACAGAAATTATTTTAAGTGGGAATGTTCTGGAGTGGCCCAATCAATGCCCAAACCTCAATCCGATAGAGAATTTGTGACAGAACTTGAAAGGGGCTGTTCACAGCCAATCCCCACACACGCTGACAGAGCTGAAATAGTTTGATTGCTGCCAAAGGTGCATCTACTAAATACTTATTCAAAGGGGGTGAATATTTCTAAAATAACTTATTTTATATGAAATATTTGTATTTTATTGTCATTCGCTTGTAGAAATCAATTTTCACTTTGACATTAAAGGTTTTTTGTATTGTTTTTTTCAATAACAAATTATGTTGATCATTATTGGTTTTTTACAAATAACAATAAAATAGGGTAAAAATATCCAAGAGTATTAATTCTTTTTATACACTCTATTAATAAAAATATGTTCTATATATGATGATATAATGTTCAGAAAGATTTCAGGTGAGGTTTGCGTCTTTATAATTAGCCATTCAATTTTGCTTTTGGACTACAGCCATGGTTACTGGACTACAGACACAGACCTCCAGCCGGTAGGAGTGATAATCACAAAACGTACTCTTATTGTGAACAGGAGGAGGAGGGGTTGTGAAAGCAAAAGCCCCAAATAAACTAGGTACTGCCCTGAACTCAGGCCTCTTTGACTGTGGGCAACCACAAAGGCACTTTAAACGATCCTTCCTTCGCTGGCAAGGGGAGGGAGCGAATTTCTGGAAGAAACTCATCATAAGACAAAACAGCCTGCTGATTGTTGAGCAGGTGAATCGTATCCAGCTGATGGAATAAGTCCTGACACTGACTTTTTCAAAGCCTGCAGAAAGACTCTTTAAATTACAGATTTGACCAGAGTGGCTTGCTGACATGCTGCTACATGCTACACGAGCCGAGAGTTGCTCAGCTAAAGCTAGCCCGCACCCCGAAGCCTCACTGCTAGCCCTGACCACAGGCAGCTACTGCTAACCGACCAGCTATAAAAGCTGGTTACTCTGCCTTATCTCCGGTCTTTCCAGACAACGGAGCCATCCTTCAAAGGAGACTCCAAGGAGTAGCAAAAGGGGACGCGGAACTGCTTTTATAAGTTAATCAACACTTTCTCCCAAACCAGTCTTATTTGATAGCTATTTTACTTTTGAATATAATGCAACTGTTTTTAGCACTCCTCAGATTTTATGCATCACAATTTATTGTCCTCCTAAAACGAGTGCAGGATTTTCAGTGTTTTTATCAATTCTGCACAACTCCTTTGAAAGGATGATTTTAGCTGATGATTTTAATATACATGTGGATAACCTTTTAGACAACAATATCAGACCGGTATCTAACTTACAGTTTTTAAGCAAAATTTTGGAAAAGTTTGTTTTATTCAATTTAATGATTTTATAAATGAACACAATATCCTGGGGAAATTTCAGTCTGGGTTTAGGGTGAACCACAGCACAGAGACGGCCCTCTTGAAGATTTTAAATGATTTTAGATTAAACTATGGCCCTCTTGAAGATTTTAAATGATTTTAGATTAAACTATGATGCACAGAGGGTGACAGTGCTGGTTCTACTGGATCTAACCACTGCCTTTAATACAGTAGACCACACTATTCTTTTAACTCATTTAGAACAGATTGGCCTCTCTGGTGCTGTTCATAAATGGTTCACATCCTATCTCACAGACAGGACGTTTATGGTAAGTTTAGATACCTGTTCCTCTAAGGTCCACAAGATTACATGTGGTGTGCCCCTGGGTTCAAATTAAGGCCCTGTGCTTTTCAACCTTTATATGCTCTCTCTTGGGGGTGTCATCGGAAGACATGGAGTTAACTTTCACAGTTATGCTGATGATACACAGTTATACATCTCCGTGTCTCCCGATGACACATGGCCAATGGATGCACCTTTTAACTGCATTTTAGACATCGAATCCTGGATGGCAGAAAACTTTCTCCAGCTCAACCAGGAAAAAACTGAAGGTTTAGTCATTGGTCCTGAGGCTCAGAGAGAGAAACTTTTACCAAAACTACAATCATTGTCTGTTAATCCTTCTTTACAAGTGAAGAACCTGGGTGTGATTTTTGACTCTGAGCTGACTTTTATCCCTTACATTAAAAATATTACTAAAATAGTCCAGCCCCATTCTCTCTCGGGCCAATACGGAGACACTGATGCATGCTTTCATCTCCAGTAGGATTGTTTACTGTAATGCCCTGCTTTCTGGTCTTCCCAAAGAGTACATCTAGTTTACAACTCCTACAAAATTCAGCGTGTCCTGACGAAGGCCAGGAGACGGGAACACATTACACCTTGAGATAGCCTTTACATTGGCTCCCCATATGTTTTAGGATCGATTTTAAGGTTCTTTTAATGGTTTTTAAGTGTCTTAATGGTCTTGAGCCTTCTTATCTCTCTGAACTGCTTTTACCTTGTGAACCTTCACAGTCTCCTTGTCACCCCAAAAGTCAGGACACACACTCACGGTGAGGTGTCTTTCCAGTACTACGGCCCTCACCTCTGGTGACAGAGTACCGGAGGACCTCAGGCCCACAGAGAACTTTCATGTTTTAAAGAGCAGGCTCAAGACTCACCTTTTCAGCCTAGCTTTTAACTGATTATTCTGTTTAATTGCTCTGCATGTTTAACATGATTATATTTTGTCAGTGTTTTACTATTTAATCTTATCACATTTATTTACTGCTTATTTTAAAATTTTAATTTGTTATTTTAATCCCCGTTCCAGTGTTTTCTCTGTGGGAGCCCTCTGCCTCGGGAGGGGTCTGGGTGTCTGGGTGCTCTCCAGGTGGAGCTTTGGTGGAGGTGGGGGTCTTGGCCTTGCCTCCAATGGGCACCCTGTGTCGTTGCCTTGGCTGCTGCTGCTGATGTACTGCTGCCAGTGAAGATGGCTCCTCTGATGGCGTTTCCTTGCATGGTTCATCTGCACTCGGCCCAATGTCCTTTTTTACTGTTGCTTTTAACTGTGTGTGTGCATTGGAGTTAGGTTGGGGGGAGGGGGGTATAACTGTGTCATGCTTTTAAATCTGTGGGCGAGGGATGGGAATGTAGTTTTATGTTGGGTCATTTTAATCTGTAAAGCACTTTGTGATGCAATTCTTGCATGAAAAGCGCTTTATGAATAAAGTTTGATTTGATCTAAGAATCGTTTAAATAAGGTTGTGTCTAGGCAGAGACAAATAAGCTTAGGATAAACAGTTTTTAAGGATTGTTTTGATTGTCTATTTCACTGTGTTTTTGCTGCATTTGTAAGATTTCCTTCTTCAACTGTTTGGGTATAAACAGCATTTTCAAAAGTTTCTTACTTATAGAATCATTTTAAATCATGCAACATGAGTTACTCCATCTGACAGAAGTTTTTGCTTTGTTCTTTGGTGCTAAGCTAAATAGAGTGGCCTTAGCTACAAACATTAGCTCCGCACGCTTTTTCTGATAAGTGCAGCCTGCTTTTTGCATACCACTAGGACTCATAAACAATAAAGATTGCTACCTACGGTATTCAAAATGCAGATCAGATTTCAAATAGATAGTTTAAACACCGTAAACATATCGTATAAGTCGTTTTTGAAACCGCCTTCTTGGTATGTCAAAATACTAAAATAAGTCAATCATTGCGGGGACTGATCCATAAAATTGAATAAATGCTCCAAAGGTTATTGAACGGGTGATCGATAGGATTGGTAGGACCTCTACAGTTATGCGGGCGCCATACCGGTCTTTCGTGGTGAAAGGCGAAGCTCTCGATTTAACTGTCGGTCTACCTTCCTACCCTCATCTATGGTCACAAGCTCTGGTTAGTGACAGCAAGAACGAGATCACGGACAAGCGGCTGAAATGAGTTTCCTCCGCAGGATGTCTGGGCTCTCCCTTAGAGATGGGGTGAGAAGCTCTGGCATATGGAAGGGGCTCAGAGTTGAGCTGCTCCTCCACGTCGAGAGGATGCCTCCTGGACTCCTCCCTGGTGAGGTGTTCCGGGCACCTCCCACCGGGAGGAGGCCCAGAGGAAGACCAAGGACAAGTTGAAGGGACTATGTTTCTCGGAACGTTTTGGGGGGGGGGGGTGGCTGTAGTTCAGTGGTAGAGTTGTTGGCCTGCAACCCAGAAATCGTAGGTTTAATTCCTGCTTCCACCTGCTACATGTCGTTGTGTCCTTGGCCAAGACACTTCACCTATCTGCCTACTGGTGTTGGCCAGAGGGGACGATGGCACGATATGGCAGCCTCGCTTTTTTAATTCTGCCCCAGGGCAGCTGTGGCTAGTATCATAGCTTGCTGCCACCAGTGTGTGAATGTGAGAGTGAATGAATAATGGAGTTGTAACGCGCTTTGAAGGTCTTGAAAAGCGCTATAAATGCAAGCCATTATTATTATTATTATTATTATTTGCGATTCCTCATGATGAGCTGGCCCAAGTGGCTGGGGAGAGGGAAGTCTGGGTCTCTTTGCATAAGCGCTGCCCCCGCGACCTGACCCCGGATAACCGGAAGACAATGGATTTATGGACAAAAAAAAAATTTGCAGTAGTTTTTTTTACTGCCCCAGCACCTGATTGATGTGAATCAAAATCTGTTTTTTCCCAGGTCTCAGCAGGCTATGTATACAGTATTTTACACTACAAGATAAATTAGCGCAATTATACATAGTAATTATTTCCTGCAAAACAGCTGGAACTTTTGATTGCTAAAAATTTAACAGAGAGACAGCATCCGAGAAGAAACTGTCTTTGTGGCGGCTGGATTTAGCAAACTTCTCTGTAGTACCTGCCAGAAGGAAAAAGTCTAAACAGATACTGCTCAGTACATGGTCAATGCAAAGTACCTTATAAATATTCTGCATATACATCAGCCAGCTGACCTGTGGCATTTCACGGGAATCATGGCACCCAAGAGCTCTTGAAAACAGAATTTCACTGAGACTGAAATTGAAGTGTTTGTGGGTGAGGTAGAGGCATGGAAAAACGTTTTAGTTGGGGATCATAGTTGTGGTATCACAAATAAACAGTAGAGTGCCTTAGAGTGGCACAGCGTTGTTGCAGTGGTGAATGCTGTGAGTGCAACAAAGAGATCTGTGATGGACATAAAAAAGAAATGGTCATTCTGTTTCCAAAATGTGCATGCACAAGGGTTTGCTTAAAGTTATTGAACATTTTCCTATCACTTTTTTTAATGAATCACAAAATTTGTTTAGAAAATTAGCTATGCAATTTTCAGACCCAGTTTTGTGCATAAGTAAGCTTTAATTCAATTCAATTCAGTTTATTTATATAGCGCCAATTCACAACAGATGTCATCTCAAGGCACTTAACAAGAAGTCATTTCAATACAATTATACCAACATTCCAATCAGTTAAAAAGTTTCCTATTTAAGGAATCCCAGCAGATTGCGTCAGTCATTGGCGTGAGGTTGGGCAGATTTCCAACCACAGCAATCCTTCAGCAATCCCTCATACTGAGCAAGCATGTAGCGACAGTGGAGAGGAAAAACTCCCCTTTAACAGGAAGAAACCTCCAACAGAACCAGGCTCAGTAGGAGCGGCCATCTGCCACGACCGTCTGGGGGTTTGAGAAGACAGAGCAGAGACACAGAAGGAACAGAAGATCCGATATAAGAGAACTTTCTATGTTACAGAAAGGAAAAAGTTGATAACAGGACACAGTGGATCTTCAGTTACTGAGAGGATCATTCCAGTCGATGACCCCCGTCCAACAGGGCATTGCAGCCAAGCAGGATACCAGACCAGGTGTATCTTCGATGGGGAGAAAAACACTGAGAGAAAACAAAGTTAACAGTCGAAATAACAGAATGTATTGTAATACAACTGGAGAGTCGTAGGAGAAAAGGAAGTAGCAGAGTGAAGAAAATTGGTAAGTCTGTCCTCCAGCAGTCTAAGCCTATAGCAGCATAACTACAGAGATAGCTCAGGATGACCTAAGCCACTCTAACTATAAGCTTTATCAAAAAGGAAAGTTTTAAGCCTGGCCTTAAAAGTAAACAGAGTGTCTGCCTCACGGACTAAAGCTGGGAGCTGGTTCCACAGGAGAGGAGCCTGAAAACTAAAAGATCTGCCTCCCATTCTACTTTTAGAGATCCTAGGAACTACAAGTAAACCTGCAGTCTGAGAGCGAAGTGCTCTTTTAGGAACATATGGAACAATTAGATCTCTGATGTATGATGGAGCTTGATTATTAAGGGCTTTATATGTAAGAAGAAGGATCTTAAATTCTATTCTGGATTTAACAGGGAGCCAATGAAGGGAAGCTAAAACAGGAGAAATGTGATCTCTGTTTTTAATATTCATCAGAACTCTTGCTGCCGCATTTTGGATCAACTGAAGGCTTTTAATGGCATTTTGTGGACTTCCTGATAGTAAAGAATTACAGTAGTCCAGCCTTGAGGTAACAAATGCATGGACTAGTTTCTCAGCATCACTCCTGGACAGGATGTTTCTAATTTTAGCAATATTCCTGAGGTGAAAGAAGGAAATCCTAGAAACCTGTTTAATATGGGATTTAAATGTCAAGTCTTGGTCAAAAATAACGCCGAGGTTCTTTACGTTATTACTGGGGGCCAATTTAATGCCATCCAGATGAAGTGATTGACTAATCAGTTTCTGTTTAAGAACTTCTGGTCCAAAGACAGCAACTTCTGTCTTGTCAGAATTTAAAAGCAAAAAGTTTAGGGTCATCCATGCTTTTATGTCTTCCAGACATGCCTGTAATCTACCTAACTGACTGGGTTCATCAGGATTTATGGATAAATATAGTTGTGTATCATCGGCATAGCTGTGGAAATTTATCCCATGCTGTCTAATGATTCTACCAATTGGAAGCATATATATGGTGAAAAGAATTGGTCCAAGGACAGAACCCTGTGGAACTCCACAAGTAACCCTTGAGAGTGAAGATGATTTATCATTTAGATGAACAAACTGGAATCTATCAGACAAATATGATTTAAACCAGCCTAGTGCTGTTCCTTTGATCCCTGCAACATGTTCAAGCCTTTCTAAGAGAATATTATGATCGACTGTGTCAAAAGCAGCACTGAGATCTAACAAAACCAGAACAGACACCAGTCCATTATCTGAGGCCATGAGAATATCATTAGTAACCTTCACCAGTGCTGTTTCAGTGCTATGATGAGCTCTAAAACCTGACTGAAACACTTTATAAATGAGGTCCTAGGTTATGTGATGAAACAATGTTATATAGGTAAGCTGAGAAAAGCTTCTGAGAGTTAACATTAAAGATGATTACCACTAGAGCGCCCCAACCTTTAAGATCTAAAGCCAGAGAATATCAGTGATCGAATGAAACACCTCCACAAGGTGAAGAACAGGACGATTGAATATGTGTCAGCGTTGTTATGCCAATGTGCTTTCAACCCGGAATTTATTATTTTTTTTACTTTATTGCCTTTTGGTTAATTATGCAGCATTCAGACTGGGGATTGAGACATTGAGAAAAGATACATTTCAAGTACGAGAAAAAAATCTAGTTTCCTTCAAAATGCAGTCACTCTAAAGAGTGACACAGAGAGAAGTTAAACACTTTTAATAATAGGAATGACTGAAACCCTGTTCTGTTGTATATGTTTTAAAGGGGGGTATTATGCTTCTTCCAGGCAGATATTACCCTTCTATAGCATACTCCAATAAAATTGTCACCTTAAGTCTTTTAAAAGTCCGCCATATTTCCAAATCCACCTTTAAAAAATGTACTTCCGTATTGGACGCCTTGATTTTCACCTGTGCCTACTCTTTCTGGCACTCCCCCTTCAGTTCGTCACATACCGTGCATCATCGCAGCATGCATGGAGTCGGACTCCGCGGACCAAAAGAGCAGCAAAAAATAAATCCCGCAAAAGACGCGCAGCTGCAGCTCGTGTGTTATAATTACTGCACCTGGGATTCAGCCGGAGTTGTGTGAGGTGGGGAGGGGCAGGGGAGCTCTGCAGGGGGCGAGGCTCTCGGCTGAGTATGTAAGGTCGGAGGAGGAGATGGGTGGAAAAGGCAGGGATAGGTGGGAGCAGCCGTTACAGCAACCCCGAGAACTACCAGCAGAAACTCAAAGATTACTCTAACATGAGTGCTGCGAGCTGGAGCCACCGCTTCATTACTCCCTCCACCTCTGCTTCAGCAGCCAAACCAACAATAGAGTTTCTTCGTACTGCACCTATGGATATGGGAAATGGATATACAACTACATTAAATATGTATGTGGTATTTACCAGAATTTAATTATGTCACCAGGTATTAAAAACTACATATTGCCAAATACTTACTGATTATAACCTCTCTTAATGTGAGGCTAGTCAATGAGGTTTTTCCATTAATGCCCCACCAGTTCAATTTCTTAGGGTTTTCTTCAGGACCCGCCATGTTGTGTTCCTCAAATCTGCACCCCCAATTAGTCCCAGATAGTTTACCTCCAACAGATTTTGAAATAAAAACTGTGATCATTTTAATTTTCACTTTGTTCAATCCACTGTTATAGTTAGCTTCAGTAACTTTCCACACAGATGTTAAAAAGTTATTTGAGCTTTATACCCTACTGTTTACCATCTTCTCCTTGTACTCCTGATTCTAGAGTTTTTGCTCCTGACTCTGAAGGTGCAGGAGTTCTTCCATCTGCTCAACCACCGGTCCCTCTGTCACCCGATGCTGGAGGAGCCGGAGAATTGTTGTCTGCTGGTCCAGTACCATTTCCAGCTTTGTCAGGACCTCTTTCAGTATTTCTTGAGAAAGGATTAACAGTGATAAAATAACATATAACATTTTACATTTTTCACAGAAAGCAGTCCCCCCCAGACGCCTCCAACCCCAAAACCCCCACATCAGCAACAGTGTTCCAAACGACAAAACCAAGTGCCCCCCACCCCCACTAGGTGATGGAGCCGATCAAAGGAGCCCAATGTCCTGATGGCTGCATGCAGTGCCTTAGGGGGGTTGCACTGGCGGACATGGGTTACTGGCCTGGTGGCCGTGCTGCGCCTGGGTAGGGTCTGGGGTGGGCCTGGGGATTCGGGGCTCAGGGGCGCCGCGCCCCTTAGCTGTAGTCCTGGCTGGGGGTCTCCAGGGTGGGGTCTCTGTTGCCTGTGGGGGTCGGGGCCGGCCGGCGGCCGGCATGTGCAGCCGCCTCTCTCTTTTTCTCTGGGCCGATTGTCATCGCCGGTCCCTGTATGGCTTCTCGCCTTGTTTGCTGGTTGGGGTGCCTGAGAAAAAAAATAAAAAATAAATAAAAAGATAATTATCAGAAATGAGGTATGAAATTTGCATAGAGCAATAATTAGTAATATACTAACCCGACATTTCATTCACTTGCTCCCAATTCTTGGTGTTCAGTTCAGTGTAAGTAGGTGGGGGTTTAGGTATTTGGGTTACAGGGAGCATGGGGGGAGCTTGTATGATGGGAGGAAGTTTCTTTGAGGGTTGTGATGGCCTATCCTTCTCCCGAATCTACCCCTTCTAGACCTCCCAGGGGGCCAAGTCGAACACTCTTTCTATATTCAGACAGAAAGTTTAAAAATGTTAAAAATCAATAATAAATTGAACTAGCACTTGTGCAATTCTGTTAAATGTTTATTATAAGATACATCTTAAATATAGCTAGAAGGATGTAAATTGAAGAACAAAGTACTAACATACTTTTTACGCCGAAGCAGCCTTTGGCCACTTGTCTCAGTCTCTGATTGAAGGTCTGAGGTCATCTCTGCTTCCTTAGCCTTTCTGCGACCTTCTTCATAGCTCTCTGTAGAATAAAGATGCAATACGCATTAGTGATTATTTCCAACCATCCATTCATTGTCTGTACCCGTCTATCCTATGCAGGGTTGCATGGGGCTGGTGCCTATCTTCAGCAGTCAGGGGGCGAGAGGCGGGGTTTACCATGGACAGGTTGCCGGTCCATCGCAGTAGTGATTATTTAATTTTATGTATTTATTTTGAGCGTGTGAACAGTAACGATATATACTTATATCCATCTATACTTATATAATACTTTTATATACCTTTATACATATGTACACATTCACATACACACATATATACACATACAAGCTAAACAGTGGGGTAAAAAGTATTTAGTCAGCCACCAATTGTGCAAGTTCTCCAACTTAAAAAGATGAGAGGCCTGTAATTTCCATCATAGGTATACCTCAACTATGAGAGACAAAATAAGAAAAAAATATTCTGAAAATCACATGGTCTGATTTTTAAAGAATTTATTTGCAAATTATGGTGGAAAATAAGTATTTGGTCAATAATAAACAAGCAAGATTTCTGGCTCTCACAGACCTGTACCTTCTTTTTCAAAACATTAAACTTTCGTAGATTATAAATTCAGGGCCCACAACTTAAAATATTTAAAGTATTTAGTTATTTGTACATAATTTGGGCTTTCAGCTCATAAAACTTGAAATGCTTGATTGAAATGATTGAAATGTATTAAGTTCTATTTGTAGCACGCACATTTAGTTAACTTTTGTATATTCCGTTCTAAAAAACACTTTTTTATATTTGTTGTCCTTTTTTGGTGGTGGGGTATTCCTTGGACTGAGTCTTGGACCATGGAGGGTTGGAAGCTTCAGCAAGCCTTGCAGTTGAACATCAAGTGCTGATTGGGTCGTACCAACATCAGCTCAAACATAGGGGAGGATGAGAGTTTAGTTCTAATTTTAGTATGAATTAAGTTAGATTCATGGTTTGTTTATGTAGTTAATTTTGTGTTTAGTTGAGTAATTTAGGTAAACTCCTAAACTATGTGTGTAGTTTCTTCTTTGTTAGTTAATTGTGTATATAAGTGTTCCCCCTGTGTGTCAGTCTGGTCTGATCAACCAGTATTTAAACCCCCTTTGTTTCTTGGTTGTGAGGTCAGTTTTTTTGTTTTAGGCAGTTAGTCTGGGGCTTTGTTATCGAATCTTTATAGTTTGAGTTGGGTTTTCTTCATTTGACCTCTTTAATAGGTTCCTGGGTTAATTAAGTTTGTATTTTGGGGAAATAAAACCCATTTCTTTGAGAAACCACCACTGTGTCCTTATGTCTAACTGTCTCGGTCTCTCATACCAGTACTAAAAAAAATATTGAATAGTGCAAACCGACCCGTTGTAAACATAAGGCGGACCTCCCACTGCTCCCAGTTGTAGTCTGGAGTAGTTCCATTTTTGATGGCCTGGTGGAGGGCCATACCCCTAAGACAACTGGGCCAATAGCAGCAGTCACCACAGAGCCAAAGAGTAGGCCCAAGCTCCACCTCCCGGGTTTGGATAAATTCAACCACTGAATATATCTCTGGAAAAGAGAAAAAGCACTGGACATGTTGATTAAATAACCTAAACATCAGTAACAAATTATATAAAAGTGAAAAGCTCTGTTTACCAATGTGTACCACTGCTATTACGCAGGCAGTTAGGTGGTTAAACCAAATATTTGAGGAACAAAGAGTGAGGTTAACAGACATAAAAGCAAACTTTTTTTTACTTTAAAAAAAATATTTTGTAGCTACAGCTTTCACAGTATAAACAATAATTGTAACCTACACTGCATTGGCTGGCCATATTGTGAATACAATAACTATCTACAATATTTAAAGGACAAGGAAAGACCAAACTTTCTGTTTTTTTAGTTTTCCCATTTTTCCGGAGATATTGTACTGTATTATGTGTACACTACATGCAAGATAGTGGCTGTATATTCATAGAAAAAACCTTAATATGTGTTCATGCAAAAGACAGATAGAGAATTAGGACCTCCACAATGCCCAAGAATATATAGATACAAAGCTGAATCAAATTGACAGCTACAGAAAAATGGAACCAAGTTGCCTTATTGCCTCCTGTGCAGAAGTGCAACATGCAACAAAATTGTTATATGATAACCTCACATATTTTTTTATGTGTCCATGCACTCAATGAACTTTAGCTGTGATGAAATTTTTCCTACCACATATATACCCAACATTTGTGAATTCAGAGGATACTCAAAAAAAGTCTCCATCCATTCATATTCTCTAAAGCCAAAGTAAATCTTGCCCAGAGACCTAATTATGTTTTCAATCAAAGCAATACGGTCACCGATCTTTACACATCTGTCCCCTTCACTTGATGTTTTGATTCTGGTATCACTGATAAGAAGCTCCTCAAATTGAACTACTTCCACCAGGGAGGGTGGAACTGGTCCATGGTCATGCTCCCTGTGACACTCTGTCTTTCCCTGTAAAGCCTCATTGTCTGTAAAACGATCCATCTCAGAGATTCGACGAACAACCTGAGTCAGTGGATGGTGTGTAGTTCTAATCATCTTCTTCAACTTGCCCAAATAATCTTCAAATGGAAATGCTGATATTAAGTTCAGATGTCCATGAACTTTAACGTCGTCGGGGAGGTGGATTAGACCATGAACATTGTAAGTAACAAATTCTGGACCATACAATTCTCTCAAGTGTGTTACAAATGAGAAAAGTAACTTTAATGGAAAGTCAGTAAGAGTGGCAGACAATGCAGGACTAGCAAGAATGAAAATGGCGACTGATAAAGTTATAGATGGAAGATGAAACCTCATTAAGGAGAAATACTGGCCCTGTGTACAACAAAACCTGACACAGCTCTGTTGCTTTCCACTTTAGTCTGTCTGAGAGTGCCCTGGGTTTGCGAGCAAAATCTACTGGAATGAAAGGCCTTGAGTCTACAAGTTTTCTTGATATTTGTTCCATTTGATGAAATGACAAGCGACAAGCCAATGGTCCTGCTGTAAACCATAAATCCAGCAGTCTACGCACAACCCCAAGGCAGACAAGGTGCTTGTAGTCATGAGGAAAGCCTGACACCATACCAATTCCTAAATCTGTTAATGGAGATTTTATGACATGGTGTTCTTCAAAACACATTTGTTCAAAAGAAAGATCAGAGCGTCTTGGGCTGTCAACCTCAGGTAAAGTCATCCTATGTTTAAGATAAACGCTTATTTGGATACACTTATCACAACCAGAGCAACCAGTGTGAGTTTTAGTTCCTTTTATGAAAGCTCTGGCAGGAGCATCACAGATTACAGATGTCAGTTTTATGAAGCACTGTTTGCCTTGGATAACAAATCCTTTGCTCAGCTCTTGTAATTCATGGACCAAATCTCTAAGATAGTCAGTAAGAAAATTTGGCTTTGAGTTTCCACAAAACAAAGCAATGACAACAGGCTTTTTTGTAACACCCTGTAGCAACCCAAGGATTGGCCAAAACTGTAATGATGAACTCTTGAACAATGGTAAGCCATCTATGTTCAGCTGCAATCTGAACACATGCATGTTTGGAACACAGGACCAAACTCGTTTTATGTTTTTCTCAAAGGCCTTCCAAATGCCAAAATAGTGGTAAGGACCACCTGCAAGGTCTTGGATGGTGTAGGAGGTTGTGGTTTTTAACAGAGTCCTAGCATCCTTTGGTAGTGAGGGATGATGAACTCTCAAGATAGAGAGAAGGGTTGTCAAAGCTACCAAAGGCACCCTGAAGTTAACAGCCCAATCACACAAAGACTCATCCAAAGGCATGACATTTTCCATGTCGTCATTCTGGGATTCATCATCACTTTCCTGTATAAAATGATACCTGCTCCCATTTCTCTGATCCTCCTGATCCTGGTTTTCCAAACCACAATCTGCACCAATTTCAGGGCCACAAGCATCGAAGTCATCTTCATCATTGTGAAAAGAGGCAATTAAACAACTGACCCTTTTTACAGCCCTCTTTCTAAGAGTGTCTGTCCATTCTGTCTCGTACCTTCAGTAAGTCTTCTGCCTGAGGACACAGAAAAATAGAAAATAAATAAACAGAAATAACACAATAGTAACAATTTAGGTTGTGACTAAAGTCAGTGTTTAATTTTCATATGCTAAACAACATAAAAATTGTTAGTTGGTGGTAATGTGATATGTTAGTGTATTTAAAGCTAGAAGCAGTATTTTCTATCTGAGCATAAATGGTCTGTGGATAAATGCTAAGAACCCATTTATCTGGTAATGTGATTTTCATCAAAAGGTCAGCCTTCTATCACCTGAAGAACATTTCTAGGATTAAAGGACTGATGTTGCAACAGGACCTCGAAAAACTCATTCATGTATTTATCTTTAGTCAGGATGATTACTGCAACAGCATCTTCACAGGTCTGGCTAAAAAGTCATTTAGATAGCTGCAGCTGATCCAGAACGCTGCTGCTCGTGTTCCTCACTAGAACCAGGAAAGTAGAGCACATCACCTCAGTTCTAAAGTCCTTACACTGGCTCTCTGTAGCTCAGAGAATAGACTTCTAAACACCCCCCCAGAACACTCAGGTTGTCTAACTCCAGTCTGCTCAACATAAGATCTCTCTCCTCAAAGACTTTGTTAGTAAATGACTTGATTTGTGATAATCACATTGATTTCCTTTGTCTCACAGAAACCTGGTTGCAGCAGGAGGATTATGTCAGTATAAATGAGTCAACTCCTTCCAGTCATTTAAATTTTCACATTCCGAGAAATACTGGGCGAGAAGGAGGAGTTGCAACCATTTTTTGTTCTGATTTACTAATTAGTCCCAGACCAATTGATAGCTACAGTTCTTTTGAACATCTAACCCTTAATTTTCCTCATCCAAGTTGCAAAACATTAAGAGCATTTTTTTTGTGGTTTTGTATCGTCCACCAGGCCCTTACTCTCAATTCTTGGATCAGATCTCACATTTTTTATCTGATCTAGTATTAAATACTGATAGGGTTATTATAGTGGGGGACTTTAATATTCATGTGGATACTGAAAGTGATAGCCTAAATGCAGCCTTTAGTGCTATTTAAGACTCAATTGGCTTTACTCAAAAAGTACAGGGATTGACCCACTCGGGCAAACACACTTTGGACCTTGTACTGACACACGGTATTGAGTGTGAGGAAATAACAGTTCACCCACATAACCCAGTCCTGTCTGACCACTTCTTAATAACTTTTGAATTTACTTTAACTGACCATTTTAAATCTGAAAGAAAATTTCATTATAGTAGAGCTTTATCAGACAATGCTGTAACAATTTTTAAAGAATCTGTTCCATTCTTACTTTCCTTAGTGTCTCAGGGTAACACAGTGGATGGCAGCAATTCTATCTCTAACCCTTCAGAAATTGATGATCTGGTTCACAGCGTTACGTCCTCATTGCGTTTGGCATTAGATAGTGTAGCCCCCTTAAAAAAGAAAGTGGCTAGCCATAGGAGGCTGACTCCTTGGTTCAACGCAGAGTTGCGTACTTTAAAGCAGAATACTAGGAAGTTGGAGAGAAAATGGCGCTCTACACACCTAGAGGATTCCTATTTAACCTGGAATAACAGTCTATTGCTGTATAAAAAGAGCCTTCGACAAGCTAGAACAGCATATTTTTCATCATTAATAGAGACGAATAAAAACAATCCTAGGTTTCTTTTTAGTACAGTTGCCAAACTTACACAGAGTCATAGCTCTGTTGAGCCAACTATTCCCCCAGCTCTTAGCAGTGATGATTTTATGGGATTCTTCATAAATAAAATTAATTCTATTAAAAATAAAATCATTGGCATCCTCCCAAACATGATTACTTCTTCCTCAGTAAATGAGGCAGTATCGGAAAGAACTGTAGAACCTCAGTCGTGCTTAGGCTGTTTTGATTTAGTCGAGCTTTCGGAATTATCAAAAATATTAGCCTCATCTAAACCTTCAACTTGTATGTTGGACCCAATTCCAACCAAATTATTTAAAGAAGTGTTCCATTTGGTTCCTGGCCCCATTTTGGATATGATGAATCTATCCTTAGTAAACGGATACGTACCACAGGAATTTAAAATAGCTGTAATTAAACCTTTACTCAACAAACCTTCCCTTGATCAAGATGACTTGGTGAATTACAGACCTATATCTAACCTTCCTTTCTTATCCAAAGTCCTTGAGAAAATTGTTGCTAATCAAGTCTGTGAGCATTTAAACAATAACGAGCTGTTTGAAGAGTTTCAGTCAGGTTTTAGAGCTCATCATAGCACTGAAACAGCACTGGTGAAGGTTACTAATGATATTCTCATGGCCTCAGATAATGGACTTGTGTCTGTTCTGGTTTTGTTAGATCTCAGTGCTGCTTTTGACACAGTCGATCATAATATTCTCTTAGAAAGGCTTGAACATGTTGCAGGGATCAAAGGAACAGCACTAGGCTGGTTTAAATCATATTTGTCTGATAGATGCCAGTTTGTTCATCTAAATGATAAATCTTCTTCACTCTCAAGGGTTACTTGTGGAGTTCCACAGGGTTCTGTGCTTGGACCAATTCTGTTCACCATATATATGCTCCCAATTGGTAGAATCATTAGAAAGCATGGGATAAATTTCCACAGCTATGCAGATGATACACAACTATATTTATTCATAAATCCTGATGAACCCAGTCAGTTAGGTAGATTACAGGCATGTCTGGAAGACATAAAAACATGGATGACCCTAAACTTTTTGCTTTTAAATTCTGACAAAACAGAAGTTTCTGTCTTTGGACCAGAAGTTCTTAAACAGAAACTGATTAGTCAATCACTTCATCTGGATGGCATTAAATTGGCCCCCAGTTATAACGTAAAGAACCTCGGCGTTATTATTGACCGAGACTTGACATTTAAATCCCATATTAAACAGGTTTCTATGATTGCTTTCTTTCACCTCCGGAATATTGCTAAAATTAGAAACATCCTGTCCAGGAGTGATGCTGAGAAACTAGTCCATGCATTTGTTACCTCAAGGCTGGACTACTGTAATTCTTTACTATCAGGTAGTCCACAAAATGCCATTAAAAGCCTTCAGTTGATCCAAAATGCGGCAGCAAGAGTTCTGATGAATATTAAAAAGAGAGATCACATTTCTCCTGTTTTAGCTTCCCTTCATTGGCTCCCTGTTAAATCCAGAATAGAATTTAAGATCCTTCTTCTTACATACAAAGTCCTTAATAATCAAGCTCCATCATACATCAGAGATCTAATTGTTCCTTATGTTCCTAACAGAGCCCTTCGCTCTCAGACTGCAGGTTTACTTGTAATTCCTAGGATTTCTAAAAGTAGAATGGGAGGCCGATCTCTTAGTTATCAGGCTCCTCTCCTGTGGAACCAGCTCCCAGCTTTAGTCCGTGAGGCAGACACTCTGTTTACTTTTAAGGCCAGGCTTAAAACTTTCCTTTTTGATAAAGCTAATAGTTAGAGTGGCTTAGGTCATCCTGAGCTATCTCTGTAGTTGTGCTGCTATAGGCTTAGACTGCTGGAAGACAGTCTTACCAATTTTCTTCACTCTGCTACTTCCTTTTCTCCTACGACTCTCCAGTTGTATTACAGTACATTCTGTTATTTCGACTGTTAACTTTGTTTTCTCTCAGTGTTTTTCTCTCCATAGAAGATATACCTGGTCTGGTATCCTGCTTGTCTGCAATGCCCTGTTGGACGGGGGGCATCGACTGGGATGATGCTCCCAGTAACTTAACATCCACTGTGTCCTGTTATCAACTTTTTACTTTCTGCAACATAGAAAGTTCTCTTATATCAGATCTTCTGTTCCTTCTGTGTTTCTGCTCTGTCTTCTCAAACCCCCAGAAGGTCGTGGCAGATGGCCGCTCCTACTGAGCCTGGTTCTGTTGGAGGTTTCTTCCTGTTAAAGGGGAGTTTTTCCTCTCCACCGTCGCTACATGGTTGCTCAGTATGAGGGATTGCTGAAGGATTGCTGTGGTTGGAAAGTCTGCATCAACGGGGCCCAACCTCACGCCAATGACTGACGCAATCTGCTGGGATTCCTTAAATAGGAAACTTTTTAACTGATTGGAATGTTTGTATAAATGTATTGAAATGACTTCTTGTTAAGTGCCTTGAGATGACATCTGTTGTGAATTGGCGCTATATAAATAAACTGAATTGAATTGAATTAACGGCAGTCTTTATTGTTCATGAATAAAATGCCGTCAATGGCGGGCCTACGTGGTTCACTAGAGCATGTAGCTTACAGATAACTCACGTGGTGCTGCTTAAAGTCGCTCTGGATCATTTATTAAACATCAAACGAAAAACTGTCGGATTGAGTAACTCAGGTTGCAGGATATAAAACGACTTTCCATCGGAAACCTCGAAAATCACTGTTTAAACCTCCAGGCCGACCGGCCTATTTGTACCCAAACAATAAATGAAATCTTACACAAAGTAACAAATCACAGTGAAAATACACAACCCTTAATTCTTGTTTAGACTAACCTAATTTCACCTCTGCCCAGACAGACCTTATTGAACGGTTAAAGTTCTCCAGGTTGCTCCGTGGATGATGGGCGAAGCCAAAACAAGGTTAGCCCGCAGGCTAGCCACAGCTACGGTCCGTTAGCAGTGGGAGGAGTATAGCTGTCGAATCGCGGGTAGCATTAGCTCGGAACGTCGTGTCGTCCTCTTCGGCTTGCTAAACAGCGATCAGCTGCACCTCAGTTAGTGAACTCAGTTAGTGGACACAGTACCTTCTCTGCAGGTTCAAGATAGCATTGTCCCAGGCTTTGTCGTGGTGGGGTAACGCTCCAGTCTCGTCCCGGTTCTGTGGCATTCGGTAGCTTGTTAGCGGCTCGCTTCATACGGCAGCATCTGTTCTGAAACCAGGGCTCAGGGCAGAACAGTGGGGTGTATCTCAAAACACTGGGTTTGAGTCACCTGTTTGATCAGCAGTATTGTCGTCCTCGGAGTGAGTTCCTCTCAGAACTCACGTCTTTTCCCTCGCCAGCGAAGGAAGGATTGGATCTCTCCTGGCGCTGTTTGGCTGAACGCCAGAACTGGAGAGAGGGTGAAAATCTGTGGCAGTGCCTTATATAACCTCTGGTCTTCTTCTCCTCCTGTCAGAGCTAGAGTGTGGGTTAGCGCCACCCAATGGCTGTGTGTCCCCAACATAGTGCAACTCCCACTTTGTCACTAGATTCTGGTAAGTATAATTTAATAACATAGGCTATATTTTGCCAAAAAACAAAACATAAATGTCAGCGTATAATGTAGCCCAATGTAAGCTTTCAGAAAAGGTCAATATAACATAGCATACAACTAGAAGATACCTGAACTTTTAGTTAGACAAACCGCTATATTTAGCTAGCCGATTTAATTAGCTTTAGCCCTGAATTAAACTAAAAAAAAGATCAATGAAAAAAATCACAATCTACTTTCATAGTAGCCTAATCACAGATACATTTATTCAACTTGTTTCCAATAAAAGAATATGTAGCCTATGGGTGTAGGGCCATTGTTCAACAGTACCATGGAGTATTAGGGCCATTGTCCACAAAGGAAAAATTATTTGGAGTAAATTTCTGCCCCCCAAAAAATCTGAAATTATCTGATTTAGAAAAGTCAAAAGTTTGGTTGCATAAACAACGTTTTATTATGTCACAATTAACTAAGGTTACACACTTGCAAGGTGCTCAATGACACCTGATGCAGCCATGTTGCAGCTTCTTCCTCACAGTCTCTCCCGTTGGAGATGTTCATGCATGTCTGAACTCGGGAGAAGACGTTCTGATCCGGTGTTCTGACGATCTGTGCTACCTCATCAGAATGTCCTACCGTAGCGCGCATACATCTATGTCTATCTGTCGGTGCTACCCCTCGAAAAGTGCTACCGGACACCGGTATGTTTACATGCTGAAAACAACTGTTAGCTTATGATGTTAAATATTATCATCGGAAAATATTTTTCAAGTGACGGGATTGAAGTGGCAGTTTAGCAGTAATGCCTAACATAGCATAATTTGAAAACGAAAACTTTTCTTTCAATCCACAGAACATACCACCCCGTTTAATATAAAGCTGGCATTCTCTGTCGGAAATATCTGATTCTCAACAAACTTCAGGGTTATTTTTCTGATAAATGTCTGACTTAAAAATGTCAGAAAATATCTTAGTTTAAATATCCAAAATTTATTTAAGCATTTTCTCTCGTACAGTTACGACTTTATGACAGAGAATTTCTCATTTTTTTCTGTAAAGTATGTTAAATTAATCTAAAAATGTCTGAGTTTTTCCGAGTCTACTCCAAAATATTATTATTTTGTCTAGAATGGCCCTAATTTACTAGGGCCATTGTAGACCAAAGAAAAATATTTTTGAGTAAATCCCCCCCCCCAAAAAAAACCCAGGAAGTTTGAGATTAATGCAACCTATTTTACATAAGAAACTCGGAAATTTTCTCATTTTGAGAAGTCGAAAATTTGCGAGCAAAAACTGAGGAAATTCCATGTGTTAAGGCATAGGCCTACATTTTTGTATTTAAACTACGGTATTTTCTGACTGTAAAGCCAGAAATTTTGAAGAAAAAAAACCCTCAGATATTTATCGGGAAATAACTCTGTAGTTCGCTGAGATTTTGTATCAGTTATTTCCGAAAGTAAATGCCATTCCTGTAAGATTTAGGTGTTAAATTTAAAAGATAGGCATCTGGAAATTTTTAAAAGTCAATAAGTGGTAGTCCTGTTTTCTTTTCCCGGGTGGGAATGACTTCAGACTTGCCATGAAGGCCTCGAACGGGAGAGACTGTGAGGAAGACGCTGCAACATGGCTGCATCAGGTGCCATTGAGCACCTTGCAAGTGTGTAACCCCGTGTTTGGTTATAATTCTAGGGATGTTCAATTCAATTCAATTCAGTTTATTTATATAGCGCCAATTCACAACAGATGTCATCTCAAGGCACTTAACAAGAAGTCACTTCAATACATTTATACAAACATTCCAATCAGTTAAAAAGTTTCCTATTTAAGGAATCCCAGCAGATTGCGTCAGTCATTGGCGTGAGGTTGGGCCCCGTTGATGCAGACTTTCCAACCACAGCAATCCTTCAGCAATCTCTCATACTGAGCAAGCATGTAGCGACGGTGGAGAGGAAAAACTCCCCTTTAACAGGAAGAAACCTCCAACAGAACCAGGCTCAGTAGGAGCGGCCATCTGCCACGACCGTCTGGGGGTTTGAGAAGACAGAGCAGAGACACAGAAGGAACAGAAGATCTGATATAAGATAACTTTCTATGTTACAGAAAGTAAAAAGTTATACCAGGACACAGTGGATGTTCAGTTACTGGGAGCATCATCCCAGTCGATGCCCCCCGTCCAGCAGGGCATTGCAGACAAGCAGGATACCAGACCAGGTATATCTTCTATGGAGAGAAAAACACTGAGAGAAAACAAAGTTAACAGTCGAAATAACAGAATGTACTGTAATACAACTGGAGAGTCGTAGGAGAAAAGGAAGTAGCAGAGTGAAGAAAATTGGTAAGTCTGTCCTCCAGCAGTCTAAGCCTATAGCAGCATAACTACAGAGATAGCTCAGGATGACCTAAGGCACTCTAACTATAAGCTTTATCAAAAAGGAAAGTTTTAAGCCTGGCCTTAAAAGTAAACAGAGTGTCTGCCTCACGGACTAAAGCTGGGAGCTGGTTCCACAGGAGAGGAGCCTGATAACTAAAAGATCTGCCTCCCATTCTACTTTTAGAAATCCTAGGAATTACAAGTAAACCTGCAGTCTGAGAGCGAAGGGCTCTGTTAGGAACATAAGGATCAATTAGATCTCTGATGTATGATGGAGCTTGATTATTAAGGGTTTTGTATGTAAGAAGAAGGATCTTAAATTCCATTCTGGATTTAACAGGGAGCCAATGAAGGGAAGCTAAAACAGGAGAAATGTGATCTCTCTTTTTAATATTCATCAGAACGTTTGCTGCCACATTTTGGATCAACTGAAGGCTTTTAATGGCATTTTGTGGACTACCTGATAGTAAAGAATTACAGTAGTCCAGCCTTGAGGTAACAAATGCATGGACTAGTTTCTCAGCATCACTCCTGGACAGGATGTTTCTAATTTTAGCAATATTCCGGAGGTGAAAGAAAGAAATCCTAGAAACCTGTTTAATATGGGATTTAAATGTCAAGTCTCGGTCAAAAATAACGCTGAGGTTCTTTACGTTATTACTGGGGGCCAATTTAATGCCATCCAGATGAAGTGATTGACTAATCAGTTTCTGTTTAAGAACTTCTGGTCCAAAGACAGCAACTTCTGTTTTGTCAGAATTCAAAAGCAAAAAGTTTAGGGTCATCCATGTTTTTATGTCTTCCAGACATGCCTGTAATCTACCTAACTGACTGGGTTCATCAGGATTTATGGATAAATATAGTTGTGTATCATCTGCATAGCTGTGGAAATTTATCCCATGCTGTCTAATGATTCTACCAATTGGGAGCATATATATGGTGAACAGAATTGGTCCAAGCACAGAACCCTGTGGAACTCCAGAAGTAACCCTGGAGAGTGAAGAAGATTTATCATTTAGATGAACAAACTGGAATCTATCAGACAAATATGATTTAAACCAGCCTAGTGCTGTTCCTTTGATCCCTGCAACATGTTCAAGCCTTTCTAAGAGAATATTATGATCGACTGTGTCAAAAGCAGCACTGAGATCTAACAAAACCAGAACAGACACAAGTCCATTATCTGAGGCCATGAGAATATCATTAGTAACCTTCACCAGTGCTGTTTCAGTGCTATGATGAGCTCTAAAACCTGACTGAAACTCTTCAAACAGCTCGTTACTGTTTAAATGCTCACAGAGTTGATTAGCAACAATTTTCTCAAGGACTTTGGATAAGAAAGGAAGGTTAGATATAGGTCTGTAATTCACCAAGTCATCTTGATCAAGGGAAGGTTTGTTGAGTAAAGGTTTAATTACAGCTATTTTAAATTCCTGTGGTACGTATCCGTTTACTAAGGATAGATTCATCATATCCAAAATGGGGCCAGGAACCAAATGGAACACTTCTTTAAATAATTTGGTTGGAATTGGGTCCAACATACAAGTTGAAGGTTTAGATGAGGCTAATATTTTTGATAATTCCGAAAGCTCGACTGAATCAAAACAGCCTAAGCACGACTGAGGATCTACAGTTCTTTCTGATACTGCCTCATTTACTGAGGAAGAAGTAATCATGTTTGGGAGGATGCCAATGATTTTATTTTAAATAGAATTAATTTTATTTATGAAGAATCCCATAAAATCATCACTGCTAAGAGCTGGGGGAATAGTTGGCTCAACAGAGCTATGACTCTGTGTAAGTTTGGCAACTGTACTAAAAAGAAACCTAGGATTGTTTTTATTCGCCTCTATTAATGATGAAAAATATGCTGTTCTAGCTTGTCGAAGGGTCTTTTTATACAGCAATAGACTGTTATTCCAGGTTAAATAGGAATCCTCTAGGTGTGTAGAGCGCCATTTTCTCTCCAACTTCCTAGTATTCTGCTTTAAAGTACGCAACTCTGCGTTGAACCAAGGAGTCAGCCTCCTATGGCTAGCCACTTTCTTTTTTAAGGGGGCTACACTATCTAATGCCAAACGCAATGAGGACGTAACGCTGTGAACCAGATCATCAATTTCTGAAGGGTTAGAGATAGAATTGCTGCCATCCACTGTGTTACCCTGAGACACTAAGGAAAGTAAGAATGGAACAGATTCTTTAAAAATTGTTACAGCATTGTCTGATAAAGCTCTACTATAATGAAATTTTCTTTCAGATTTAAAATGGTCAGTTAAAGTAAATTCAAAAGTTATTAAGAAGTGGTCAGACAGGACTGGGTTATGTGGGTGGACTGTTGGTTGCAACTCCTCCTCCTCGCCCAGTATTTCTAGGAATGTGAAAATTTAAATGACTGGAAGGAGTTGACTCATTTATACTGACATAATCCTCCTGCTGCAACCAGGTTGCTATTCAAAATAGAGATAGACTTTTAACAGATAGTTTAAACACTAAACTAATCTTTTAAGTCATTTTTGAGACCGCCTTTTTGGTAAGTCAAAATACTAAATTAGATCGACATAATTGGTACTGCCGTTAACGTCAACATAAAGTCTAAATATTAAATTAGATCAATCACTGAGGTGACCGATCCATTAAATAGAATCAATTATCTAAAGGTTATTGGTTTCTAATTCAGCAAATGGTTTAATGAAACATTGCTTCTTCCAAACAATGTTTTTCTTCACTTCTGCTTTGCATTGTGAATTGGTGGTTTGAAAACAAAACAGAATCTGCTGATTAGTCTTAAGCTAATCGCAGTTAGTTTAAAACTAACTTAGCCTTATTCCCAACGCTGTTCAATACAAGCCTTGGTCTTTGAGCAAACATATTCATTCTGAACTGTGACATCATTATCAATTTATTGTTTCTATTTCTGTGCATTTTTATCACTTTTACTGTTTTACTTCTCAGTGTGAGTTTTATTATCGTTATTCTTTTCTTAGTACTTTAGTTGTGTTTTACTAGTTTGGTGAGTTTCTTGATTAAAGTATGTTAACTGAAAGTGAATTCTTTTTGTAATAAACTCTTGTATTTTGGAAAACTGTTGTTGTTATTTCACCTACATGTGTAGTAACTTGTTGTTCAGGTATGCCAAGAACTTATTCCTTCATATATTGTTTAATTATCTCAGCCTTATCAGGCAGGTAATCATAAACATAAACTGAGACTGAACAATTTGGCTATTGATATTCCTGGAATCCAGGTGGTGCCCTAAACGTGGTAATTTTTACATAAAATTATTAATCTGATTAATAATTGCCCTAAGCAATTATGTATAATTATTCATAGCCAAAACCTACCTATCTGTGGCACAACAACACTGTCCACTCCTGCGTCCTCATCCATACAGTGTGTGACCGGATAGCCGCTGATCGTTGTTCAGTTTTTGGCGCGATGACAGACAGATTCCACTCGTTGCACGGGTAGTGCGCCAATAGTAAAGGATGATGGCGATAATGCAAAATCGATGACTCATTAGTTCAATTCTGCTTGCCCAGTTGCTGGTAACGGACTTTGACTCTACAGTAGGCCACTGAGTAAAGCCAAAGTTACACACAGGAAACTGCGCTATTAAAAATATATATTTATTTTATTTTGTTGTTATTTTAACCCAAATCCAATGTGTTTTGGTAAATTATTAAATTACAACAGAATAAAGAGCCAGCAAGTTCTCCTCTCATCTAGTTGCCATAGCAACAATAAACACATAGTGTGTCTGCAAGCAGCGAGTCATTTATTAAGGCTTAATTTGCACCAGTCTGTTGTAGCCTACGTTTAAAATATTGTGGCCACGTTTTTATCCTCTGTCTTGAAATAATTAATCATTTGTAAAATAATCCCACATTGTCCTTGATTGAAGTCAAAACTGTTATTTGTGCATTTATTTTGAGACATGACACTGTGGTTCTAAACAAACTGTTTTTAGAAAAGAGCTTTACCGTCACGCAATTCATAAAACCCGCCTCATCAGCCCATTACCCAAAAGTGCCAACACTGAGCCAAAATCGAGCCACCTGTGTTTTATCTAATACCGGCAGATGTCTGTATCCCTACTGTCGGGCCACACACTGTGTTGCATGTGTCCACTGCATTGTGTCCACTTCCGGCAATATTGTATGAACCACAATCGGGCCAAATGAAAAAGACAACATCAGCTCAACTACTGAACATCTGTTTGGGGCCATTAAAGAAAACAAGTGATTCGGCCGACCCGGACCTCAGCCAACAGTGCAAGAGCTCAGCCACAATCGGGCCAATTATGGTTGCTATATGGGTATCGCTTCCTATGTGAAAACAGTTTAGGCTAGCTAAGGGAGCCCATAGCCTGTCTAATTTCCTGGCTATTGTCAGGTAGTAGTACTATATAAAAAGCAGGGGCATCATTTATTAAATTTTCTGCAGAATCCTTAGAAAAAGTCTACTTAGGCTCAGAAAAAAAAGTTTGCTTATGCAAAGAAATATTTGGATTTATATAACCCCCGTCTATGCACAGCTGCACCTTCCTTCCTAGAAATGTGCACAGGTGATTTTGGATCATATCCTGCCTCCTACACACCCACATTCTGCTATAAATGGTCAATACAAAGTACCTTATGAATATTATGCATACAGCATACTTAAGCCAGCTGATTGTGGCAATTCATGGGTAATTATAGCAACTGAGAGCTAGAAAACACAATTTCACTGAGACTGAAATCAACGTGCTTGTGGATGATGTAGAGGCACGCTCTATTTGGGGGGGTCACAGTTGTGGCATCACAAAGAAACGGTAGGCCTTAGAATGGCACAGCATTGTTGCAGCTGTGAGTGCTGTGAGTACAACAAAGACATCTGTGACAGACATAAAAAAGAAGTGGTCAGAGATCTGAAGGAGGAGGCAAAGAGGAAGATGGCATACCACCTCCAGACATTCACCCACTGGTAATGGCAAGCTACATTGTAGCAACAGCTGCCCTGGGGCACACTGACAGAAGCGAGGCTGCCGAACACTGGCGCCACCGGGCCCTCTGACCACCAACAGTAGGCGGAAGGGTGAAGTGTCTTGCTCAAGGTGTGTCTTACCCTCTGGTTACAGGACGAACTCCTAACTCCTGTGCCACAGTCGCCCCCAGATTACTATCTACTCAGTAATCTGTGAGGTTCTGTGTGTTTGTGTGCAGATTGTGTGTGTGCATGCTTACCTTTTCCTCCTCAGGGTGTGATTGGCAGCACCAGCTGCACCTCTTCAGCGGCAATTAAGGAGGAGCTTTAAAAGAAGACCGGAGTCCTGAAGTACATGCCAAATCATTACACTCCACAGAGTGTTATCGCTGTTTTCTCCTGAGTTCCTGCACCAATGGATTTCCCGCTGGAACCGCAGCACGTCACCACCAAATGTTCCTTGCAAGTCTCCCAACCGGTTCGGCTCCCACTGCAGCTTCAGCTCGTCAGCGTCTGCTTCTTCCTGGATCTCCAGTTGGCCTTCCTCGCTGCTCCTCAGGGAAGCTCTCCCAGGATCCTTTCGGTGGATTCTCGCCTTCCTCACTTGCCTGTCCATTCTCGAGCTTCCATCTCTTCCACCTGCTACTATAATCAAGGAAGAGGAAAAGAACCATCTCCCACTCCACACCTCTGCTAGTGACCCTCACACAGGATCTGCTTACCCCTCCTTCAGCGCTCCTCATCCTCCCTCTCCTCATCAGAGCTGGTTTCCATAAATTCCCATTTCTCACCTCTGATCCATCTTGTAGTGTCAACATTCCCCAAGAGCCTCCTGTTCATCTCCGAACCTAAGCGGGGTGTCTACTCTCCAACACGGACTGTTAGAATAATAAATAATCATATTTCACTGATTATTTTAAGTCTGAGTCAAGTGTGTCCGCACTAAAGACTTCCTCAAAACATGACATAATCACACTAATTGCAACACATCTTTTCACAATTAATGCACAAATAAGTGCAATTGCTATATAATTTGAAGTCGTACGCATAAACATACTGAGATAAAATTATTTAATGCAACCTGTTTTCAATCAGATTCTCATTTTTATTCTCAGTTCAGAGACAGGGGTGGGGGCTGACTGTTGGTTGTGCTTGTGTGTGAGAGGGTCTACAAGTCTGAAAATGTGCTTTAAATTCACAATTTTTCTATCTCACCTGCTGCGCTGCCAGTTTCCCTGTCTGTGCATGCACAAGGGTCAGAGTTTGCTTAAAGTTGTGCAGATTTTCCTGTCACTTTTTGTCTCTACGTATCACAAAGTTTGCGTAGAAAATTAGTTACAAAATTTTCAGACCCAGTTTTGTGCGCAAGCAAACTTTATAAATGAGGGCCCAGAACAACAAGAAGCAATAATATTCTGCACTGTTGGAATGCTTACCCATAAACCTGTACTAAATTGAGCAGGTGTTTGTTCCATATTTTGTGTCAGTCTTCCTCCACTTTGTACATTTGCTGAAAAACTATTTTAAAATCACAGACTGTTTTAACTGAAACTGACTTTGAATTTATTTACTCATATTGGGACTGAAACAGAATTTAATACTTGAGTTGCCTGTGTATCAGAAATTAAGAAAATGAATCTCCATCCATCCATCCATCCATTTTCTTCCGCTTATCCGGAGTCGGGTCGCGGGGGCAGCAGCCTAAGCAAAGAGACCCAGACTTCCCTCTCCCCAGCCACTTGTTCCAGCTCCTCGGGAGGAACCCCAAGGCCCTCCCAGGCCAGCCGAGAAACATAGTCCCTCCAGCGTGTCCTGGGCCTTCCCCTGGGGCTCCTCCCGGTGAGACGTGCCTGAAACACCTCAACAGGGAGGCGTCCAGGAGGCATCCTGAGCAGATGCCCAAGCCACCTCAACTGACTCCTCTCGATGTGGAGAAGCAGCGGCTCTACTCTGAGCTTCTCACCCTATCTCTAAGGGAGAGCCCAGACACTCTGCGGGGGAAACTCATTTCAGCCGCTTGTATCCGTGATCTCGTTCTTTCGGTCACCACCCAGAGTTCGTGACCATATATGAGGGTAGGAACGTAGATCGACCGGTAAATCGAGAGCTTCGCCTTTCGGCTCAGCTCTCTCTTCACCACGACAGACCGATAAAGCGCCCAAATAACTGCAGATGCCCCACCAATCCCTCTATCGATCTCTCGCTCCATTTTTCCCTCATTCGTGAACAAGACCCCCAGATACTTAAACTCCTCCACTTGGGGAAGGACCCCATCCCCGACCCGGAGAAGGCACCCCACCCTTTTCCGGCTCAAGACCATGGCCTCGGATTTGGAGGTGCTGATTCTCATCCCAGCTGCTTCACACTCGGCTGCGAACCGCTCTAGCGAAAGCTGTAGATCACGTTCCGATGAAGCCAACAGGACCACGTCATCTGCAAAAAGCAGAGACCCGATCCTGAGGCCACCAAAACGGATCCCCTCAACGCCTTGGCTGCGCCTAGAGATCCTGTCCATAAAAGTTAGGAACAGGATCGGTGACAAAGGGCAACCTTGGCGGAATCCAACTCTCACCGGAAACAAGCCCGACTTACTGCCGGCAATGCGAACCAAACTCTGGCACCGGTCGTACAGGGACCTAACAGCCCGTATCAAGGGGCCCGGTACCCCATACTCCCGGAGCACCCCCCACAGGGCCCCCCGAGGGACACGGTCGAACGCCTTCTTCAAGTCCACAAAACACATGTAGACCGGTTGGGCGAACTCCCACGCACCCTCCAGGACCCTGCTGAGGGTGTAGAGCTGGTCCAGTGTTCCACGGCCAGGACGAAAACCGCATTGTTCCTCCTGGATCCGAGGTTCGACTATCCGTCGGACCCTCCTCTCCAGAACCCCTGAATAGACCTTACCAGGGAGGCCCAGAAGTGTGATCCCCCTGTAGTTGGAACACACCCTGTGGTCCCCCTGTTTAAAAAGATTGGCAGACCGGGGTGGTGGTCCCACCCCGGTCTGCCAATCCAAGGGAACTGCCCCCGATGTCCACGCAATATTGCAGAGCCGCGTTAACCAACACAGCCCCACAACATCCAGAGCCTTGAGGAACTCCGTCCAATCTCATCCACCCCCGGAGCCCTGCCACCGAGGAGCTTTTTAACGACCTCGGTGACCTCAGCACCAGAGATTGGAGAGACCGACCACAAGTCCCCAAACCCTGCTTCCAGATAGGAAGGCGTGCTGGTGGGATTGAGGAGGTCTTCGAAGTATTCCATCCACCGACCCAAAACGTCCCGCGTCGAGGTCAGCAGCACACCATCCCCACTGTAAACAGTGTTGGTGGCAGACCGCTTTCCCCCCCTGAGACGCCGGATGGTGGACCAGAATCGCTTCGAAGCCATACGGAAGTCGTTTTCCATGGCCTCTCCAAACTCCTCCCACGCCCAAGTTTTTGCCTCAGCAACCATCCGAACCACATCCCGCTTGGCCTGTCGGTACCTATCAGCTGCTTCAGGGGTCCCACAAGCCAAAAAGACCCGGTAGGACTCCTTCTTGAGCCTGACAGCATCCCTTACCGCCGGTGTCCACCAGCGGGTTCGGGGGTTGCCGCCGCGACAGGTACCGACCACCTCGCGGCCACAGCTTCAGTCAGCCACCTCGGCAATGGAGGCGCGGAACATGGTCCACTGGGACTCAATGTCCCCCGCCTCCCCCGGGACGTGTTCAAAGTTCTGCCGGAGGTGTGAGTTAAAGCTCCTTCTGACAGGAGACTCTGCCAGACGTTCCCAGCAGAACCTCACAACACGTTTGGGTCTTCCAGGTCTGTCCGGCGTCCTCCCCCACCATCGGAGCCGACTCACCACCAGGTAGTGGTCAGTGGACAGCTCAGCCCCTCTCTTCACCCGAGTGTCCAAAACATGCGGCCGCAGATCAGATGAGACGACAACCAAGTCGATCATTGAGCTGCGGCCTAAGGTGTCCTGGTGCCAAGTGCACATATGGACACCTTTATGCTTGAACATGGTGTTTGTTATGGACAATCCATGACGAGCACAGAAGTCCAATAACAACACACCACTCGGGTTCAGATCGGGGGGGCCATTCCGCCCAACCACACCCCTCCAAGTCTCACTGTCATTGCCCACGTGAGCGTTGAAGTCCCCCAGCAGAACAAGGGAGTCCCCAGGAGGAGCACTCTCCAGCACCCCCTCCAAAGACTCCAAGAAGGGTGGGTAATCTAATCTGCTGTTTGGCGCGTAAGCACAAACAACAGTCAGGACCCGTCCCCCCACCCGAAGGCGGAGGGAGGCTACCCTCTCGCTCACCGTGGTAAACCCCAACGTACAGGCGCTGAGATGGGGGGCAACAATTATGCCCACCCCAGCTCGGCGCCTCTCAGCAGGGGCAACTCCAGAGTGGAAGAGAGTCCAACCCCTCTCAAGGATTTTGGGTAAGGAAATTGGGTAAACTAAGAATTAATTGTCCAAAAGATTTGTGGGATGAAAAGCAGAGAATTTGCAGAGGATACATGGATGGAGAGTAGAAGGTGGACGTATTATAGTGTGGACAACTGGTCATACTGTATGTCCTCCAGCAACCAAAATCTATAGTTGTCATGGTTTGTGTCAACATTTTGACCCACATGCAGTTTAAAATAATTTTATTAAGTTTTAACGGGCTTCTTTATTGTTTCTTGCAGCATCTGTGCTGCCAGAAGAGGTGAAGAATATTGGCAAGGCTTTGATACTAATTATGAATGTGAGACTCTTACTATTTCTGGAAATATCTGAGCTCTGGATGGTTTGGGGATGAACTGGGGTTGTCAAGAGGTATGTGTTGTGACTAGATGTTGAGGACTGAGGTGAGTATACTTCGTAGAGCGAAGCTCAACTGAGCATGTGTGGGCAGACAGGTAGGTAAACTTTGGAGTTGCTGGTTGATGGTTATGGAAACAGGTGAGTTATTCAAGTGTATTGTTGTGATTCCATTTCTCATAAGATGAACTGAACAGACTTTTGGATGGCTGGGAGCCATTTCAAAGATGGACTGAGCAGACCACATTTCCCAGCAATCCTAGCAGTGATCCCCAACACACACTCATTGGTCCGTGGCCACCAATGGTGACATCAATGGTGACATCTACCATGACATCACGGCAAAGGGCTATAAGAAGTGGGAGTCGCGTCCATTTCAAACCGTTCTCAGAAGAGGTTCTTAGCAGAAACTCAGGCTAAACAGAGGACCTCTCACCGGTGAAGATTCTGTTTAGTTCTGACCCCCTGGACCGGGAAGAACTCATTTCAAAGCTTCGAAGTGCTCATCCTGTTTGTGTAACCAGGGTGAGCCATATACAGACTGTTCCAAGACAGTTTGTTAGACGTTGACCTGCAGGCCACCCAGCCTGCAGCTGTGCCACACGGTCCTTAAAATCCTGCGCAGGTCTTAACTCTCTTTCTTGCTCAACTACAGACACAATTTGCTCTCCTCCTGGTGGACTGGACCTCCTTCAAACCAAAGTAGGACTGAACCGGTTCATTTATACTAATATTGTGTCTGGGCGGAGGTAACTAGAAAAAATAGTTAGATATTGTTCATTGTTGGTTTAAAGTGTCTCTAAGAGCTGTACCTATTTGCTCATTTTTGGCGTTGCCAAACGCATAAGTTTGAGCTGTAATTGCTGTGTTTGAAACTGTTTGTTTTATCCTGAGCGGATCACGCCTTTCTTTCTCTTTCCTTCCTCTCTTATCCTCTCTCTTTTCCTCTCTCTCTCTCTCTCTCTCTCTCACTCTCTCCCTGATCAGCCGGTCGGCAGAGTCGGACTCGGTCCGGCCTGCGTTTGCTGGTCATACCTGAAAAGTTTAACTCCATTGTCTTTAGTCTGTTGGTAAAGCACAGGCCTTCCCCATGGACGCTTCACCCCATGTGCTCTTTTAGCCAAAGCGAGTTTTATGACCCCTTTCTTATACTCCATGTGCAGGTCTCCATCTTGGCACAGAGCTGAGAGTTATGACTCTTTGTCCCACAGGCTACCTTAGCTGAGCCCCCTGGAGTGAGGGCCACCCCCTCCTTTTCTGACCCGAACCTCAGCTGTTCTCACTGATTGATTTCATGTTAATTGTGTTTAATGTTCACCTATTATTGTTTTCTAAGATCTGTAGTAGTAGTTGCATGCTTTAGAATAGATGGGATACATTTATGAAATATTTGGCTGTCAGGTTGATCTATTTTCTAAATAAATTCCCCTTAACTTAAAGAAAAGTTGTCTGGGATTACTTGGAGTAATGCGTACAATTAAAGAGGCCATATGCAACTTTTCCCCAAAAATAAACGTAACAATAGCCTTTTTATTTGACCATTTATGACTCAAACATATCCTGATGAGCATACGGACACCTTGTCAGCTCACAGTGGGTGCACCTATAAGCCTGTATCCAATTTTTCCTATTTTCTGTCGGGTGGGATGTTTCCCGCGCTGTCAGCGGATGTGATGTCAAGCGCGTTCATGTTAAACGTTTCAGATCACTCTGCCACCACCACTAGTCAGCACTTAGCCTACTCTCACAAGCAATGCAATGGATTGTGCGAATACACAGAAGAGAACCAGGAAAAGTTTGACACCAACAGTAACTCCAGATAAGACTAAAACGTTAAACCCCTGACAAGTGCCCAAAAACATCGAAGATTTAGAGCGACCGGCGTACAAGCGTGCGCTGCGAGAGCGAGCAGAAAGGAAGAGCAGTTCCGTTTTTGGCCATGTGGGGTCAGTCGCGAGGTAAAGTTCCAGAAAATTGCATATAGCCCCTTTAATGTCCACAGCGTAAGAACATATTAGTCCTTTATCTATTGTTTAATTATTTCAGCCTTATCAGGCTGGTAATCATAAAAACAATCTGGGACTGAACAATTTGGCTATATATATATATATATATATATATATTCCTGGAATTCACCAGGTGGTGCCCCTAAACTTGGTAATTTTTACATAAAAAATTTCCCTAGGCAATTATTCATATTTATTTATAGCCAAATCCTACCTATCTGTGGCACAATAGCATATAGCATATAGCTATATAGTATATAGTTGGTTGCTATGGTGGCGCACAGTGTTGCAGCAGCTTGTCCAGCTCCCGGAATTAAGCCTAATTTGTTGCCCTTTGTGGGCACTTTTAGCACTAATTTAGTGCTACATTCACGGCTGAAGTACAGCTCAGCCGTACTGACAGACATCAGGGACATTTCGGTAATTACAATTTCACAAAAACTTAAATCTGCTCTCGGACGCCAACGGCTCCTGAGGACAACAAAGTAGCACAGCAGGATTCAGGGAGCAACAGGCAAGAGGAAACGATGTGCCTGAAAACAGAAGAGAGGAAAGCGGGCGGGTGCGGTGGCACAGTTAAAGGCTAGGAGACCACCAATACCAACTCTCTGAGTGTTTTTACAGAGATGAGGAACTGTGCTGTTCTTTGCCTAACGTAAACCTGGCTCAACAACAACATGCCAGACTCAGCCTTCCAGATCGAAGGGCTTCAGTTTTTCCGAGCGGACCGCGACCAAAACACCGGGTAAAACACGGGGAGGAGGACTCTGTGTGTACGTGAATCAGAGTTGGTGTACGAACTGTGGACTGGTGAAAGCTCCTGCTCTGAGGCGATAGAGCTTATGACTGTGAAATGTCGGCCGTTTCATCTGCCACGAGAGTTAACTGCAGTGGTCGTCATCATTGTTTACATTCGACCTGGTGCAAATGCCAACGAAGCATCAAAGGAGCTATTTGACACCATTAGCTTGCTGCAAACAAAGCACCCGGAGACGTTTTACGTGGTTGCGGGGGACTTTAACCACGTGAAACTGACGGACACTCTGCCAAGTTTTTACCAGCATGTCACCTTTCCTACACGCGGAGAAAATACTCTGGACTGTGTGTACAGCAACATCCGCGGTGCATACAGAGTTTTTCCTCGCCCCCATCTTGGCCTCTCTGACCACATCTCCATCCTACTGGCGCCAGCACACCGCCCCCTGCTGAGACGTATCAGGCCAACGAAGAAAACGATCACTGTGTGGCCCAGAGATGCGGCCTGTGTGCTCCAGGACTGTTTTCAGTGCACAGAATGGCAGGTCTTGAAAGAGGCAGCTACACATGAGGGAGAGGTGGACCTGGAGGAATATACATCATCTGTCCTTGGTTTCATCTCCAAATGTGCTGATGATGTCACCACCACCAGGATAATAACCTGCTATCCGAACCAGAAACCCTGGCTGAACTCTGAGGTGAGAGCTCTGCTGAAAGCTAGAGATGCTGCGTTCAATGCAGGTGAGGCATCAGCACTCAGAGAGGCCCGAAAAGGACTGACTGTCAGCATTACGAGGGCCAAAGCCACATACGCCCAGAAAATCCAGGGTCACTTCACCACCAATGACCCTCGGCGCATGTGGAGGGGCATTAAATACATCACGGACTACAACACCAAGGATGCACAATGCCCAAGAGACCCCTCCTTGCCAGATGCCCTCAACCATTTCTATGCCCGCTTTGAGTTCCCTGATGTCTCCCCCAGCACCAAACTTATACCACTACCTGGTGACACGCCCATCACTGTGACCACAGCAGATGTAAGGAAGACCCTTCAGTGTATCAACCCTCACAAAGCCACAGGGCCCGACAACATCCCAGGGCGGGTACTGAGGGACTGTGCACAACAGCTGGCTGAGGTGCTGGCAGACATCTTTAACACCACACTGTCACGGTCATCTGTCCCCCCCTGCTTAAAGACAGCCACGATTGTCCCCGCCCCAAGTGCTCCACAGTGACAAGCCTGAATGACTATCGGCCCCATAGCTTTAACCCTGATAGTCATGAAGTGCTTCGAGAGGTTGGTCATGACCCACATCAAAGACGCCATCGATATCATTGTGGACCCCCACCAGAATGCCTACAGGAAAAATCGCTGCACTGACGACGCCATTTCATCGGTGGTCCACACAGTCTGCTCTTTCTGGATTTCTCCTCTGCCTTCAACACCACCATCCCACAGACGCTGGTGCAGAAGCTTTCCTCCCTCGGACTGAGTCCCATGCTGGGGAACTGGGTCCTGGACTTCCTGACCAATAGACCTCAGACTGTTAAGATCCACAACACCATCTCCTCCTCCATCACCCTCAGGACAGGCTCACCACAGGGCTGCGTGTTGAGCCCCCTCCTGTTCACTCTGCTGACGTATGACTGCTCAGCGAGACACCCCAGCTGTCTTATAGTTAAGTTTGCGGATGACACAGCAGTAGTGGGACGCATCACTAACAATGATGAGTCCAAATACAGAGAGGAGGTGGAAAACCTGGTGCAATGGTGCAGAGAAAACAACCTCTGCATCAATGGGAAGAAAACCAAGGAGATGGTGGTGGATTTCAGAAGGGACAAGCGTTCTCTCCTTCTCCTGTACATCAAAGGAGCAGCTGTGGAAGTGGTCTCCAGCTTCAGGTACCTGGGTGTGCACATATCCAACGACCTCACCTGGAATGCCAACACTTCACGTCTGGTCAAGAAGGCCCACCAGCGTCTCTACTTCCTAAGGAAGCTGTGGAGAGCTGGACTTGGGAGCTCCGTCCCGAGGAGTTTCTATCATTGTGCAGTGGAGAGCATCATCTGCATCTCCATCACCATGTGGCACGGCAGCTGTACTGCTGCTGAGAGGAAGGCTCTGCAGCGGGTGGTGAAAGCTGCACAAGGGACTGTAGGAAGCAGGCTTCCCAGCACCTCAGATTTCTACACGTCCCGATGCAGGGGACGGGCCCTCCGCATCCTGAAGGACTCCACCCATCCCGCTCATAGCCTGTTTCAGCCCCTGCCCTCAGGCAGGGGGCTGAGGAGCATACAGAGCAAGACCACCAGGCTCAATAACAGCTTCTTCCCTGCAGCTTCCCTGCAGCTGTAGAGCACATTTATTTATATTTATTTATTTATATATATATATATATATATATATATTAGTAATAGTAATATATATATATATATATATATATATATATTACTAATTGAATTTAAATAGCTTATAATTTCGGACCTGAATCGTAATTTCATACCATCACATGTAACATGAGATGGTATGACAATAAAAGTTCCTTGAATCCTTGAATATATTGCAGCAGGAGCTTTTTTTTTTGTTATTGAGGACTTTCGGAGAAGATCTTAGGTGAAATCTCACCGTTAGAATGAGGTAAGTTAAGGAAGAAACTACAATGGACTACAACGTAAGGTCTACTACAATCAGGCGCTGACTGACCACAGCATCTGAAAATATCAGTGGTCTGAATTAGCCTAATGTGAGACAAGTGTAGCCTGTTTAGCCCTGTTCTTTCAGTGGTGCGATCTGCAGCCTACACAGGCAACACTGAGCAAACAGCCTCGAATGACTTTTTGCTCAGCAGATTGGTCTCTTGTGTGGCAGGCTTGAGGTTCCCAAACCAGACACCCTCCTCTCAACAAATTTAACTGGTGGTAACTCCTGATGGCTGCATGTGGTGCCTTAGGGGGGTTGCACTGGCAGACATGGGTTACTGGCCTGGTGGCCGTGCTGCGCCTGGGTAGGGTCTGGGGTGGGCCTGGGGATTCGGGGCTCTGGGGCGCCGCGCCCCCTAGCTGTGGTCCTGGCTGGGGGTCGGCCGGCGTGGGGTCTCTGTTGCCTGTAGGGGGCCGGCATGTGCAGCCGCCTCTCTCTTTTGTTCTGGGCCGATTGTCATCGCCAGTCCCTGTATGGCGTCTTGCCTTGTTTGCTGGTTGGGGTGCCTGGCTGCTGGTCGTGGCGGCTGGGTGGCATTTCTGGGCCGGATCAGTCCTTTGTCGCACTGGACTTGGCTCCTGGGTCTTGGTCTTTGTGCGGGGCGCTGGGGTCGGGCATTTGGCCGGGTTCGGTCGGACTTGCGGGTGGACTGGCCGGGTGGTGGGCGTGCAGGGCAGGTGGGTGGGGCGCTGGGTTTGGTCTCCTGCCGGGCCATTGAGCAGCAGTGGTCGCTTCACAAGGAATGGGGCTGGTGGATGTCGACCTGGTGGGGCCATCAGGGGTTGGGGTCCGGAGGAGGAACAGGCGGTCTGGTCGGGGTCCTGGGCTGTCGGGCTGCTTTGCCACTGTGGGGCCCTTGGCGGTCTGCTTGTCTCCGTCCTAGAAGGTAGGGGGTCCATCTCCCGGGTCCGGGGGCTGGTGGCTCTACTCGGGCATCGGTACCTGGACGTATGACTGTGTCTGTATGTCTTTGTCTACCTGTCAGGTTGGATCTTGGTCTGCCCCCTCGCCTGGCGCACCTCAGGCCTTACACTTAATGGGGGTCCTATTTCCCCTCCGTCACTCCCCGCCGGTGACGGGGGCCCCTGCCTGCCGGTGCATCGGTTCGGACCTGGTGCGTGCCTGGCCGGGCCTGGGGGGGGCGGTGTATCGGTCGGCCGATGCGCTGGCCGATATCTTCCTTTGGTTGGTTGGGGCACCTCTTTTAGGGGTGCCAGGTTTAGGATTGTTGGGTGGTGCCTGCTCGGTGGCTCGGCGGGATGCGGATCCGGCGTCTCTGCTCGTTTGATCACCTGTTCTGTGCGCACCGTGCGTGGTCGGTTCATTGGCGGGTTGGACCGGCCCTGGCCCTCGTGGATGCCTGGTCTCGGCGCTCTGCGTTGCGCCGGATCAGGTCCCGGGAGCTGGTACAACTTGGTGTCCAGATGCTGGCTGAGTCCGGCCTGGGGATGCTGTCTGTCCCCTGCGGCTATCGGTGGGGCGCCCCGACGTAGGGCAGGGGTGGGGCGCTGGGATGTTGGCGGTGGGGATTGGCCTAGGGTGGTGGTGGCGCGTGGCGGCCGGCGGCGGGCCGCGGCCCCTGCAGTGCCGGGGGCCCCTCGTCGGCCGGTCCCTTGTCGGGTCCCTGCTGGGGGGTGGGGTACCCCTGGGCCCCGGCTCTCCCGGTCCATTGACCGGCCCGCCCCGGCGCGTGGGCTCATCACTGCTGCCCCCCAGGCCCCTGCATAGTAGCCGCTGGACGTTCCCCTGGGGTTCTCCTTTGCTCCACTCTTGGGGGATGCGGTCGGCCCCGCCCGGTCCGCCTGGGGCTCTGGGGGTCCTTTGGACGTCTTTGCTCTGATCTCCTTCATGTCTGCATCGATTCCTGGTGGACGGATTGATGCCTGCTCACACCAACTATCGAACACTCTTATGGAGAAACCTTATATGCACCAGCATGCTAACACACACACATAGATGTGGGGTCTCTGGTGTTTAACGATATATTCTTGGGCTGAGGTTATCATTACTAGAGCTTGATTAATCGGTACCATGAGTTTTTCTGTGACGTTGTTGTATTTTTATATCTATTTTTGTGTGATGTGGTTGTGTAATTCTTAGTTCACAGTGTTTGATTTGTTTTGTCGATGTTCCTTTTTCGTGTTTTGTTTTGTTTTTCCCCCTCTCTCTGCCGTGCTTTGGGTATGGAGGCAGACTTCAAGGTCTTCCTGTGTTTTCTTTGTTCCCCTTCCTTTCTTGTATTTTCAACTCACCCTCTCTCTTGACTTTTTGTTTCCTACCTCTCTTCTTGATCTGCCTTCTTTCTTCTCCTTAATTTTCCGTCCCGTGTCCATAACATCAGGAAATAATAACCCCAACAATTCATAATAAAGATTTTTCACACATATATCAAGTGGAGGACTGTAGCAAAAGCTGTACTGCTCCGCTTGTGAAAGTAAATCTGTTGGGCTTCTACTTGGTACTCAGACACTAATTCTGAGCTCCACACTGCCAAACAGGACACGTAAAAAAAATTTTAAAAAAAAATTACACCAGCTAAGACTCAGGCTTTCTACCTGCCGGTGTCCCCAGAGTCAGGTTGTACTTCTGACAATCAGCTTCCAACAGGCCTGTCTCCATTGGGGTGCTCTTGTCTCTATAATGCAGACAAGGTTCACTATTTGTTTGGTCTATAATTGGAAGCTTTCGCATCACTCTTTTCTAGATTCCTGTCCTAAGGCAGATTTGCCCTGTAAGAACCTACCAATGGTTAAAACTCAGGGAAACATAGTTGACAAGTTCATAGAGACATTTAAACCTCTCCAAGACGTTAAGTTGTGATCCTTTTTGGGGTCTTGTTCAAGCTTCCAAGTCTTGTGGTCATGCAACATACAATTTATAAAAATGTACATTTTACTTCTTTCACAAAATATTGCATTGCACTCTAATCACAAGCATCTAGAATTCAGAGTGATGCAATGGCAAAATGTAAACAGTGAGCTGAACATTTAGACATACATGTGTTTCTAGAGGATTGCCAAAAACTTGGAGGCCAAATTAATGCAGAAAACAGCCTCAGTTTCTGTTTTCACAGAATATGAAAAGTGCAAATAAAAAAATGTGAAATCATATTTCTCTTTTCTCTCTCTAAATAAAGGCATTCAAGCTCTTAGACACTATGTTGACAGAAGAATTAACTTTTAAAAACAAAATCAGACAGAACTGGTCATACAAGATATCAGTATTTAGAATTCATTTTGCAGGGTGTCTGTGCATGTGTGCGCGCGTGTGCGTGTGTGTGCGTGTTCGTGTGTGTGTCAAGCACAAAAACAGAGAGAGAGATATTTCTGCTCTAATGCACCTGTTCAGTCATTCATATTGAAGTAAATGCAGCCTGGGGCAGTTCTATCTACCTCTTCTTCAGTATGTGTTCCTTTATCCTCCCTTCACTTCTGTCAGATATATAAAAGTTTTCTTTTTCGGTATTCCTCTAGTTTTTTTTTTCATTTCTCGATTGAAAGAGTCATTTAACAAACCTTGTCTCTTTGCATGACTGAATAGGTATGTTCCTCCTCCACTCTCTGTGTGTTTTTCATTTATTGTGTCAGAAAATCAATTTTGGCTTATCAAGAATAAAACACACTTGTCAGTACACAGGCTGGTTTAATAAGTTAGCACAAACTCCATAAAAGGATGGATATACACATTTTTACATGAAGGGTTTTATCTTTTCTTTTGTAAATTATTTACACAATTTTGGAAAGTTACTATTTTATTTTACTCAGTGTTGAGAAATGAGTAATAATTCTCTAGTCTATCTACTCCTTTCTCTCCACCGGTTCTTTTTTATCTGTCAATCTGAAAGAAAGAAAACACACAGTCACTCAGAAGTTAAGTTAAACAGGCCTGGGGAGATGTGTTGCAATAATTACCAGCACAATCTCCGGAGATTATTTTGCGCCTCTGCCCTTTTCATTGAAGCGACACAGCATTATACAACCTGCAAAGGGAGACGCGGTCCCTCCCGTTTGCTCACAGAACTACTTTGGAAAATACTTGTACATTTGTGATAGGTTGATTGCAACACATTCTAATTTTTGCTCTCTGTTGCTATGCTGAATTTGTTCTCCTCATGAGTCTGTCTCGTAATCAGCTGCTGCCTGCCTTGTGTCAGTCTCAACTACATTCGGTGCTGCTGACACTCTGCACCTGCGGTTAAGCGTTTCCTGTTCTTCATGCAACTGAGCACAACACTTATGACTTCCCCTTTTTTACACTTAGTTCCTGCAATAAATAAAATCATTATTATAAAACTTAAGCAAATCATTATTATAGAACTTTAATCATAAAACCTTGTAAAAGATAACAGAAAAATTATCACATCATCAGCCATATTATTTTTCACTTTGTAGTAAATATTGTGTATAAGGGCAAAGTGGACTAGTGGTAATTAACACTGTTTCCTCACAATAACAATGTTTCCTCTTATGTTTGAATACTGACTGAGACATCTGTTTACTGTTTTAGGTTTTAGAGGTTCTTGCAAATAATTTAATGTCTCTTAGACTTTTTCACATTTTATCCGATTACATCTACTAAACTGCACAGTGGTAGCAGGTGGTAGCACTGTCTTGCAGCAAGAAGGTCCTGGGTTTGAAGCCCAACATGGGGTCTTTCTGCATTGAGTTTGCATGTTCTCCCTGTGCATGCATGGGTTCCCTCCGGGTTGACTTCCTTCCACAGTCCAAAAACATGAATGTTAGGTTAATTGGTCTTTCTAAATTGCCCTTAGGTATGAGTGTGTGCCTGCATGGTTGTTTGTCCTGTGTGTCTCTGTGTTACCCTGCGATGGACTGGCAACCTGTTCAGGGTGTACCCTGCCTCTCGCCCAATGATTGCTGGAGATAGGCACCAGCCCCCTCACCCCCCCAAGCCTGCATTGGACAGACGGTATAGTAAATGGGTGGATGGATGGACACCTGCAAAACTCACTGTATGTTATTAAGATTTTATGTGTACGGCTAGCAGGATGAGCGACTGAGATCTTGAAAGAGCTCTGCGTAAGTAAAATGGCGGAATACTTGTAAAACAAACAAACTCAGATTTAAAAAAGCCAATATATTCGAGCCAAATATAGTAAACATTTAAAAAAAACATTATATTGTATTTCTCCATAAAACAAACTGGACGAGGAAGCTTTGGACAGCCTGGAGCGCTACTTGGACGAGTGCTTTGACAACATAGTTATGGGCAAACCACAAAAATCACTTCTACCTTGCCAACAAGGACTCCAGCCTTAACAATCCATGCATTCATCCATCCATCCATCTTCCGCTTATCTGGGGTCGGGTCGCGGGGGCAGCAGCTTAAGCAGAGAGACTCAGACTTCCCTCTCCCCAGCCACTTGGCGTTCCCAGGCCAGCCAAGAAAAATGGTCCCTCTAGCATATCCTGGGTCTTCCTCTGGGTCTCCTCTTGGTGGGACGTGCCTGGAACACCTCACCAGGGAGACGTCCAGGAGGCGTTCTGATCAGATGCTTGAGCCACCTCAACTGACTCCTCTTGATGTGGAGGAGCAGCGGCTCTACTCTGAGCCCCTCCCGGAGACTGAACTTCTCACCCTATCTCTAAGGGAGAGCCCAGACACCAGTTTTTTCGGTCACTACCCAGAGTTCGTGACCAGAGATGAGGGTAGCAATGTAGATCAACCAGTAAATCGAAAGCCTCGCCTTTCGGCTCAGCTATTTCTTCACCACAACAGACCGGTACAGCGCCCACATCACTGCAGATGCCTTACCAATCCGCCTATTGATCTCCTGCTCCATTTTCCCCTCATTTCTGAACAAGACTGCCAGATACTTAAAGTCCTCCACTTGGGGAAGGACATCGTCCCCGACCCAGAGAAGGCCCTCTACCCTTTTCCGGCTCAAGACCATGGTCATGGATTTGGAGGTGCTGATTCTCATCACAGCAGCTTCACACTCAGCTGCGAACCGCTCCAGTGAAAGTTGCAGATCACGTTCCAATGGAACAAACAGGACCACATCATCAACAAAAAGTAGAGACCCAATCCTGAGGCCACCGAAACGAATCCCCTCATCACCTTGGCTGCGCCTAGAAATCCTGTCCATAAAAGTTAAGAACAGAATTGTTGACAAAGGGCATCCTTGACGTTAACAATCAATATCCGAAAGTGATCCTGGATAGATGCCGAATTTTATTTCCAAGAAGATGAAATACATGACTGAAGGAATCTGAATGTTACAGTATGTTAATGGTCAGCTGTTCAGGGACCAGCAGATCACCTCTGAGGTTTTTCCTTTTTTTCCCTATAAAGGAGATTCACTTTAACTATATTTTATTAAATTGTTCCATTCAAGTTCGATAAAAGTGTTATTTTTTTCCATTAGGAATGTATTCTCTATCATGTCTGTCTATTCTCTAATTGTAGGAGTGTCGGGTTGTAGCCAATGCCTAGTGATATTTTTCTTAGCTGCCGTTATGATTATGAATAGATGTTTATTGAAGTTTCTAGTGATAAAATCAGATTACCTAGAATAAATGTTTCGAAATTATTAGGGATTTTCAGATTAAATATTTCATCCGCTCTTTTATGTACTTCTGACCAGAAGTGGTATAGCCCAGGGCAGTCCCATGCAAAAGAATGCTTCACCAAGTATGTCATATAAGGATGCCACCCAAAACACAGGTTTCTTTTCATCGGTGCTTGTCCTACATGTCCTAAATCATGCGCTTCTTCAAAAATACTGTTGTATGCTTGCTGGCAACACCAGCCTGCCATCTGGACCTCTCCACATTCCTCGAGACTGTACTGCTCCTGTTTGCTTCCAAACTGTCTTTTCTTGTGGAGCTGCCTTGTCCTGTTCCTCCTTAATAAACTCTTCCATGTCCTGTCCCGGCTCCCCCATGACTGTCATCATCCAGTCCCATGCTGGCTAATAGCCAGCAGATGGTTTAGCGGCCTGATCTGCTGCATCATTTCCTGCTGCAATATCTGTGAGTTCCTTTACATTTCACCACTGCCAACTCAGCAGGGTTTTGTACAGCTTCAAAAAGTTCTACCTTCTCCTGTTGGTGCTGAATAGGCTGTCCTCTGAGTAGTGAGGAAACCTGCTCTTCTCCACTGAGGCAATTCCACATGGGCGGCTCCCCATCCATAAGCCGAGTCTGTGAACACAGTCACCTTTTTTCCTTCTCCTAATTTACAAGCCTCAATCAGACTCCTGATTTCAGCTTTCCAGCAAGTGTTCGTCAACACCTGCCTGGGAGAGATCACCTCCAAGGAAACAAACAACAATCAATATTTCCTGTCCAAAGGACCACAGTCAGATCAGTAATGGGACAGTGACGTTTTAGAATATTCAATCTAGCAGTTTGAATAAAAGGTACTGCCTAACCTATGTTTTCTTAGAGCCGGCTTGTTCTGTCCCACAACCAAACATCCTGTATCCGAGTCCTGTTATACTCACTTTAGTTGACCAAAGAAATCGGGTGGAAACACCAAATTGTCGGCGCTGCTGTCCAGTTCCCTGAACTAGAAACTGGAGTCCCTAACTCCAGTGGAGGTTCCCGACCTCGCTTCTGCTCCCCAGCTCTTTTATTCTTTGTCAACCTGAAAATACCAAATAAACCCAGACAGGACTCATGAGCTCTTGTTATGGCATATTTGTCAGGAATAGAGTTATCAGAGAAGGATCCCGCTTTATTCAAAATCTTTTAGGTGGAGCGTTTAGCAAAAGTTACCCCCTGCAGGGGTGAGGCAATCCCATCCCTGCTCACATTCAGCTAATCATACACATACACAAAGAATCATAACATCTGTGATTGGTTCTTGCCCTTTTCTATCGATCTGTTGCTAGGCTGTCCCTATCACTTTGCATGCATAATTATTCAGTGGAAAACTCATGATGTTGTTGAGTACTTTGACCTTTAAACCCCCTTATTCCACCCTGACGTCTGCAGCTGCTTCCTCCACCTCCATCTCTGCAGCTGCTTCCTCCTCCATGTCTGCAGGTGCTCCCTCCATCTCAGAGATTAATGGTGTACTTTGTAAAGTGAGACACATATTGAATTAGAAAACTATGTACATTCTATACTGCTCACTTTTTCTTCCTTCTTTGTCCTATTTTGCTGAGGTGTGGGGTAATATCTACAAGTCCACCCTAAAGGCAGTATGCACCATGCCAAAAAAGGCAATGAGAATAGTTTGCAATGTTGGCTATAATGCACACACAAATTACTTATTTCTAAAATTGGAAACATTAAAATTTATGGACATAGTGGATCTTAAGACCACACAAATTATGTACAAAGCTAAAAACAAATTATTCCCAAATAATATACAAAACATTGTTCAAAGTAAGAGAAAGTAGGTACAATTTAAGAGGAGGAAATCTCTCACAATCAAAGGCACACACCACACTGAAAAGCATGTGCATATCTGTCAATGGGGTGATTCTATGGATTAATCTACTTGTAACAATCAAAGAAAGTAAATACATTGCGCAATTCAAAAGAAAATTTAAAATCTTTGCATTAGAAAAAGTATACCAGTTGAGGTGGACATAGGACAAACGTCTCATTTCCACTTTAAGAGGATGATCTGATTAGCTATAAACAGGGGTGGGAACAAGTCATTGTTTTACAAGTCTCAAGGAAGTCTCAGGTCATTATCTTCAAGTGCGAGTCAAGTCTCAAGCAAATACAGGCAAGTCATAGTCAAGTCTCAAGTCAAGACAGGAGCGTTTCAAGACATTTCCCAAGTCATAAACTCTGAATTTCAAGTCATTTTGAATAATTTTTTCTAAATGTTGCAGTTCTATGTTCAATGAAAATCATAAACAATAAAAGACATGAATATATAATATATATATATATATATATATATATATATATATATATATATATATATATATATATATATATATATATATATATATATATATATATATATATATATCATACGATTTGGCTATAGTGGATTAAATAGTACACTTAACAGATGAATAGGCATGGGACAGTGAATTGTGATTTTTGTGAAAAGGAAGAGACATTTAAAAATGTAATGTTAGATTGTGAAAAATATAGGCAGCAGAGGTAAATAAACAAATCTAAGCTACAGAAAAAGAGAGTTCAGTTATTGATCAAAGCAATTGTACAAAGGGGTACGGGTGATGTCGTTTTTAAGATGATATACAGATTTTTAAGAGTCAGGTGTATTTATTTTAATGTTTACTTAATAAAAAGTTGTAATGCACCTCAAGTTGTGCATAAAATCAGAAGAAGAAGAGCGCTATGTTATTTTTAGATTTGGGCATGCTAATGGGAGCTATTGCACATAATGAAGTATATTGTAACTGTGCAAAATGCAAAACTCAAGACTTAATGCTTAATGTATGGACTGCTGCAAACAATCTATTTATTCTCCATAATTCTTTTCAGACGCAGATCTCGGCAAATATAATATCCATCCTCTGATGCAACAGACCCGTTTCAGCATTATGATGGGGAGGAGACGGAGAAAGTCAAAAGAGTTCAGATAAAGAATCCGCTTTCTTAAACACGCCTCCATTTACCGTCCACTGACAATCCTGAGGTAATTAACTGCCAGTTATTCTTCGATGACATGAAAAAATAGCATAGCCCACATGTTAAAGCCTAACAGTATTATCAACATACCCATGAGAATTTTTGCTCATAAAATTAAGTTAGCTAAAGTCAGCTAAGTAGCAGTTCTTTATGCAGCTTTAAATGGCGAAAAAAGTTGGACGTTGTTCCATCTCGATCTGTGATTTTCTTTTTGCATGTTTTACATGTTGCCCTGCGCTTTTCCCCCACTACTTCGTAGTTTATATATTCAAATAAAATCACTCTTGGGAGCATAGTCCTTCTTGGCTGGAGCGCTGTATAGATAGATGGACGGTTAGACTGGCTTTTTTTAAAGTTTTTTTGGGCCGCAGTGGCCTTTATTGACAGCGGATAGGCTTACAGAAGGGGGAGAGAATCAGGGAGAGAGACATTCGGCAAATGTCCCTGGTCTGGAGTCACACCCAGGACAACCGCATCAATCCGTCCCCCAGGAATTGATGCAGACATGAAGGAGATCGGAGCAAAGACGTCCAAAGGACCGCCAGAGCCCCAGACGGACCCGGGCGAGGCCGACCGCATCCCCCAAGAGAGGAGCAAAGGAGAACCCCAGGGGAACATCCAGCGGCCACTATGCAGGGGCCTGGGAGGCAGCAGTGACGAGCCCACGGGCCCCGCCGGCAACCGGCCGCGCAGGGGCGGGGGCGGCCGCCACGTGACGCCTCCACCCTAGTCTAATCCCCACCGCCAACATCCCAGCGCCCCACCAATAGCCGCAGGGGACGGACAGCATCCCCAGGCCGGGCTCAGCCAGCATCTGGACGGCAAGTTGTACCAGCTCCCGGGTCCTGATCCCGCGCAACGCAGGGCGCCGAGACCAGGCATCCAACGGTTGGCCAGGGCCGGTCCAACCCGCCAATGAACCGGCCACGCACGGTGCGCACAGAACAGGTGATCAAACGAGCAGAGACGCCGGATCCGCATCCCGCCGAGCCACCGAGCAGGCACCACCCAACAATCCCAAACCTGGCACCTCTAAAGGAGGTGCCCCAACCAACCAAAGGAAGATATCTGCCCAGCGCATCGGCCGACCGACACACCGGCCCCCCCAGGCCCGGCCAGGCACGCACCAGGTCCGAACCGGATTGACCACCGATGCACCGGCAGGGAGGGGCCCCTGTCACCGGCGGGGGGTGACGGAGGGGAAATAGGCCCCCCATTAAGTGTAAGGCCTGAGGTGCGCCAGGCGAGGGGGCAGACCAAGATCCAACCTGACAGGTAGACAAAGACATACAGACACAGTCATACGTTCCCTCCCTCTTAAACCCATTCTCACTGACTCACCAAGACACCCAAAAAAATGACGCTGTACCCTCACTCACACACCCCATGCACACTTTATGCTCCCAGGTCCAGGTACCGATGCCCCAGTAGAGCCACCAGCCCCCGGACACGGGAGGTGGACCCCCTACCTTCTAGGACGGAGACAAGCAGACCGCCAAGGGCCCCACAGTGGCAAAGCAGCCCGACAGCCCAGGACCCCGACCAGACCGCCTGTCCTCCTCCGGACCCCAACCCCTGATGGCCTGTAGCGAACAGGGGTGTGAAAAGACCCCTAGCCCCCATCCTCCCGCTCGAGTATGGTGTTGATGCGTGTTGTTATAATGTGCATTTAAAACAGAGGGGTGGGATGTGGGGAAGGCAGCCACACATCCCCCAACCCCCACCCCGGGCCCTCAGTGTCTATATGTGGTTTAACAGTGGGCACCGGCACCAGAGGTGAAGCTGATTGTACCGCTCCCCCTCTGGATGCCAAAAAGTGTGCCCACCCCAAAGTCCCTACATATGTGTCGTGTGTGAATGTTATATGTGGGAGTGTCTAAGTTGTATATTAAAATTGCGACCCAGGACACCACGGGATAGCCAGGAGGGAAGCCCCTCCTCGCACCCCAGTGATGTGCCCATGCCCCAAGACCCTATATGAGTGGTAAAGTGATGGAGCGGGTGGACAGAGGTGTTCGGGGATGGGGAGGGGAGGACTGGGAGACAAAATGTCTTCCAAGGGAGCCAGCTCCCCCACTGACCCCAATAGGCACCGCTGTTCACCGGGATCCACCAGGGGAGGGAGGCCATGGCACGTTCGACCCGGGGCCCACGGCCACAGCACCACAAAGCCCCACGGACCCCAAGGCAGTCCCCCCAGCCCCATCCCAGAAGGAGAACTAAGCCCACCCTGACATCCGCTCCACTCTCAAAACACAAGACACTAGACACCCAGGTTGAGTTCGCCCCTCCCGCACACCCCTCCCCCCCGTCCAAGTGCCCTCGTAGGGGGAGAGCACCTGTCGCTACACAGCAGCAGCCTCCCCGCCAGCAAAGGACGCCCTCAGCGCCACCCGCACACCGGAGGGCCCCGTAGCCCGAACCACGTCGATGTACCTGCCCAGACCAGGAGCAAACCGATGAGCCGGGCGGCCGACCCACCAGGCCGACATCCACCAGCCTCATTCTTTGTGGAGCAACCACTGTTGCTCAACGGCCCAGCAGGAGACCAAACCCAGCGCCCCACCCACCTGCCCTGCATGCCCACCACCCGGCCAGTCCACCCGCAAGTCCGACCGATCCCGGCCAAATGCCCAACCACAGCGCCCCACACAAAGACCAAGACCCAGGAGCCAAGTCCAGTGCAAAAGAGGACTGATCCGGCCCAGAAACACCACCCAGCCACCGCGACCAGCAGCCAGGCACCCCAACCAGCAAACAAGGCGAGACGCCATACAGGGACTGGCGATGACAATCGGCCCAGAGAAAAAGAGAGAGGCGGCTGCACATGCCGGCCGCCGGCCGGCCACAACCCCCACAGCCAACAGAGACCCCACGCCGGCCGAACCCCAGCCAGGACCACAGCTAGGGGGCGCGGCGCCCCCGAGCCCTGAATCCCCAGGCCCACCCCAGACCCTACCCAGGCGCAGCACGGCCACCAGGCCAGTAACCCATGTCCGCCAGTGCAACCCCCCCAAGCCACCGCATGCAGCCATCAGGAGTCACCATCCAAAGCCCAACCCCAGGCCGGCCACGACGTCCAGCGCCCCAATCGCCCAGTGATCCCACCCCCCGGGGTCCCCCCCAGACGCCTCCAACCCCAAAACCCCCACATCAGCTACAGTGTCCCAAACGAGAAAACCAAATGCCCCCGACCCCCACTAGGTGATGGAGCCGATCAAAGGAGCCCAGAGAGATTGATCAGATATGGAGCCAGAGGCCGTCTCAAGACCAATATGGTCCAACAAGAGATTTCTATACTGATTAATATTAAGAGCTTTTTTATTTTTCCAAATCAGGAGGATAGTTTTCTTAGCGATGCAAAAGGCAATGTGAACCATTAGAACTGACTTTGTGTCCATGGTGACATCATTTAAATTTCCTAACAGGCAAATTGAGGGAGATGGTGGGATGTTACATTTCAGACACTTTGATAAGTCCTCACATATCTGGCACCAAAATTTCTTAACAGGTGGACAGAACCAAAGCGCATGAACATCTGGTATATTGCTTGTGTATTGTAAGCAGGTATTAGACGATGTAAAACCCATCCTAAACATTCGTTGACCTGTATAGTGTACTCTATGAAGGATTTTGTATTGTATTAATTGCAAATGAGGATTTATTGTTATTTTAAAGGTTCTTAAACATATCTGAGACCAGATGTTTTGGTCAAAGCTGGCTGATAAATCCACCTCCCATTTTGAAATAGGGATGGCTATTGATTCATCTAATGTAGATAAAGTTTTGTATATTTTAGACAGCAATTTGGGGGGGTTGAGATTAAGAAAATCTAAAACTCTTGCTGGAATTTGTAATTCAGCTGTATTGAGCCTAAATTTACCTTTAATAATAGATTGAATTTGTTGATATTCTAACAATTAGTTTTTATCAATTCCATATTGTGTAATTAATGTATTAAATGGGATAAAGTCTGTTCCTTCAAATATATGTTCCAGGTATTCAATTCCATTGCACCTCCAGACTGGAAAACTTATCATACATATTTTTTGCAAGATGTTGGGGTTATTCCAGATGGGTGTACGTCTGCATGGGATTATTGTGGACTCTGTCATTTTTAGAAACTCCCACCATGCTGTCAGAGAGGAGCTGATATTTATGCTTTTAAAGCATTCATATTGTTTTATATTTGAGCTAATAAATGGTAGGTCTGAAAGTTTTATCTTATTACATAGTGTCTGTTCTACGTCTATCCAGGACTCGTCTAGGTAGCTATGTTTTAACCATCTTGATATGTATTGGAGCCTGTTGGCTAAGAAATAATGATGGAAGTTTGGTAGATCTAGACCTCCTTTTTCTTTGGTCTTCTGCAGTGTTTTTAAGCTGATACGTGGGGGTTTATCTTTCCAAAGAAATTTAGAGATAGAGGAGTCCAGAGATCTAAACCAGTCTAGTGATGGTTTACTTGGGATCATTGAGAATAAGTAGTTGATTCTGGGCAAAACCATCATTTTTATTGAAGCAACCCTTCCCATAAGTGATATGGGTAGAGAATTTCATCTAGCAAGATCATCTTCCACTTTTTTTAAAAGTGGGATGTAGTTTAGCGTTATTAAATCTGGCAGTCTTGGTGAGACATTGATACCTAAATAGGTAATATTCCCTGACTGCAGTTGTGTATTAGTTGGATTATGGACAGAACAATTGATTGGAAGAACTGTAGATTTTAACCAATTTATAGAATAATCTGAAACATTTGAGTAAGAGTTTATCAACCCGATTACCTGAGAGAAGAGGTTTGTGAATGCTGGAGATAAAGTAATACATCATCTGCATAAAGACTGATTTTATGTTCTATGTTATTGCTTTTTATGCCTTTAATATTGTCAGTTTGCCTGATTGCTGCAGCTAGTGGTTCAATAAAAATAGCGAACATGGAGGGAGAGAGAGGACATCCCTGCCTGGTACCTCTCTGAAGATAAAACCTAGATGATGTTTGGTTATTTGTCCTGATACATGCTGTTGGTGAACTGTATAATATTTTCAACCAGTTTATAAAAGAATTTCCAAAGCCAAATTTATGTAAGGTTACAAATAAGAATTTCCAGTTAACTCTATCAAATGCTTTTTCTGCATCTAAAGATAATATATTAGTTTTAATGTTTTTACAGTAAGAAAAATCTATTAAATCTATTAATCTACGTGAATTTGTGGATGAATGTCTCCCTTTAATAAAACCAGTTTGATCAGGATGTATTATAAGAGGGGTTACTTTCTCTATCCTTTTTGCGAGGGCTTTGCAGATTATTTTAAGATCAACATTAATGAGGGATATGGGACGATAGCTGGTAGGAAACAAAGGGTCTTTACCTGATTTTAGTAGAAGACTAATGTAGGCAGAATTCATATTTGGTGGGAGTCTGCCATTTTCCTTGGTTTCCTGCAGCAATCGGTGGAATGTTGGTGACAGAATATTCCAGAATTCTTTATAGAACTCTGCTGGAAATCCATCTGGGCCTGGAGCCTTGTTATTGGGCATGCCTTGGAGGGCCTCCTGGAGTTCAGCCGCTGTTAGTGGTGAATCCAGGGCCATCGCTTGACTTTCAGATAATTTAGGTAGTGTTATGTTATCAAAAAATTGTTCAATTTCATGATCCGATGGATTTATCTCTGGTGAGTATAAAGCCTTGTAAAATTCTTTAAATGTGTTGTTTATTCTTCCAGGATCATATACTGTATTCCCGGTTTTTATTGTTTTAAAACGGATTATTTTGGCATACAGCTAATGAAAACCCAAAATTCCTATCTCAAAAAATTAGCATATCATGAAAAGGTTCTCTAAACGAGCTATTAACCTGATCATCTGAATCAACTAATTAACTCTAAACACCTGCAAAAGATTCCTGAGGCTTTTAAAAAACTAAAAACAGCCTGGTTCATTACTCAAAAACCGCAATCAAGGGTAGGACTGCCGACCTGACTGCTGCCCAGAAGGCCATCATTGACACCCTCAAGCAAGAGGGTAAGACACAGAAAGACATTTCTGAACGAATAGGCTGTTCCCAGAGTGCTGTATCAAGGCACCTCAGTGGGAAGTCTGTGGGAAGGAAAAGGTGTGGCAGAAAACGCTGCACAACGAGAAGAGGTGACCGGACCCTGAGGAAGATTGTGGAGAAGGACCGATTCCAGACCTTGGGGGACCTGCGGAAGCAGTGGACTGAGTCTGGAGTAGAAACATCCAGAGCCACCGTGCACAGGCGTGTGCAGGAAATGGGCTACAGGTGCCGCATTCCCGGGTCAAGCCACTTTTGAACCAGAAACAGAGGCAGAAGCGCCTGACCTGGGCTACAGAGAAGCAGCACTGGACTGTTGCTCAGTGGTCCAAAGTACTTTTTTCGGATGAAAGCAAATTTTGCATGCCATTCGGAAATCAAGATGCCAGAGTCTGGAGGAAGACTGGGGAGAAGGAAATGCCAAAATGCCTGAACTCCAGTGTCAAGTACAGTCAGTGATGGTCTGGGGTGCCATGTCAGCTGCTGGTGTTGGTCCACTGTGTTTTATCAAGGGCAGGGTCAATGCAGCTAGCTATCAGGAGATTTTGGAGCACTTCATGCTTCCATCTGCTGAAAAGCTTTTTGGAGATGAAGATTTCATTTTTCAGCACGACCTGGCACCTGCTCACAGTGCCAAAACCACTGGTAAATGGTTTACTGACCATGGTATTACTGTGCTCAATTGGCCTGCCAACTCTCCTGACCTGAACCCCATAGAGAATCTGTGGGATATTGTGAAGAGGAAGTTGAGAGACGCAAGACCCAACACTCTGGATAAGCTTAAGGCCGCTATCGAAGCATCCTGGGCCTCCATAACACCTCAGCAGTGCCACAGGCTGATTGCCTCCATGCCACGCAACACTGAAGCAGTCATTTCTGCAAAAGGATTCCCGACCAAGTATTGAGTGCATAACTGAACATAATTATTTGAAGGTTGACTTTTTTTGTATTAAAAACACTTTTCTTTTATTGGTCGGATGAAATATGCAAATTTTTTGAGATAGCAATTTTGGGTTTTCATGAGCTGTATGCCAAAATCATCAGTTTTAAAACAATAAAAGACCTGAAATTTTTCAGTTGGTGTGCAATGAATCTAAAATATATGAAAGTTTAATTTTTATCATTACATTTTGGAAAAGAATGAACTTTACCACAATATGCAAATTTTTTGAGAATGACCTATAGATGCTGGTGGGGGTATCCACCAGGAATTTAGGGAGGTTCACACATAACAGAACAGCTGAATCTTGTTAAAAGTGCTTGAAAAATCTAAGTACATGATGGCTGTATTATTAGAGAGCAGGATGTTCTCACCATTAAAGGTTACAGAGGATTGTAGGTGCATCATACAAAAGCCAGATGTCCATTACTTGTGTGTTTGTTATATTTTAACTAGGCTACATTATGTAAATATTGGAATGCTTTGAGCACTTTAGTTTGCACATTGGAAATCAGTAAAGATGTACACATGTGAAATGTCAGTTTTGAACTCTCACAGCAAAAGGAGTAATGACAGTCGACTGCTTATTATCCACTGTTTGATTCACATTGAAATAAATCCACTTATGTGTACACACAGGTGTATTACAGGTTAGGCTTTACGACTTTACCACTACCGAATGCCAGCTAGGTAAGCTGCTAAATTAATAAACATTTGATCCAGTTTAAACGAAGCAACCATTCTTTCACTTGGGATTACTCATGACTCATGACACAGTGTGGAGGTTTGTATGCGAGAGAATTATTAAAAACATTCTTACCCTTATATTCTTTTTTGTATTGATAGAAAATATAACAATACAGCGTGGCAGCATTTTAACAAGTCAAGTGCAAGTGGATAAGAACAGTAGTGAAATAAAAACATGAAAGAAAACAAAAAAGAAACATTTAAAAGAACATTATAGAACAATGAATAATCAGACAAGTATATATGTTGAAAAAAATACCATTAAATACACTCAACAAAAATATAAACGCAACACCTTTGTTTCTGCTCCCATTTTTCATGAGATGGACTGAAAGATCTAAAATTCATTCCAGATACACAATATTACCATTTCTCTCAAACATTGTTCACAAATCAGTCTAAATGTGTGATAGTGAGCACTTCTGCTTTGCTAAGATAATCCATCCCACCTCACAGGTGTGCCACATCAAGATGCTGATCTGACATCATGATTAGTGCACAGGTGTACCTTATACTGCCCACAATAAAAGGCCAGCCTGGAATGTGCAGTTTTGTCTCACAGCAAAATGCCACAGATGCCACAAGCATTGAAGGAGCGTGCAATTGGCATGCTGACAGCAGGAATGTCAACCAGATCTGTTGCTCGTGCATTGAATGTTCATTTCTCCACCATAAGCCGTCTCCAAAGGCGTTTCAGAGAATATGGCAGTACATCCAACCGGCCTCACAACCGCAGACCACGTGTAACCACACCAGCCCAGGACCTCCACATCAAGCAGGTTCACCTCCAGGATCGTCTGAGACCAGCCACTCAGACAACTGCTGAAACAATTGGTTTGCATAACCAAACAATTTCTGCACAAACTGTCAGAAACCGTCTCAGGGAAGCTCAACTGCATGCTCGTCGTCCTCATCGGGGTCTTGACCTGACTCCAGCTCCTCGCCGTAACAGACTTGAGTGGGCAAATGCTCACATTTGATGGCGTCTGGCACGTTGGAGAAGTGTTCTCTTCACGGATGAATCTCGGTTTACATTGTTCAGGGCAGATGGCAGACAGCGTGTGTGGCGTCGTGTGGGTGAGCGCTTTGCTGATGTCAATGTTGTGGATCGAGTGGCCCATGGTGGTGGTGGGGTTATGGTATTGGCAGGCATCTGTTATGGACGAAGAACACAGGTGCATTTTATTGATGGCATTTTGAATGCACAGAGATACCGTGATGAGATCCTGAGGCCCATTGTTGTACCATACATCCATGAACATCACCTCATGTTTCAGCAAGATAATGCACGGCCCCATGTTGCAAGGATCTGTACACAATTCTTGGAAGCTGAAAATGTCCCAGTTCATGCATGGCCAGCATACTCACCGGACATGTCACCCATTGAGAATGTTTGGGATGTGCTTGACCTGCGTATACGACAGCGTGTACCAGTTCCCACTAATATCCAACAACTTCGCACAGCTATTGAAGAGGAGTGGACCAACATTCCACAGGCCACAATTGACAATCTGATAAACTCTAGAGAAGAAGATGTGTTGCACTGCATGAGGCAAATGGTGGTCACACCAGATACTGAACGGTTCTGAGTCCCCAGACCCCCAATAAATCAAAAAACTGCACATTCCAGGGTGGCCTTTTATTGTGGGCAGTATAAGGTACACCTGTGCACTAATTATGTTGTCAGATCAGCATCTTGATGTGGCACACCTGTGAGGTGGGATGGATTATCTCAGCAAAGCAGAAGTGCTCACTATCACACATTTAGACTGATTTGTGAACAATGTTTGAGAGAAATGGTAATATTGTGTATCTGGAATGAATTTTAGATCTTTAAGTCCATCTCATGAAAAATGGGAGCAGAAACAAAGGTGTTGCGTTTATTTTTTTGTTGAGTGTATATAAGTACGCATATATAAACTGGTTACATAATTCAAAAAGCTGCATCAAAAATTCAATCAAGATATTAAACAATCAATCAACTTTATTTATTAAGCACTTTTCATACAATGAAATGCAGGTCAAAGTGCTACACAAAGTTAAAAATGAACCCTACATATATCCCCCCTCTCCACGCCCACCCCCTATAGACACACACAAGTTAAACATTTATACCCCCCAATATGAATATGACATTAAAATACCCCAAAAAATGGGCTCTAATATGGACAATAAAATGGATGCTGGGCTGAGTACAGATGAGCCAGGTTAGAACAGGAAACGCCATCGAGGGAGCCATCTGCACCAGCAGATCAACAGCAGCAGCCGAGGCTCCAACCAAGGGCGCTCAAAGGAGGTGGGGCCGGGACCCCACCTCCACCCAAGCACTACCCGGGAAGCGCCAAGACAGCCACAGCTGACCACCACTCCCGATGCAGAGGGATCCCACAGAGGAAACAGTAGAACAATATGACTATTAATTTGTGTAAAATAACAGGTAAACATGTTAAAATAAATGAATAGGTGAATAAAATAAGAAGAAGATAGATAAATGTGTGAGCAAATAAATAAATAAAAGTAAAATAAATTAATGGGATAAATACAAGGCCAAAAAGCAGCTAAAACACTAAGACAGATAAATAGGCAATAGTTAAAAGCTTGGCTAAAAAGGTGAGTCCTGAGCCTGCTCTTAAAAACATAAACGTTCTCTGCTGCCCTGAGGTCCTCTGGCAGCCTGTTCCAGAGGTTAGGGACATAATAATGAAAAGATGCCTCACCAAGAGTGTGTGTCCTGACTTTAGGGATGACGAGGAGACGGCTGCGAGAGGAGCGCAGAGACCGCGAAGATTCATGTGGTAAAAGTATTCCAGAAAAATATGAAGGCCCAAGACCATTAACACGCTTAAAAACCATTTAAACCTAAAACATACGGGGAGCCAATGCAATGATTTTAAGACCGGTGTAATGTGCTCCTGCCTCCTGGTCTTCGTCAGGACGTGCTGCTGAATTTTGTAGAAGTTGTAAGCCTGAGATAGTCTTTTTGGGTAGACCAGAAAGCAGGGCACTACAATAATCGATTCTACCGGTGATAAAAGCATGCATTAATGTCTCCGCATTGGCCCGAGAGAGAATGGGGTGGACTCTGGCAATGTTCTTAAGGTGATAAAAGCCTATTTTGGTAATATTTCTAATGTGGGGGATAAAAGTCAGCTCAGAGTCAAAATTCATGCCCAGGTTCTTCACTATAGAATGGATTAAAAGACAGTGATTGTAGTTTTGTAAAAGTTTCTCTCTCTGAGCCTCAGGACCAATGACTAAAACTTCCGTTCTGTCCTGGTTGAGCTGGAGAAAGTTTTCTGCCATCCAGGATTTGATGACTAAAATGCAATTAAAAACTGCATCCATTGGCTGTGTGTCATCAGGGGACATGGAGATGTACAACTGTGTATCATCAGCATAACTGTGGAAATGAACTCCATGTCTTCTGATGACACCGCCAAGAGGGACCATATACAGGTTAAAAAGCACAGGTCCTAAAATTGAACCCTGGAGCACACCACATGTGGCCTTGTGGAGCTTAGACGAGCAGGTATCTAAACTTACCATAAAAGTCATGTCTGTGAGGTATGATGTGAACCATTTATGAACAACACCAGAGAGGCCAATCTGTTTTAAACGAGTTAAAAGAAAAGTGTTGTCTGCTGTATCAAAGGGAGTGCTTAGATCCAGTAAAACCAACACTGTCACCTCCTGAGCATCGTAGTTTAATCTAAAATAATTTAAGAAGGGCCATTTCGGTGCTCAAGATTTAAGCTTTATCTAAATTGCATTGTTTTAATGAAGCCTTCCACAGAAGTATTTCATTTTTAAAATGCAACAAAGACTGGAAGAATTTTCAAAAAACGACATTTGTGAATAAAAATGTTAGCAAATATAACCAAATTGTTAATTCCAAATTCTATTTTTCTCTTATGTTCTTTCTCTCTGTCATCTCCCGATAAACAAAATATACATGAAGAAGGAGAACTTCCGCTTCAAAAAAACAACTTCTATTTCGGTATTACCATTATAGACTGGATGTTTGTCCACCATCTTGTCTGCAGCTGGTCCTCTGGAGGAAAGATGGCAGAAACAGTGAGAAGAAGAAATAATTGGTAGGTGGCTTTAAAGGAGGAAAGTTGGTAAGTTGGTATAATAAAGAAAAGAGAACGAAACAGAAAGGAGGACATAATTATATCTACATTAGGATTTGGTCATACAGGGTTAAACAATAAATTATTTAAACAGGGGAAACATTCTATACAGGGAAATGTGACTTTTGTCTTCAAGAAGAGACTGTGGAACATGTTACTTTATTTTGCCTGAAGTATAGTGTTAAGAGAGCTGGTTCAAAATTTACAAGATATCAATTGCAACTGGACATCCAAGACCTTTTAAACTAAATTTTTAGTTCTAAAGAAAATTGCTTAGAGATCTAAAGAAGATTAAATTGTTAGAGAGAATATAGTTTTTGTTTGTTTGATTTTTAGTACTTTGTAAAAATAAGTATGGCATATATAGTATGCATTGAATGTTGCTTGCCAGCCACCAATAGACGGAAGTTTATGGCTTATGGTATTATTTTCAGTGTTTTTTGTTATAAGTTTTGTCCTACGTCATGGAACTCACGCGTTTCGAACGTTCCTTGAATGCACCACAGGTGTGAGATGCATTGTAGATATCAAAAATGTCTTTCTGACTAGTCGTAGTTACATTTTGGATAGTTGGAATTGTCATTCAAGATATCTGTAACGTAATTGTTACTAGTCGAAACGACAGATAGAAATATCTGTAATTCAGCTTTGACTAGGCAAAACAAAATTACAGATATCTGCAAATGACATCATTGAAAACGACATTCAACTCGTCATGCATCTTACATGACAATTGCAGATATCTGTAATTTAGTTTTGACTAGGCAGAATGAAAGTTAAAGATATCTCAAACGTCATTATGACTAGTGCAAATTATTGTGCATACATTGCACTATTTTAGATGTCCATTAAAAACGTAATATCCCCTCCCCGCCATTATCAAAGAAGAAGGAAGCAGTCATGGCGTTGGCTGTAATCAAAAAACAACCAGAAAATGGCATGAAATTGAACGAGCCCTCACACAGGGGATTTGTGGAGAGAGAGAACGTCGTTCTCTGAAAACTGTGAAAAAAAAAAAATCTCGGAAGAATTGAACATTTGCTATCACCAGACACAAACAATGAACTCAAAAGCAGTTTAGCTCAACTGAAAACTCTAATAGACGCACATTTCCATGCTGGGGAAGACCAACGTTTCTCTGTCAGGCGCATTAGTTCAGGTGAGTCTGTTTATCTGGCTGCATTCATGTATTATATGCATTAACGTTAAAAGGGGGAAACAGGTGTTACGTCAATCTGTGTTGCCCGTATATATATATCTATGGTACACAGGGGAGCGGCGGCAGCTTTGAAAGCTCAAACGTAATATTTTGGCGAAGCCAACGCCTCCGCTGCTGTCCGCAATTATAGTGTTCAAATAATTACAAGAAGGAGAGAGAGAGAGAGAGAGAGATAGATAGATAGATAGATAGATAGATAGATAGATAGATAGATAGATAGATAGATAGATAGATAGATAGATAGATAGATAGATAGATAGATAGATAGATAGATAGATAGATAGATAGACTCAAGAAAAATATAAACGCAACACCTTTGTTTCTGCTCCCATTTTTCATGAGATGGACTTAAAGATCTAAAATTCATTCCAGATACACAATATTACCATTTCTCTCAAACATTGTTCACAAATCAGTCTAAATGTGTGATAGTGAGCACTTCTGCTTTGCTGAGATAATCCATCCCACCTCACAGGTGTGCCACATCAAGATGCTGATCTGACAACATGATTAGTGCACAGGTGTACCTTATACTGCCCACAATAAAAGGCCACCCTGGAATGTGCAGTTTTTTGATTTATTGGGGGTCTGGGGACTCAGAACCGTTCAGTATCTGGTGTGACCACCATTTGCCTCATGCAGTGCAACACATCTTCTTCTCTAGAGTTTATCAGATTGTCAATTGTGGCCTGTGGAATGTTGGTCCACTCCTCTTCAATAGCTGTGCGAAGTTGTTGGATATTAGTGGGAACTGGTACACGCTGTCGTATACGCAGGTCAAGCACATCCCAAACATGCTCAATGGGTGACATGTCCGGTGAGTATGCTGGCCATGCAAGAACTGGGACATTTTCAGCTTCCAAGAATTGTGTACAGATCCTTGCAACATGGGGCCGTGCATTATCTTGCTGAAACATGAGGTGATGTTCATGGATGTATGGCACAACAATGGGCCTCAGGATCTCATCACGGTATCTCTGTGCATTCAAAATGCCATCAATAAAATGCACCTGTGTTCTTCGTCCATAACAGATGCCTGCCAATACCATAACCCCACCACCACCATGGGCCACTCGATCCACAACATTGACATCAGCAAAGCGCTCACTCACACGACGCCACACACGCTGTCTGCCATCTGCCCTGAACAATGTAAACCGAGATTCATCCGTGAAGAGAACACCTCTCCAACGTGCCAGACGCCATCAAATGTGGATGCCCACTCAAGTCTGTTACGGCGAGGAGCTGGAGTCAGGTCAAGACCCCGATGAGGACGACGAGCATGCATTTGATCTTCCCTGAGACGGTTTCTGACAGTTTGTGCAGAAATTGTTTGGTTATGCAAACCAATTGTTTCAGCAGTTGTCTGAGTGGCTGGTCTCAGACGATCTTGGAGGTGAACCTGCTGGATGTGGAGGTCCTGGGCTGGTGTGGTTACACGTGGTCTGCGGTTGTGAGGCCGGTTGGATGTACTGCCATATTCTCTGAAACGCCTTTGGAGACGGCTTATGGTGGAGAAATGAACATTCAATGCACGAGCAACAGATCTGGTTGACATTCCTGCTGTCAGCATGCCAATTGCACGCTCCCTCAATGCTTGTGGCATCTGTGGCATTTTGCTGTGAGACAAAACTGCACATTCCAGGGTGGCCTTTTATTGTGGGCAGTATAAGGTACACCTGTGCACTAATCATGATGTCAGATCAGCATTCTTGGATTGAGTATGCTCGTTTTTTGCAGCGTGCACAGAGCTGTAGGGGGAACAGATCCTGACAGGGAAACACAGACTGACGTAACACCTGCCAGATATCTATAGTGGTTTACTAGGAGACAAAGGCCCACCCATAAACTGTAGAACTGCGGTCAAGCAGCCCGCACATTGAAAATACACTGTCAAGCTGTTTGCACTGTTTTCCGTAGCCTATGCGCGTCTAAGTTAAGTTACACTATGTGGTAGGGGTTGTCGGAAGAGGGCAACATTTATTTTAAAAGTCTATTTGTGCTATTTTCTATTTTACTAGGACACAAAGATTCGGTCTTTGTCAGACATGTGACCTACCTAGCAACCACTACCCCCTGGCGCCATCTGAGTGTAAGCGTCTTGTGTTGCTAGGGGAAGCCACAATAGATCTACTGAAGAAGCTGAAGTTGATGAAGCACACTCGAGTCGCAAGCATGTATAAAAAGAAGGCGGACAAACGCATCCCTTACAGGGATAAACTTGTGAAGGAGTATAAGGATCATATGCGTCATTTTAGCCGGGGACATGTCCCCGTGGCAATATTTAGGCTATGATTGGCAGTTTTGTCCCCACCACTTTTCTAAACCTGATGCAGAATTTCTTACCAGCGCAGATCTAACATCCACTTGTGCTCCCAGCACAATTTTTGTGTAATCAGTATCCGAACTGACTGGTATTCCAATCCAAAAAGAAGCATAGCTATAGCCTATATAAAAATACAGCCATGTTTCATTCGCAGATGCTGCAGCTTTCTTTACATTCAACAAAGACTCACATTCAAAAGCGGGTACAGTATCAACAGGTAACTGTTCTCTATAACAGTATCTCTAAAATGCAAGGTGTTCTAATTATGCAGCATCACCTGCTCCATGCATCTATGCACAGATAGGGCAGGTCTGTGCGGGCTTCCCCCAGAGGGCAAAGTGGGCACACACTGTGTGAATTTTGCCATATTTTAGCCCATTTCCCAGTCATGCAACAATTTTTGCAATCGGTTTGTCTTCAATGCTGCATGAAAATAAATATTGTTTCCCCAAGAATTTCTCCTTGCATATCTAATTTCTCTTACATATGTTTTAAATACAAAATAATTGCAGTAAAAGGATACGGTTTACTGTGGCAGAGTCCTGCACTGGTCCAATTTACCAACGGTTATCTCCAGATTAAATCCCGATTGATTTAAAACCGCCATCGGTCTGTGTCCGCCGCAGCTACATGCTCCAATCCCTCTCCATGGTGCTGTCAGCTGTGTCCAGGTCTGAGATGATGCTCAGTCAGATGTGCTCATAGGAATCTTTTGTTTTAATTGATTCAGTTACCTGAACCCTGCAGTTGAAGATGTCTGTGTGCTGCAACAAGTGGTCAGTGTCAAAATGATTGACGCACTTCAGATTTTTCTGTCAGTGTTTTTAAAAAAGAAGAAAAAAACAGTAGAAGACGGATAATAATGTGACTCCATATTTCAACGAATTATTTCCCTTTTTATTTCTCTGGAATGTTGCACAGCTAATATTTATTTCATGCAGAACTGTAATGAAGTTAAAGTTCAAGTTTCTGCGCCCAGAACAGCGTTGCCAGATAAATGTGTTTGTTTTGTTTGTTGCGCATTCTTCTTCTGGGGCGAACCTATTATTAATGTAGCCAACATTATTCTTTGTGCCACGATGTGGATAAACATGATCTTTCCCAGACAAGTCTAATGATTGTTTTATGCGCCACTTGAAAAACAAAATAAAACACAATGGGCTTTCAATTTTAACACCTGTTATTACACCACAGTGTAGATTATAACAAAACGTCAGAAGGATAAATACCTATATGAATGATTATTATTTATTGTCCCCAGCAATCTTCAAACCACACTCATGTTTATGGTTATTGTCCCATTTCGAACTGCTTCCAACTACCGCATTGGACACAAACTATCTTGTGTTTGGGATCAGCGCATACACATGTAAACTGTTCAAAATTATAAATGACTTTCTCTAGTCTCTTTGCTCTCCCATTTATTTTTTTCCCAAACGGGAAACTGAAAGAATCTTATGTTGTTGTCAAGTTTTTGCTTCCTGGTAGCGGATCCTGGTAGCCCCTCACACAACACGAGTGTACCATTTTTTCCTGGTTTATAAACTCCATACACAAAAGCCATTAAAGCTTCCGTTTTTGTGTGCACTCAACCATCCCATCATGCAACGAGCCTACAGCACCTGATACCAGGGCCGTTTCAAGGAATTTAGGGGCCCCAAGCAAAATGGTCATGGTGGCCCCCCACCAAAGCCTACAGGAACCACAGCATAGCCATACAGTTTAAGTTTAAGTTCACCCACACTTTATATAAATAAAATAGTGAAAATACTGCTGTTGCATATTCTGTGCAAAACATTTGAACATTTGCACAAAAAAAACAAAAGTGCACAATAACTAAATCCAACATACACACACACACACACACACCCACACACACACACACACACACACACACACACACACACACACACACACATACATACTAGGGTTGCCAACTTCCAGCAAATAAAATAAAGAACCATCCCCCACCCGCTGCCTCATGATGCTTAATCGACGTAATCGACTTTAATTTAATCCACGTGTAAAACAAATGCACAGAAATGAATTATTTTTCTACAATAATTAAATGGATTCAACATCTTTCTTTGACAGAACTGCAGACTGCACAGATGGTACCTTCCCAAAGGAAAAAGTACTATAGCTTACTATGGTACATATTAGACTTAATATTTACTATATAAGATAATGGATTTCTATACATTTAACAGATGAACACTTTAGTTGTAAGATTCAGATATTTTTATATTAAAAGCTAGACATTTTAAATGAGAATAAAAAAGAAAAGTATTTATTTCCCCCCCTTTCCCTGTTAATGCCCTACCTGGCCCCCTCACAAAACCTTTCTAGAGCTGCCCCTGCACAGCTACCAGCTGTCAGCTATGTAGAAAGGGATCCTTGTGTTATTTGTCTCTCAGAAACAGTTTATAACTTCCTTTCAACTCATTCATGTCACCTAAAAGCAGTGGCGGCTGGCCAATAGAGGGCGATAGGGCGCTGCCCCCCAGTGTTTCCAAAGTGTTTTTTATTTCTTTTTTATTAACAATAATCACATATTCTGAGTTAATTGTGTGTTTAAATTCGTAACAAAGTATCATATATAAAAATATATATCATTTTCGGAGAAAAAGCTCCCGCTGCATTGCTTGGGGCGACAGAAAGATCGCCCCAAGCAATGCAGCAGCCAGCCAATCGCTGTCAAGAAATTCGCACATAGCAACAGGAATTTTTCCAATCAGCGTCGTTGATTCGGCCGCATGAAGGGCGATAGAGAAAACGCCCCAAGGCTGGTGTGAGGGCGGGCAAGATATCTGGTGGTGACATTGGCAGTGTAATTTCTCTGCCACAAGGGGGCGCTGCTGTAAGAGTTAACAGCTTTGCATGTAAATTTCTGCGTAAACCTAATAAGGTATTTGTTTCCAGTTTGGTTCTAAACTTTTTTGTGCAATATTGTATTTATGTTTGGACCAAAAATGCCTCAAGTTGTTACTATTGGCATAAAAATAGTCAGCAAACATCAGCTGATACTAGAAAGTCATATTAAATCAGTTCTAACAGGTTATTAAACGTGCTGCTGATGTTTAGCGGGACATCCGCTGGTTTCCTCTTTCTAGGGCAAAGTGGGCGATAAGCAAACGAGAGCGAGAGAAACGGGACTTCCAACAGAAAAGCCGATCAGCTGATCATTGATCAGTTTCATGATTGAAGGAGCAACAGGAGAGGGAGGGGAGAGAATGAGAGAAGAAGAGGCAGCTGCACAGCTTAAAGACACAGAATAACTCCACTGTTGTGTCTTTTTTTTATTGTAGCTGAAGTACGGGACAAACCGCGTTCCTTTTCACCTCAATACAGAACGTATAATATTTTCTCTGAGTACGGGACGATTCCGTTTTTTACGGGACGGTTGGCAACCCTAATACATACATTCACTCACATTAACATTTGTCAGTTCTCACAAAGTGAGAGAATAAAACACTATCATTAACGTTCCAGTCTGCTTTGATGCACGGAATTTATAGTGTGGTTTTCCTACCCCCATTTGGTAGATAGATTATCACGGTGGAATAGTTAGTATAGCAGAGAAGCTATCCCACTTTCATTAAGACCTATTACAAAGCTATAGCAATGTCATGTCATTAAATACGATAAACAGTGATTATGGAACAGATCTGCGTCTGCGTCCCGTTAATAAACATATTACAGTATGTGACCATATTCCGTCTGTTCGGAAAAAAAAGTTGCACTGACTGTTCTAGTTTGTTACAAGCAGCATTGACCATCAGGCAGGTAGCTAACATTTAAAAAAATGTTCTAGCCTACCTGCTGCGAAATTACACCATTTGTAAGACAAGTAGAGCTATTTTATCCAGTGTAATTTATGACTTACCACTATTTTGTTTTTTCTTATCCTCTTCCTTTTTCTTCTTTCTCTTCTGGCTTCCTGATGGATAAATCCGCTTCATTATGACTTCTGAGGTTTTGTATTTTGCCGACAGCAGAGATCATGAACCTGGCTGGCTGGCTGCTGTCAGCAAGTCGGTGTCATTGCACTTTACTGCCTTAACTATCAAAGGGGCGCTCACACAGTTTGTCGTTGCATTTTATTCTTAACCAGTCGTTGTCTTGGGGCCCAAGGCCAGCTCGGGGCCCCAAGCAATTGCTTGGTTTGCTTGCCTTCTCGCGACGGCCCTGCCCGATATGTCATCTGACAAAGACTGATAATACAAATTCATGATTTTTTTTATTTTTAAACATGACATTTAATGGTTCAGTTTACTTGTAAGGAAAGGTTGATTTTGTTATATGTTGACCTTTAAGCGCCCTCTTGTGGTGATGATTTTTGTATGGAGGCCTAACTTGTGTTGAGTTGAGTTCATCGTGAAGGTTCATGGCTTAAGAGTGGCTCGTATGGTGAAACGTATTGTATTTACAGTTTATGGAAGTGACACGTCTAGTGGGGACAAAACAATGACATATTTTATTTTGTTTTCATGTTAACGTTTAATCATTTACATTAATTATTACATAATGTATTCATGTTCAGATTAATGTTAATTATCATCATAATTTTTTTACACTAATGTTGTTAATTTTAATGTTTATATATATATATATTAGGGCTGTCAAACAATAAAAAAATTTAATCTAATTAGTCACAGGGTAGCTGTAAATTAATAACGATTAATTTACATTCCTAAATATGACAGAAAAAGTAACATTTTTGGTGTTAATAAAGGATGAAACCGGATGCTGTTGCTCTTTTTTTAAGGAACTACAGGAGAGATGCATGGAACTTTTGTTTTGAATTCCACACTCACATTTACACATGGAGCTTTTTAACTATTAATCTTTTAGCCAGCTGGTAAGGCAAACTAACTGGTTAACATTTTCTGAATGTAAAGCTGACAGTTTCTTATTCAATTTTTGACAACCCTGAGCATCCTCTTCATGGGACTATCCTACAACAACAGTGTCTTCGGTCAGAGGCTTCTTCAGTTTGCTGCGACACAGACTGCTACAGGAGATCATTCCTCCTTACAGCCATCAGGATCTACAATAGCTCATTGAAAAATTAAATATTTTTGAGCTACAACAACACTTAAGTTCTCTCTGGGAGGAATTAAGTATTTTTTAATTGAAATTTTCTGACTAATAGAGTGATTATTTGTTTATCAACACCGAACCTTTACATTACTCCCTGGTTCCCAATGTTATTATTTGCAGTTATCAAACAGTTGTCATGCTGTTTACGTGATAAGCGAGCACTGAAAGCAGCACGGGTTTAATTGCGGGGTTAACAGGGCAGGTTATTCTATGTATGCGTTAATTGCGCAAAAAAAAATTTATGGCATCAATTACACAAATTAATCGATGGATACTCCCGTCTGATTACTTACCTCAACTGCAGCACAGACAATCGTGCCACAACAGTGCTTTCTCAGTTTTTGAAAGCAACATGCCTCTACGCCCTACCATCAAGAGTCAGATCTGACCATGGTGGTGAAAACATCTTTGAGGCTTTATTCACAAATCTAGTTCAAGGACTTGAACACAGAGGTTTCATAACCGGACAATCAGTTCACAATCAGAGAATTGAACGCCTTTGACATGATGTATTTTTGCATGTGTTGCAGCATTTTTACCTTATGTTCTACTCCTTAGAGGATTCAGAGGTTCTAAACCCAGCGGATGATGCCCACAGACTTTCACTGCACATTGTTTATCTTCCTGAGATTCAAAAAAGACTGGAGCAGTTTAGACAGGGCTGGAACCTCCATCCATTGCGAACAGAAAATAATCACACACCAACTCAACTCTGGACAGAGGGCATGCTCAAAAATATTGCAACAGATACCACAGCTGTGAATGATTTGTTTGGAGAAAATCCCTACAGCAACCAAAACATTGATGCCATCCTAGCGCAGTATGAAATTCAAACACTGCCTACACTTGATGAGGAAGAGTTCCCAGCTGTTAATGTAGAACCACCTCAACTCATCCTCACTCAACAACAACAGACATCTGTACACAATGCGATCCATCACATTTCTGATCTAAAGATAAAATATCAGGCTTGCTGTACTGCAATTGTCAGTATTTTGCAAACACAGATATAGTCCAATTCCAAGCAATCAAAAGTTTGTTTCCATATACTATTATCTATGACGAAAAGAAATTTTTAGTTTCAACAGCTTTAAGTAATATTTTTTAGTTAAAATATGGCGATATGGGCGGTGCCGCAAATACCAGGTATGCTAGATTTGTGGATGCCAGTCCAGACATTGGCAGTAGCTAACAGCACTGTTGGTATTGTTTTATTTTTCTTTAGCATTGTTGCCTGACTATTTTTTATTGTTCCTTTTTTACTCCCATTGTGTTAAATCTTTAAAAAATGGAAAAACATCTAATTAGAATGACTGCGTTTTAAATGTTGAGTAAAACTCTTAATGTATAACATCTTACCGTTTAAATGGAATATAAATCAACAGACAGGATTTGAAAATGTATGAATGCATGGAAAATAAATTAATTCAATGTGAATACTTGGAAAAGTGGAGAAAGATCCATTTTGAATGGGACTGAAAGATGAATAAAAAAATAAACTGGTAATGAAAAAATATGGAATGTTTATTGGCTTGAACATTTTAGATTAACAGTTGAGAGAGTTTTAACGGCCAAAAATACCTAAACATCAATCCACTGATCAGAACAGAGACTGAGTCATGATGGGCACAGGCGACCAGAGGAGTCTGACAGATGCTGGAGGGAAAGAAGTCAGTATGACTGAATGTGATATAAACAAACTGTTTATGAACAAACAGTACTAAAACTTTTCTTCACCACGTTATACATTTTATACATGTTATACATTTATTATTTTATTTTATTTTTAAAATTATTGTACCGACTTCTGTCCAGACTCTTCTGGTCATCCTCCTTCACCTAAGACCTCTGGTCTGACAGCAGCTACCAGCTCTGACAGAACTACAACCAGCCTGACTTTTTGTTTGCCTTGTCTGTATTCATCAACCTGTACATAAGCCGAACATATTGGCTGTGATGTGTGATATCAAGTTCATTGAATTATATGCCCAATAAATCCTTATTGTAGGCTTATAAGGAGTATCTACAGACCAACCTCAGCAGTGTCGGCACTAACCATAGTAACCCTAAATTATAAGCCCAATAAATGTTTTTAAAAACCTACAACAAATATTTCAAAAATAAATTTAAAAAACAAATCATAAAATTAATAACAAAACTAAGAGCAAAAAAACACAAATTTGAGTTAACTGAAAAACTCCATATTGAATAACTTCCAACCAACTGACGTGAAATGTTACTCATGCAAAAATGCATCATAACAATTACTTCATCTTAGAAAAAAAAAAGTGCATGAGATTCTAAAATTATTATCTGAACCACTGCCTTGCTTTCAACGCAGTATTCTATAACATAACTTGTAACAAAATAACTCAAGTAAAAACTGAATTTCCATTAGTACGTTTTACACAGTGACATCATGCAAGTCCAAAGAATCAGAATCAGAATCAGAATCAGAATCAGCTTTAATGGCCAAGTATGACACATACAAGGAATTTGACTCCGGCAACTTTTCTCTCCAGTACAGAACTTAAATAAGTGAAATAAAGAAATAAATACAAATAAATAACAATAATATATACACCAAACCGGGGTTATTTTACAGTGAGTATGTACAGCAGTGCAGAGTTATAGTTTATTGTTATGTGAATGGACTCACACTCTGTGACTACACAGAGTTCATCAGAGCGACACCCTGGGGGAAAAAACTGTTCTTGTGTCGGGTGGTTTTGGCGTACAACGCTCTGTAACGCCGGCCTGACGGGAGGAGCCTAAACAGATTGTGGCCAGGGTGTGAGGGGTCTGTGGTGAATTTTCTGGCCCGCTTCTTGACCCTGGACTGGTACAGGTCCTGAATGGAGGGAAGATCAGTACCTATGATCCTCTCTGAGGACCTGACTGTTCTCTGCAGTCTGTCCTTGTCTTTTCTGGTGGCGGATCCGAACCAGACAGATATGGATGAGGTCAGGGCAGACTGGACTATTGCTGTGTAGAAGATGGTCAGCAGTTCCTGAGGCAGGTTGAACTTTCTGAGCTGACGCAGAAAGTACAGCCTTTGCTGGGCCTTCTTTCTTATACAGTTAATGTGGGAGGTCCACTTCAGGTCCCGTGTGATGGTGGATCCTAGGAACCTGAAAGACTCCACTGTGGGGACTGGCCTGTTGATGATTATGAGAGGAGATGTTGATGGGGGTCTCTTCCTGAAGTTCACTGTCATCTCCACAGTTTTGAGCGGGTTTAGCTCCAGGTGGTTCTGACTGCACCAGAGGACCAGCTGTTCCACTTCCCCTCTGTATGCAGACTCGTCACCGTCACGGATGAGTCCAATGATGGTGGTGTCATCTGCAAACTTCAGGAGTTTCACAGAAGGGTCCCTTGACGTGCAGTCAGTGGTCTAAAGGGAGAAGAGCAGTGGGGAGAGAACACATCCCTGGGGGGCGCCGATACTGAGGGACCGGGAGCTGGATGTGAAGTTACCCAGTTTCACCTGCTGCCTCCTGTCAGTCAGGAAACTGGTAATCCACTGACAGGTGGAGGGAGGCACGGTGAGCTGGGACATTTTTTGATGGAGGAGCTCTGGGACGATGGTGTTGAATGCAGAGCTGAAGTCCACAAACAGGACCCGAGCGTAGGTACCTGCAGAGTCTAGGTGGTGCAGGATGTAGTGGAGAGCCATGTTGACTGCGTCATCCACTGACCTGTTTGCTCTATAGGCGAACTGCAGGGGGTCTAGCAGGTGATCCGTGATGTCCTTCAGGTGGGTCAGCACCAGTCGCTCAAAGGATTTCATGACAACAGATGTCAGGGCGACTGGTCTGTAGTCATTTAATCCTGTGACGGGGGACTTTTTGGGAACCGGAATGATGGTGGAGCGTTTGAGGCAGGAGGGGACCACACACAGCTCCAGGGAGTTGTTGAAGATCTGAGTGAAGATGGGAGCCAGCTGTCCAGCACAGACTTTCAGACAGGACGGAGACACTCCATCAGGACCTGATGCCTTCTTAATCCTCTGTCTCTGAAATAGTTGACGTACATCCTGTTCACAGATCCTCAGCGCACGCAGGGGGTCAGGTACGGGGGTGGTTTGGGGTGATTCTAGGCCTTTTGTAATGGAGATGGTGGGGGAGGTGGAAGGTGTGAAAGTCATTTCAAACCTGGAGAAAAAGTCATTGAGGTCCTCAGCCAGGCGGGGGCTCCCCACAGGGTGGGGGGATGGTCTCCTGTAGTTGGTAATGGTCTGCAGGCCCTTCCAAACTGCAGAAGAATCGTTGGCAGAAAAACGCTCCTTCAGCTTTGCACTGTAGTAAAACTACAGGTTTGGAGGTTGGAGCTTGCAAAATTCCCTCCATCATGTATTGTTTGAAGGCTTCTTAGGAAGAGTGCAGCGGCAGGCGGAGTACAAGAACACAAGTATTTGCTTCTGGGAAGATTCTGTTGTCCTCATGAAGTAACTGAATTTGTGGGCGGTGTGGAAATCCCAGGCTCCAGATGGAAACTCCAATACCTTCTGTAGGGTGACTGGACCGCATTCTCCTTCTGGAACACAAGAAAGTGTTGCTGCTCTTCAGGCCCGTTAAAACCCATTAATATGTTGATTTAATTTTTAGGCCATTTTGCCCAACCCTAGTCTTTTGTGTGTTACTTTGGAGCAATTTAGAAGTTGCATACAGACATCGGACTTTTTGTCATGAATATCAACCACAAACGCCTCAGTCAAGTACTTTTTTGGTAAAATATTACAATATGAACAAGTTTAAGGGACATGTTCACACAACCAGACTTTACAATGTAACTTCAACTATGGCTCTGGCTTCCTGAATTCAGATGTGTGTTGGATCGTTCAGTAGAGCCCACAGCGGGGGATTGGTCAGAATCACGCAAGGTTTGTTCTTTAGATGGTATTTATTGGAGTTACAACTGAATGATCAGATATTTACAGGATTGGGCATGTGTGTGGTTCTGAAATAAGAGAAACAGAAATATTAAACTTAAATATTAGAATGCAAATGGCATCTATTTGTATTAACTGTATCCTATTCTAATATATATCAGAAATAGAATACAATAATCTATTAACATGGCCGAAAATGGCAGGAAAATAATGGAAAGATTGTTCTGTGGGCATAGAAAGCTCCAACAACGAAGATGAGAAAGGATAAACCATTCGCAATACAATGGCTCCCTCTGCTGGACGCATAATTTACTACACCAGGCCTCGCCCAGAGGTGTCACGTGACAAACCGTGGCTATGCAGGAAATATATGACTATAACCAATAAACTTGCTGTAAGGCAAATATCGTAGCAATAGCTAACAAAATACACAGAGTGCTTAACAGATAGTTAACAAAGTGTAACCAACGAATAAAATGCCACAGTGGCAACATGTATATATATCTGCAGAAAGTAACATCACTGCATAAGGCCTACTACGGCAGGCTAAGCCTGAGCTTACGTTTAGCATCACTAAAAACACAAAACAGAACTAATTTAGCTTTAGCAATAGCAGTAAAGTCACAACGAAATACCCATTCTTACTTGTAAAGACGCACACAGAAAAACAGGGCAGTTGTAAGAAGCCAGGTATTAGTTCGTGCGATAAACTACTGGCAAATGTCTGAACACCAGCGTGCAGCGAGCCCGAGTCAACTTGTGATTGGCCAAGAGTCTAGGGGAAGTGAAGCGTCTACAAGTGGGGAGGGAGAAAGTCACAAGAAAGTGTCTGATGCTTAGCGGCCACAAGAGGGCCTTTTTTACGTGACTATTTGAGAGAATTAGAATGAGTCCTCTTAGATTTACCACAGCCTTCATCTCGTGAATAATTAAAGCTGATCTGGAAGACAACTTCTCGAAGTGTCCACAGTTTTATGGAAACTTTATCGCCTGGCGTCAGAGATAGTTATTCAAAGTTGTGTGGAGCACTTAGAGAAGAATTCACAAATTATGCTGACGCAGCTTCTGCAACCATTTCTGCTTTTTCAATACAGCAAAAGAAATGAGTCACCACGTGATTATTACTGGCGACTCAGAGCTGCTTATTTTCAGGGGCCGAGCGCTCCTGGCTTAGAAGAAGAACCGGCTTTCAAGTCTCTATTTCTCCATAATCTTCACCAGTGCATACGCTTTGAAGTAACCATGCATTGTAGAGTCAGAAACTTAAAGATGCAGGAAATTAGGAAGCATGCCCAGCTCGCGTGGGAAACGTGGAGCAGACCCCACCAAGTAGAGAATGAAGCCAGAGTTTTGCAGGTAAACAGAAATGGACCCAAACCTTGCCCTGGAAGGTCGGGAAGCTCCCCCCACCAATGGTACCATAATGGTAGGAGGATGCATTCAGGCTAACACTCTGCTGGACACAGGTTCAGAAATTAGCTTATTGTGCTCAGCTTTGTTTGAACAGGTTACTCAGGCCATGATTTCATTAGGTAAACCATTCCAGCTTGAAAGCTGCGATGTACAAATCACCAGCTACACTCAAAATCAGTCATGCATCACTAAGCGGGTGTGGCTGGACATCACTTTTCAAGACATGACCTTGGTTCACCCAGTCTATGTCTGCACATTAGACACAGAGCCTCTCCTCATTGGACCAGACCTGCTCGAGAGGCTGGCCCCTCTCATCGATTGCCAGCAGGGGAAACTCTGGGCCCAGGTGGAGGTGCCAAAGCCACTAAGCACGGACAGCAGGCACCCAGCTTCCAACCATCAGGTAGCCAGCTTAGAGGAGCCCAGAGAACCCCTGTCAAAGCTCATGCCACTCTCAGAGACGGTCCTGAACACCTCAGCTGCACCGGTGAGCTCAGTCAGGCAGGGAATTCCCCTCCGCAGTCATGCATCATTTCTCTGCTCCTTAAAGAACACAGGTACAAAGCTCTACAGTCCCCGAGTGGTTGAAGGCATACACATTGGTGACACTTGCATCCCAGATGTGCTTCTAGCACTCTGGCTAGATAAATCAGCAGTCAGTAAGGAGGTTTTTGACAGTAAGTGTCAGGAAGACCTCCTGCTGGTTAGTGTGACACGCAGCCACAGACTCCTGTCAGCTGAATGGCCTCAGCTTCCCCCTGAAAGCAGTGGGGATCTGCTCCCTTGGGGTGCAGATCGGGTCTAGACGCTTTCACATGTTTTCAGCATTGTTCCCCATCTAGACACCCCCCCCCCCTCCGTGTTCATTGGAGCAGATCTGCTGGTTCGGCTTGGCACACAGCTGGACACTTTCAACCAGGTCCTTTGGACGCGAGTCAGCGCACCTGCAGAACCCTTCCTGGTGAGCCCTGAAGTTATGCTGTCAGGTCAGACCATTCCTCAGGCCTGCCAGGCTGCAAGTGAGACTAGCATACTGATACCACCAAGAACAGCAGGGGTGTTGATACGCTTAGCGGTGATGAAAGGTCAACAGCCATTGGGTAAGCAAGCGTTTTTCCAGCCACTCCCCTACTTCATGGAACTGAACCTTGCTGTTTGCGGTACACCCATTCTTGAGTTGAACAATCGTTCAGCCTACCTGCTGGTTGAAAATCCAACCCAAGTTCCCGTCCCGGTGACAGCAGAAAAGCCTCTTGGCATGCTTATAGACGGCTCGTTTCATGATTTTGAACTTTCAGTCCCCGTCATAGGGGATCTGCCTCTGTTCATGAATGACAAACAGTCCTCTTCAGACATGTTGTTCACATTTCCTTCCAAAATGATCATGGTAAAGCGGCACGAAGCTTTACCTGAGGAGTCCATCTGCAGCGCCACCTTAAGGACCGAAGAGGACCTGGTGGTGTACGTGCTGACAACTCATCCAGCTGAGTGCAGAATCCTGTGGGATTTCCAGAAAGTGTGGCTCCCTCTCTCACAAGTCCGTCCCGTTAGTGCCTTCTTCTGGCGACAGATGGGAACGAAAAACGAACAGCTCAGGTGCGAACCTAAACACTTTAATGTGGTGAAGATGCAGGAACATGATCCCAACTTTCACCTCATCCAGAAGATGGTGATTAACCGTTCCCCAGCAGACATGATGCTGCCACCCCCAGGTGCAGCCCATGAGCTACAAGCTTTTTCTTGCAGCCTTCCTGATCTTAGGCTGAAGACAGGTCTGTTGGTCCATGGGGTGACCTAACAGACCAAAGGGGGGTCATCTTAATCCACACCCATGACTTTATTCCATGTGACCAGAAGAGCCCCAAAACCTCAGGTGACATCTTCCAACAGGTGACATCCTGGCTTCCAAAGGCTCACATGACAGAGACCTGCACTCAAGGATGCTTATCCTGCTGTCAGCTCCACCCATCCCAGCTATTAAGCAGGGGATCAGATTCCCTTGGATGCACCTGAATCCAGCAGGAGTCAACAAAAACCTACTGACAGTCACATGCAGCTTCATCAGAGGTGATGAAGCCCCTCCTAAACTGAATGACACAGCAGTCATGACTGCTGCTCTTTTGTTTAACCAAAGTTAGTTCTACCTCAAGGTCTCCTCCCTGGAGGCAGAGCCTGTCTCCACACCAGTGGAAAAGGGGGACCAGTAAATAGCTCTAACTGAACAGGTGCATGTTTCAAAACTCACCTCTAGCATGCACTAACAACTAATTACATCCATAATTTTGTTGGTTTTATAGTAATCTGCAGACGTACAGATTAACACCTTTAAGGCTACAGTACACTGTAATAAACAATTCTGGGATTTAGTCAACTAAACTAATGTTAATCAAGTTAACTGTACACATGACCTCATTTAACATATTAAAATCCGTTACAAGAACTTCAACTTAAAGAGAGAGAGAAACTACAAATAATCCGTTTTGCAGACTTAAGAAAAGTAGTTACAGCTGTGATCCACAGAACACGCATGCGCCACAACGGTACGTCACGGTCACATGATACAGTCTTCAGAAAATTTTCAGAACAATTCACCGCCATCTTCTTTCTCGCTGGAGCTCTCATCTTTCCAGAGTAAGTACGCTTTAATTCAATTCCTATTAGGAATTCTTTGGGCTTAATGTTCGATATTAGCAGGTTTTAGTTTTAAAAAGTATTCTGACGTTTTTTAATACGGTATTTCATGTTATACTTCTATTGAATTTTGTTTAACTAGCTAGGTCGCTCGGCACATCTCCTCTCCCCCTCCAAAAAAAACCGTTAGTCATCAGACATCTAATAAGCTTTTACGAAATATTTGTCAAATTTTAAAATATTACAATGTTTTTTCGTAGCTTTGAATTATACATCACGGTAACCCCTCCTCTAGTCCCGCTCGCCCCTGCCTGTTTCCCGCTCTCCTCATTCTCTGTAATTAGCTTGCTGCCCTTCACTGCCTTCCTGCGACAGAGACAGAAAACTTGGAACAGGGATAGAGGGAATAAGAACGCTAAGGGAGCAAAGAAAATGACCGACAGCAGGAAAAAGGTACAATTTGAATGTATTTTAGGTCCGCTGAAAACAAAAGGGCAGCGTAAATACTTTTTTAAAATAGTATTTAACTTTTTTTAATCAATAAAAGCTCAGATCATGGCTGGACCCTGGTGGATCCTGCAATATGGTTAAACGCATTCACTTGTCCCACAGTTTTGCTGGATTGCCGTGTGGCGTTACATTTGTGCCCCCATCCTGAATGAGCAGTGAGACGTGAACAAACAATAATTCAGGTGTGTGCATTTAAATCTCACAGGTGTTTGCTACACAATGCTCTGTCACGCGGTCATCTCAGAGACTCCCGCTCCAAACGTACTGTGCTCAGGAGTCGCGCTCGGTTCTGTTTATTCGCTCTCACATGATCAGTTCTGACTCCTGCTTCTCGTGGAAGCGCTCCGTGCTTGCGCTGGGCAGTATGTACGTAACTAACCTTCACCGTGCATTTAGCATGAAATCAAATCAAATCAAACTTTATTTATAAAGCGCTTTTCATACAAGAAGTTGCATCACAAAGTGCTTTCCAGATTAAAATGACCCCACATAAAACCACCTTCCCTTCCCTCCCCCACAGATTTAAAAGCATGGTCACAGTTATACCCCCCTCCCCCCAACCCATCTCCCATGCACACACACAGTTAAAAGAAAAAGTAAAAAAGGACATTGGACCGAGTGTAGATGAACCATGCAAGAAAACGCCATCAGAGGAGCCATCTGCCCCGGCAGCGGTGGACTAACAGCAGGAGCCGAGGCACCGACACAGGGCACCCAGTGGAGACAAGGCCAAGACCCCCACCTCCACCCAAGCTCCACCTAGGGAGCACCCAGGCAGCCACAGCCGACCGGGGCAGAGGGCTCCCACAGAGGAAACACTGGAACGGGGATTAAGATAAATTAAAGTATAAAAATAAACAGTAAATTAATGTGCTAAGATTAAATAGTAAAACTGATAAAAATATAATCATATAAAACATGCAGAGCAATTAAACAAACAGTAATAAATAATAATCAGTTAAAAGCTAAGCTAAAAAGGTGAGTCTTGAGCCTGCTCTTAAAAACATGAACGTTCTCTGCAGCCCTGAGGTCCTCTGGCCGCCTGTTCCAGAGGTGAGGGCCATAAAACTGGAAAGACGCCTCGCCATGCGTGTGTGTCCTGACTTTTGGGGTGACAAGGAGACGACTGCCAGAGGAGCGCAGAGACCACAAAGGTTTATATGGTAAAAGCAGTTCAGAGAGATAAGAAGGCCCAAGACCATTAAGACACTTAAAAACCATTAAAAGAACCTTAAAGTCGATCCTGAAATGTACGGGGAGCCAATGCAATGATTTTAAGACCGGTGTAATGTGCTCCCGCCTCCTGGTCTTCGTCAGGACACGTGCTGGTGAATTTTGTAGTAGTTGTAAACCTGAGATATTCTTTTTGGGAAGACCAGAAAGCAGGGCATTACAGTAATCAAGTCTACTGGAGATAAAAGCATGCATCAGTGTCTCCGTATTGGCCCGAGAGAGAATGGCGCGGACTCTGGCAATGTTCTTTGTTGATAAAAACCTATTTTAGTAATATTTTTTATGTGAGAAATAAAAGTCAGCTCAGAGTCAAAAATCACGCCCAGGTTCTTCACTTGTAAAGAGGGATTAAAAGACAGTGATTGTAGTTTTGGTAAAAGTTTCTCTCTCTGAGCCTCAGGACCGATTACTAAAACTTCAGTTTTGTCCTGGTTGAGCTGGAGAAAGTTTTCTGCCATCCAGGATTTAATGTCTAAAATGCAGTTAAAAAGTGCATCCATTGGCCGTGTGTCAGCGGGAGACATGGAGATGTACAGCTGTGTATCATCAGCATAACTGTGAAAGTTGACTCAATGTCTTCTGATGACACTGCCAAGAGGGAGCATATACAGGTTAAAAAGCACTGGGCCTAAAATCGAACCCTGGGGCACACCACATGTAATCCTATGGACCCTAGAGGAGCAGGTATCTAAACTTACCATAAAAGTGAACCATTTGTGAACAGCACCAGAGAGGCCAATCTGTTTTAAATGGGTTAAAAGAATAGTGTGGTCTACTGTATCGAAGGCAGCGCTTAGATCCAGTAGAACCAACACTGTCACCCTCTGTGCATCATAGTTTAATCTAAAATCATTTAAAATCTTTAGAAGGGCCGTCTCTGTGCTGTGGTTCACCCTAAAACCATACTGAAATTTCTCCAGGACATTGTGCTCATTAATTAAATCATTAAGTTGAATTAAAACAATTTTTTCTAAAAATTTAGCTTAAAAAAGGTAAGTTAGAAACTGGTCTAAAATTGTTAAAATAATTAAAATCTAAATTGCTCTTCTTCAACAGGGGCCTCACTACCGCCCCTTTAAAGGCAGCAGGAAAGACCCCCGTCTGAAGGGAGCGATTCATCATGGTTAAAATCTCATCTCTAAAAGATCCATAAAATTGCTTAAAAAAGGAAGTGGGAATCGGGTCCAAAACACATGTGGTAGGCCTCACTGAGGAGAAAACTTTATCAAGAGTCCCAGCTTCTACCAGGACAAAACTGTCCAGTGTTTCCTCTGGTAAAGACACACACTCAGATTTGTCTAAAACCATGTTACTCTGAGAAGATAAAATCTTACATCTGATGGTGTCTACTTTCCCTCTGAAGTGGTCTGCGAACTCCTCACAAAGAGTGTTTGAGGGGGTTTTAGGAAATGCAGTAGTAGCTCTGTTAAAAAGTTTATCAATGGTGGAAAAAAGGATTTTGGAATTATTTTTATGTTTGGAGAGGATTTTGGAGAAGTATGAATTTCTTGAATTTCTTACTGCATTGTTGTATAATTTGAGAAGATCTGTGTATAATTTGAGAAGATCTGTGTATATTTGATGGTTTATTGTGGTTTTACTTTTCCTCCATTTTCTCTCTGCCGCCCTACAATTTCTCTTCATTTTTCTGAGGTTTTCATTTTTCCACGGCGTTGCAGCTTTAGATTTTAAACTTTTAACTTGTAGAGGAGCAAGCCGGTCAAGAGTGGACTGAAGCCTTCTGTTAAAATCCTTGACAATAAAATCACAGGGGGCAGGTAAAACAATAGGAGGATTCTTTTTAAAAAAATTCCAGAAAACCTGTAGCCACTTCAGGGGTTAGATGGCGCTTCCTGGCAGTTCTCACAGAGATTTCCTGCTGAATAAAACTGGTGATGTTAAAAAACACACAGTAGTGGTCAGAGACAGCCAAGTCAACAACAGAGGACACACGGGTGGACAGGCCATGCGTGATGACCAAGTCCAGGGTGTGTCCTTTGTTGTGAGTCGGCTGCATGACATGTTGACTAAAATCCATATAAGTCAGGATGTTTAAAAAATCTGTTGATAAAGGATCTAAAAGGTTATCTATATAAAGATTAAAATCACCAGCTAAAATGATCCTTTCAAAGGAGTTGTGCAAAATTGATAAAAACTCTGAAAATTCTTGAATAAAAAGTGCACTCTTTTTAGGAGGCCTATAAATTGTGCCACATAAAATCTGAGGAGTGCTAAAAACAGACGCAGTATATTCAAAAGTAAAATAGTTATCAAATAAAACAGGTTTGGCGGAAAGTGTTGATGAACTTATAAAAGCAGTTCCGCCTCCCCTTTTTGCAACTCCTCATAGAATAAGTGAAGTTAAAATTAGGTGGGGAGGCCTCTCGGAACAACAGGGGCATCTGCACTCAGCCAAGTTTCTGTTAAAAATAAACAATGAAGATTATGGTCTAAAATCAGATCATTTATTATAAAAGTTTTGTTCAGCAGAGAGCGAACATTAAAAAGTGCCATATTAATAGTGATTGGAAATGGAGGGACTGTATGATTTACTGAAAGCGGGCTTTTGGCAACTTTTTGAGATTATTTGGATTGCATTTGTTTGGTTTATGATTTTTTGTCCGCTCTCTGCTGACAACAGGTATGAATGAGGTAGAGCAAGGTCCAAGTCCAGTATGTGAGTTACTGTTAAAATCAGGGGTGAGTTCATAGGAGCAGGGACCATTTGCACATCAGGATGTGGCGGAGGAATCAGAGAGGGCAGGGCCAGTGGCCAGTGTAGTTGACAGGGGTGGGCGTGGACATGCCAGGCTCAATGTCAGTGTACGAGTGCCTTGTCTATTTAGATGGAGCCCATCTGGTCCAAACAGGTGCTTCCTGCCCCCAAAAATGTTTAAATTGTCTATAAAACCAATATTGTGAACGGCGGTGATGGAGGAGAGCCAAGTATTAAGGGATAAAAGTCTGCTAAAACAGCCAATTCCTCTGCCGATAGTGGGAGTGGGGCCAGAAATAAAAACAGAGACATGTGTGTTTTCTAGAAGATTAAAAAGGTGAATAAAATCACGCTTCAGGAGCTCAGTCTGCTGTTTATTAATGTCATTGGTGCCAGCATGAATCACAACTTTACTCACAGATTTGTGATGATCAATGAGCTGCAGGATCTGTTCGGTAATGTCCGTGACAGTGGCTCCAGGGAAACACGGTGTAAGGGCTCCTCTCATCCTCACGTTTCTGATGATAGAGTCCCCGATGATGAGTGTGGTGGGCGGCGGGTCTGAAGGCGGATGTTTGCGCTGGGCAGAGGATCGTTCACCATCCAGGACTTGCTGTATGCCAAATTAGACTGCTTCATTCTGTCACACAAAATCCGGGCCCCATGCAAATCCAAATTGTTCTGATTTGCTCTCAATGAATACATTTAAATAGTGTAAAGTTCTAAACATTTGTTTTCATCCATGTCCATTGATATGTCAGATTTTTGTCTTGACTGCGCTAAGCTGCATAAATTACTAAACAAAATGGTAGGATTTAGGATAAACACTGGAGAACATGAACTAAGCACTCGGATTTTGTTGCAAAGAATTTATGTATGTGTGTTTCTTTGCTGTTTTGTTTATTGAAGTAAGTTGTTGCTTTCAAATGCTATAACCTATACAACATTCAATCATGTTAATTGCTCTAGGTCTGTTTATTAGTGATGACAACCTTTTATTTTGTCTGGTTTAGGTTTCACCACTCTGCTTTGCTGTTTCTGGAGTGTTATTGCTGTTTCTGGAGTGTTACTCTTCAATGAGATGGTACTGCAAGTGCTGTAGTTTCTCCTCACCAAACCAGCACACACTAATCATCCATTACAAACTGAAACACTGCAATCAGGCAAGACATGTTCCTCTTCCTTGTGTGTATGGCGACTGTGTGTGCTCCTTCAGGACTGAACAGTCCCTTAGGAAACATATAGCTAGAGATCACAACAATTCTCATTTAAGCAGGCAACTTCAAAGTTGAATTGTGAACCGTGCAGTTTTTCTGAGACGTGTACCGTTGTAGAATATTTTGCACATCTAAAACAACACATTAACAACAAGGAAACTGTGAAATGCCCTTTTCTAGGTTGCAGTTTTCAGTCCAATGTGTACAGTACTTTTTGTGCACATAAATGTAGAAAGTATCAACTGTGCTCTTATGAAAATTTTCGTTCTAGCTTGCATGAGAGTTGAGCTTTGGTAAACGTAAGCTCTGAAAATTATGAATCAGAAACAGATTCTCCTGCATTGGCAACTGAAGCTCTAGTAAATGATCAGGATCTCAGTGATTTGGTCCAACACCAATTTGCCTCCCTCTTACTGCATATGCAAACAATTTTACATGTTTCTAAGGGAACTACTCAGGAAATAATAAATGAGCTAACTAATATAAATTTAGTTTTAGAAGAGTTCACACCTAAACTTATTGAAAATGTATTGATCAGACAAAACTGTGAAGTTAATAGTTCAGTCACTACAGCTATAACAAAAGTTGTAAAAACAGCTAACCCTTTAAGCTGCCTGTCAAGGGATGGTCCTTTTGGCTCTGATTACAAAAGAACAGCATACTACAAGACTCATTTTAAAGTAATTGAGCCAGTCGAATATATTTTAGATCCAGCTTTGCATCGTAAATGTGATTATATTCCAATTTTTAAAGTGTTGACTGAATTATTAAATCGTAATGATGTGTTAGATAAAGTAATTGAAGCAGAACACAGAGAAACTAAGGGGCACCACTGCCAGTATAAAACATTCAGAGACAGTTCACATTTTAAAAACAATTTTTTCTTTACATCGGAAGACCTAAAAATAACTGGGGCTTTATATAGATGATTTTGAACCCTGTAACCCATTGGGGACATAAAAAAAATCCATAAAGTCTGTGCAGTATACTGGGTCTTATCAAATTTGCCTTTATATTGCAGGTCATCTGTGCAGTCAATCTATTTTGCTAATCTGTGTCACAGTAGTGATGTTAAAAAATATGGATATGATGCCATTCTTCAACCACTGATAAAAGACCTGCAAGTTCTTGAGCAACAAGGTGTGTATATTCAGAAGCTAGGAACAACTGTAAGAGGTACTGTGCTTTATGTTTCAGTGGATAACTTAGGGGCTCATTCTTTAGCTGGTTTCCAAGAAAGTTTTAATGTTGACAAATTTTGCCGGGTTTGTTTAGCTAGTCGGCAAGATATTGACACATTTGAGGTCAAGGACAGAGTGTTCCCACTGCGGACAGTTGACTACCACAAGTGACCTACAGGAGTTGGAAACTCACCAGTCACTTGTAGTTAATGGAGTAAAGAGAGACTGTGTTCTCAACCAACTTTTGTACTTCCACTCAATCCAGGGATTTCCTCCTGATTTTATGCATGATGTTTTTGAAGGTATTCTTCCAAAAGAATTAAGTTTATGTCTAAAAGAATCTTATATCAAAGCAGTACTTTACATTAGATCATTTTAATTTCATAATTGAATCGTTCCTATTCAAGTTTACAGATAAAATAAATAGACCAAAAGCAATCACAATCCTTTGCTCAGAAAACTACCATCAGTGGTAACTGTCATGAAAAGTGGATCCTTTTACGACTGCTTCCATTAATGATTGGTCATCTTATACCTGGAAATGACAAAACATGCCAAATTCTTCTGGATTTGAAAGAAATTGTGGAACTTTTGGCTAGCAGCCATTTTTCAGAAGAGTCATTATCATACCTACGGTGTAAAATTCCAGATCACCGGTGTCTGTTGAAAGAGGTATTTCCAGATTTTCGCCTCCTGCCAAAACACCATTATTTAGAACATTATCCAGACATCATTCAAAGATTTGGGCCTGTTGTTGATTTCTGGACCATTAGGTTTGAAGCAAAGTATAGCTTTTTTAAAAGGGTCGTCCATACCTCTCACAATTTTAAAAACATTTTGCTCACTTTGGCAACAAAACAACAACTCACTTTAGCCTACCATCTCAACCTACCAAGTCTTTTTAAACCTGATCTGGAAGTTCAACATTGTTCTGTTGTTTCCCCTAAAACTCTCGAAGACAATATGAAACAGGCACTATTTTGAAATATGGAAATATTACACTTGTCTCTCTAGCAACCCATGCTTATTTAAAAGGCACAAAGTATTCTGAGGGTATGTTTTTGTCCAAAGGGTACACAAGTGGTTTAACAGACTTTGGGAAGTTGGTAAAAATTACAGTAGTAGATGGAAAAGTGTCATCCATCAATGCATCGTACCACGTGTGGTACTTGGAGCACATGCAGAGTTATGAACTTGTAAAAAAGCAACCTTCTGTACTTGAGATTGTAGAACCACATGAACTAAATGGATATCAACCTTTGTATCCATACACAAGAGCAGGGAAACTGATTGTGATGCCAAAAGCCTTCTTACTGCATTAAGGTAGAATTGAACTGCTTTGGATGTTTACTTTGTGGAACTCAGTGTTGCATGGCTATATGTTGCTTGGTTATGTTGCTAGCTTAACATGTGTAGGTTCTCATCGTCGTGCTTCTGCTTTGTTGCATTTGTATCCTCTTTTCACCTCAGGACATCAGAAAGCTCAGATTGGACTCTGTTCCTAAATCCGTTGAGGACCTTTAACTGGTTTTGAAAAACAAACGGCAGCTGAGCCAGTCTTTTGACCTTCACTATGAAGACGAGGACTTCAAGGACTTCTGTAACCTGACATGTGTTGATGATTTTTCAAAGGACAAGGCTACACTGAAAATCACCTTCTGCCCTGATTCCCCTGAGCCATGTTTGGACTCTTGTAGTTCAGGTTTAACATTTTCAGCCTCCTCTTCCACATCTACAATTAGCAGCCAATCAGTGTCTTTTACAGGACGTTTACAGCCGTGGCCAGCAGTCTTTCCAGTTCCCACCTTTTCATTTGATGCAGAGCTTAGGCTTAGGCAGGGAAATTATGCTTTTGAGTCCCATGGAAAACTCCTAGGTCTTTCAAAAGATATGAAGTCTGAAATCCTGGATAAGATGGCAGAGACAATGCTTTCGTTTAAGGCTTACCCTGCGAATGAAGACTTTGAAAGTGCAGCCACCGGTCTTGTTGAAAAACACCCTTGCCTCAAAGAACCAGGTTCCACATCAGGATGGTATGGAGGGAAAATTAGTCTAAAATTGAAGATGGGCAACTATAGGCAGAAGCTGAGAGATGCTGGCTGTCAGGAACTGAAGATAAACTCTGAGAAGAGAGGTCCAGGGGATATGCGAGGAAGAAGAAACAAAGTCAAAAAACCCAGAAGGTCTGAAACAAACTTCCTTCCTGACCTTCCCCAAGGAAGAGATGTTAAAAAACTTGAAGAGGAGCGAGTGATTATTTCCCAAGAAATGAAGAAAGCAAATCCAAATTTGGCTTTCCTCGACAGTGGCATGAGTGCCACGTTTGCATTGAGAAGGAAGGTGATAGTAGAAGAAGAGCCACCTGTAGCAGAAATGAAGGACAGATGGCCTGCCCTTTTTACTTAAAGACAGGTGTGTTTTAGTTATGCCATCTGAATGTCATTTTAAATTTTTTCTATCTTATACTTCATGCCTACAACCTCTTACTATCCCAGATAATTTGTCATGTTACTATGTTGAAAAGATGTTTAAAAAATGTTTATCTTTTTTTCTTCCTAAATCTTTCTTATCTCTAGATAATCAAGGAATTCACCCGTTTGATGTCAGTGGACCTCAATTCATTCTATGAAGGTCTAGATGGCCATCTCCAGAAATTGCTTCTGCTGTACAGGTCAACACGTTTTGAGGGAAACAAGGAATTAATGTCCTTGCTGGAAAGTCTCGACAGGGATGTAAGTTTAACTGTGTTTACATGGAACATTCTCTAAATTCTTTTTTTTAAGTGAAATATTTTCTCTATATTAATATGTGAAAAAAATCAAACTGCTTTCAGTTACTAGTTGTGATAAATCAGTTGTGAGTCCTGATATGGTGACACAAATACATTTCTTGCTTTTTCACAGCCATCAAACCAAAGAAAGAGGGCAGCTGTATTGCTGGGCCTACCATGGTGGATGAAAGAGAAGCCTTTCATGCTCTTGAAGAAGTGTGAGGTAAGAAACATTTCATATTCAAACGTACATGCATAGTTTATTAGAATATAATGTCTTTTTAGATCATAATTGTAAATTATATGAATTGTATATTTCTCCAAAATATCTGACAGAAATATGTTGTGTAATAGCACAGTATTTGAATAACCCCCACTTATTTATAACCTATAACCACTTTTTTTTTCAAGTAGCATTATTACCTTGTCGGTATAATTTGGGGAGTAATCAAAAAACTTATAAAGTTCTATATTTTGTTTAACTCTGCTTACAATGTCTTCAAACTCTTTAAGCTGATATCTATTAGTAATTTGCGGAGCAATTCTTCCATGTAGCCGTTCTTTCTACTTGGCTGAGCTTCCCTAAAGTAGTCTTGTTTGTTTTTCCATGAAGCCAACGGACTCTGAAGATGATCTCATCAGGGGAGTGGTGGTAGGAATCCTTCTTGTTTTAGAAGACATGAGTGACCCACTTCCATCCTCCTATGATGTTGCCATTGTGCTTGAGGCGAACATTGTGATTCGTCACCTATGTGATCTACCAAGCGCTTTTATGACACTGATGGGACTGATGTATGTGCTGAACCTCAACTATCCCAAAGAACTAAAATACACTTTTGAAGTAATTCAGTGTGTTTTCTTGGGAATTGGAATCGACTAGTGCTCTGCTAGGGTTCATTCCCTGAAAAGTACACTTTTCAAGTGAAGAGACTGTTTGAGTTTGTATGAACCAAAGACTGTTTTTGTCCTTTAAAGAAATCTGTTGGCTTCTAATGTCGGGTTGAATGGAAGTTTTTATTAATGTCAGCATGGCAAGTTGTTGTTGTTGAACTTTGAACTCTGATACTGTTCATAGTGTTGCTCTTTGTGTCAGCTGCAGTGGGATGGACTTGCAAAAAAAACTAAAATGAAACTCACCAACATCTACAAAAGGTTAAGTTCAGTTTGTTATCCACAAAACATCTCACTTTTTAGAATATCTTGGAGGTGAGTAGTGTATGATTTAGTTAAACCAACTGGTTATTGTATGAATAACTATTCATACAATAATCACTGCATTAGTTTACTCTGATATTCTTGTTGCTTAACTCTACATCTTTAAATGTCAGTGGCAAGTGTACCTTTTTGTATTTGTTGTAACTTGCTTAAATATTGTACCTCTTGTTTAAACAGATTTTAAGAGGCATTTAAAATGTTTTGAAACAGATTTTGTGTCATAACAAAACTTAAGACCATATTTGTTTTTGCTTTTCAGTTGTGAGAAATATGTAAATGTGTATAAAAGCATGAAATGATTTCTGAAATAAATTTTTGAAGAAACTGTCACATTCATCTTGAAACATTTCCACTAGTGATGGGAAGTTTGGCTCCCCAAATGGCTCCTTACATTTTATTTCTTAAATTAATTTATTACCAAAAACATGTGTAAAATGAATTGCTAATCTTCAAAAAAATTGCTTCAAATGTTTATTATTTATATGGCCTATCATTTTCCCCATGGAATATAGTGCTAGAAAAAAATACATGTTAAAAGTACAAGAACAAACTATGTAAAATTAGTGCTGTCAAGAGATTAAAGATTTTTTTAGAATTAATTATGATCTGTAATTAATTAATCAATTTTTTTAATCTCACCTAATAATTGCTGAGAAAAGACCTCATCCTGAGGTATTTTCATTTAACTGCATCACACTATAGTCACAGACCAAAAGATTTATATATATATATATATATATATATATATATATATATATATATATATATACATATTGTCTAAGCCGCCATTGCTAATTGAAACTAGCCTTTGTTGAATCGCCACGCAGTCTTTCTTGGTCTTCCTTTGTGAACCGATCGCGCCAATTGATAAGGCTTGAGTGATTGATCGCATTGAGGGGGTAAGCTAAACCCCCCCTCATTCGCTCGCTGTCTCCCACACACACACACAGTACACACACACACGCCGCAAACACACACGCCCCTTTCCCTCGACGTTAACTTTGTTCTATATTTTTGCATGCGTTAGAATAGATGGAAATTACAAATGAAATGTAATCTGTAAGGTTGACCTATTTCATTAATAAATTCCCTTAATTAACGAGAAGTTTCCTGTTCTATTTCAGTGTGTGTTGTAAAGTTTGTTAAATCCTCGCGGACGGACTCCGCCCTTTCAGAAAAGACTGACAGTCTGGTTTAATTACAAGTATCTCATATATGAGATTGGTGCCCCGATGATCTTTAATAAACAGGTTAAACTCGAACGTCATCAATAATTATAATAATATTAATTTATTGATTATAATTATTGATGCTCAGAAAACCAAACACCTTTTTTTTATTAATAGTTACAACACAGTTATGGCATTTATGTCCTCCCCATGTTCTTGGCAAGGAGTCATCCAGTTTGTGGTCTCAAAAACAATCCTGCAGGGCTTCTTCAGCTTCATGTGACCATTTCTCACTGTTCGCTTTGTCAGAGGTTGCCTCTGAACAAGTGATTTGTATTCTGAGCAGAGAAAAAATAAGATTGGGATCTGATTGTCCCAGAGGAGGTCTTGGTTTGGACATGTATGCATCCTTTACATTTGCATAAAACAAATCCAAGGTCTTGTTTTCTCTTGTGGAGCAGCTGACAAACTGTTAAAATGATAGAGATGTAGTAGAGAGGCAAAGAGAATTCGTGAAAGGAAAAAAAATAGGGTGAGGGAAAGGAGCTCAACACCAAAGATACATTTACAAAATAAAAATGTAACCTTGCAAAGAGCCACTCAGCAATTACACAAAAGGTTGGATTTATCATGTTGGATTAAGCTTTCTGACTCAACTGCAGAACACCACTAGGGAGACAAGTTGTACAATTAATAAGTTTTATTGAAACAATTGACGAAGATTATGATGAGGACTGCTGGAACCAGGAACACTGCAATGGAGACGTGAGGAACTGCAGAAAGGGAAGTCCATGGGTGAGACAGAATATTTATATGATTGAGACTGTTTGCATGTACTCAGGCAAAGCTTATTTGACAGGTGGTGGATCAAACGCCAAGGAGAGAGGGCTGGGCGTCCAGGATGTCTGTGGGAGCTTCCTGCTGGATTCCAGGTGACACGAAGGAGGTGGATCCTGGGAGCGAAGACTGAGCATGGAGGGCGGGCTGGCAGAGTTTGGAACTTAAGCTTTGAACACTGAAAAACTTGGAGCTTGAAGGCTGTCGGATGTGGATTGAAGCCCAATGCTTGTGAAGAAGCTGGAGAACTGATCACGAGAACATTACTTCGAGGAAACCTTGGAAGGAGCACAGGTGAGTTAAACAGTGATGAGAGCTTCAATGAGCTGCAGCTGTGAAGGCTGCAGAGTAGATAAAAAACAGACAAAAAATATCAAACTCCTAACATGATTGTTGTAATGCCATTAAATGCTTCTCAACTGATTATTGTAAAATATATAATTATTTTTCAAAATGCCTTTTTTTTTAAATCTAAAAGTAGTTTAGCTAAAATAATGACAATAAGTAAAAGCAGCTCTTTTTTTTTTAAACTGACTCTCCTTTAACATTTTTATGTTATCTTCTGAGAGACGCTTGTCTCACTTCATATAACCAGCCTACTTGGTTGAATGAAAATGGTCTTAAATCAGCATTTGCCAGGGGTATGAATAATGTTAAGTCCAATAATCAGACAAGTCTGTTCAGTCTAGTAGGTCTGCCAGCCATTTAAAGTAGGTGTTTTTGTTGGTGCTGCTAAATGATCTGACAGAAAATGATTAATTCTAGCTAACTGCATTCACACTTTAACATCAATGAATGATGAATGAGAGCATGTGTGTGTATGTGTATGTGTGTGTGTGTACTCGTGGGTATACAGTTACGGTTGGTCTTTCACTGATAGCTACGTGTATATGCTAACTCTCCAGTCACTGATCAATTGGTGAGTGCTTCGATGCAAATCTACTGAGCTGCTGCAGTGCTTTGTCTGGCTCATTAATATCTACTAAACTAATTACAACTGTCTTATTGATTTCCCTTCTGTCATTTTCCAAAATCCAATTAGGTTTTAGTTATTCTAACCTCTAGGGAATATTATAGCTAATATCTAATAATTCTATCACTTCCATCACTGGCCTTTTAAGGAAAAATGTCAAATAGATCCACGTTTTAAATGGTAAATGGACTGGACTTATATAGTGCTTTTTTAATCATACTGACCACTCAAAGCACTGTACACTGATGCCACATAACCCCCTTTTGCACTCACAAATGCACACACATTCATAAACTGTTACAGAGCAACATGAGGTTAAGTGCCTTGCCCAGGGGCACATCGACATGTGACAGGAGGAAGCTGGAATTGGACCTACATTGCAAGACAACTAATCTACCTATTGAGCAATCGGCGCCCCCAACTTTAACTAAACCTTCATTTTATACCGTCTACCACAAAGCAGGCTCCTTTGGGGGTCTGTTCAATTCTATTCTATTCTATTCTATTCTATTCTATTCTATTCTATTCTATTAAACTTTTCTGCCAGTAGAATCTAATGAAACGAAGTGTCTGTCTGTGTGTGTGTGTGTGTGGGTGTGCGTGCGTGCGTGCGTGCGTGCGTGTGTGTGTGCATAAGTGCGTGCGTGCGTACGTGCTAGTGCATGTGTGTGGTATTGATCCCTACTGTTGTGATTGGCCTCAGGCTGGCTACTGGCACAGAGAAGATGCTTGTCATTTTATTTTTGTTGTTCTACTTCACTGATTAAAGCGCCTGCACTTGTTTTTTCATCTTCCTAAACTTAGAATTCTGTTAATTATAAAATTATTTGGTGCCAAGCTGTTGGATTTTATACCAGGTAACATCAGTTTTCTCAGCATAAAGCTCAAACTTACACAAAGCCTTTTATAAAAACTGAAAAATATTAAGTCATTTTTTCACTTGTAAGTTATTTTAACTTTTTTTCCCTTTCACAGCAGATTGACAGTTAGGCCCAAAGTATTCATACCCCTGGCTCAATCTTTCAATGTAACCAACATGTTTCAGCTGACTGGAAGTAATATTCCTGTTTTGAAGCAGCCCAATCAGTCCTAACCTAATTCTGAAAGAGAATCTTTGTAAGGAGCTAAAGATTGGGTGATGGTAAAAAGCCTTCCTACCTCAAAGACTTGGAGCTTATGCAAGAACGATTTGATTGCTCAAATGCCACTAAAGATTGTTCTACCGATTAATGAAAAAATGATAAATCATCTTTGGCATGCCAGTTTTTTGTTAAATTGTACATGAAAACAGATTTCAGTATTTTTTTTTCAATACTGATACTGCTTACACATTTGTTGCACTGTCTTTAAGTATTAAGGTCATTGTAGATTAAAGGAAAAAAATGGCCACGGAGAAGTAAATTTCCACCTGAAAACTCAGAAACGTTTAGATTAGTCTCAGACGAGCTGTCAGCGCTAGAGCTGGTGGCTAGCGGCTGGCAACCCCTGCTTGCTCCAGGGAAGGCCTCAAGCCTCGGCCTCACGTTAAAACTCTAAGGCCATTTTGTTTCTCTGAACTTGACCATCAATTGATACCATGTAAGGGTATAAAAGCATACCATCACATGTAACGTGAGATGGTAAGACAATAAAAGTTCCTTGAATCCTTGAATTGCATCTGCAATGTTTTTTCGTGTTCGGATGTTAATCGTGCACTTATTGGACAAAGATTGCTTGCTGTGGTATTGATTGAACTACAGACCATCCAACAAGTCTGCTCCATTTTTTTCTGTAAGTAAGATTATATTTCTGCTGTGCATTAAAGATAATGCTGCTTGGTCAAAAATGGGTTAAAATGATCACATTTCGTCTGTACTTTACATATTGATTATTAAAATTTGTTTTAATTAAAATTCATTTAGTTTTAGTGACTCCAACTTGATAATTTTTCCTTCCACTAAATTTACTTTTCTCTTTTTTTGTGTACTACTTTCTGTTGGCACGTCACATCAGGTCCTAATAAAATTCCGTAGAGTTTGTGGTTGGAAGGAGACAGAATGCTGAAAAGTTCTAGAGGTGTGAATACCTGTTCCAAGTTGGGATTCTTTTTAATCAAAACAGACTGAACAGACTGCTTTTCCCAGCATTCCTAAGTGTCTGCGGACAGTACATCACAAAGTCCATAAAAGCCAGCAACTGGCAGCCATGTTTGCCTTTCCATGCCAGCCTTGCCAGCTTACAGAGGTGCAACTTTACAAGTGAATCCCACTCTACTTCTGCCCTCCTGGGCGAGAAGGAAATCCCTTTAAACTTTTGAAGTACAAGCTGAACAGCTCTAAGACTTCTGTTAGCATATCCAGGGCAGTTCTTCCAGAAGACGGCAGACGTCAACCATTGGAGTCGACTCGAGGCCGTTTGACTGGTTTGGACACGTTTTTCTTCCCTTTCCTTGTGGACCAGACTTTTGGGACCGATTGGACGAAGAATCGCCTCAAGGTAGGATCAAGCCTGTTCATTTATGCTCCTCTTTTGTGTCTGGGCATTGATAAGTTAAAACGATTGAGATATCGTTTCATAGAGTTGGTTTGATGTGTACTGAATGCTGAAACCGCTGTTTGTTTACTAATGCCGCTGAACCCATGTTTTGTGAAGTGCTGAATTTGCTGTGTTTAAAACTGGTTGTATTCAAAGTGGGTATCTTTTTTCTTTCTTTTCCTTGCTTTTTCCCTCTGCTCTGTTCACACTCTATCACATCTACCGTACTGTACAAAAGTTTTAGGCAGGTGTGAAAATTGCTGTTAACAAGGAATGCATTCAAAAATGGAAAAGTTTATCATACATTTTTCATCAATCAACAAACAGCAATGAATGAACCAAAGAGAAATTTTAATTTAGAGAGAGAAGTTGTTTGTACTTATTCTGGTGTGTGTGGGGTGTGTGTGTGTGTGTGTGTGTGTGTGTGTGTGTGTGTGTGTGTGTGTGTGTGTGTGTGTGTGTGTGTGTATAGTTATACTTTTCCACGACGTTGAATTAATTAGAAATTAATGGTTAGGTGACTCAAACATTTTTGCACTTCCTGTTGCACAACACCCAGGTGTACCCCACCTCTCACCCAGTGACCAGTGGAGGGGAACGTCATTCCTCCTCACATCCCTGCAAGGATAAGTGAGTATATACAATGGATGGATGGATGCTCTCTTCCATTAGGCCATTGCATGAATACCGTTTTGGGACTATGCTCCCAGCAGTGAGTTCTATAGACATAGTGTTAAAAAGAACCTTCAGCTACAGACTCTAAAATGATCTAATCCAATTTTTTTCTATAAAAATTAAGAATGCCAATCAGTCTTCTGTTAGAGGACTTGAAGGTCTTTGTCAACAGAATTTTTTTCTTTTTTTTGTGAACATTTTCAAATGTTGTTCATCCCAGTGTTATTAATGAGCACACATTTATCTGTGGCAGATTCAAGCTGTTGATCTTTTCTTACATACAGCAACCACAGGACATGTTTGAAATCGTTAAAAAAAATTAAAAAAGTATTTAAAAAAACAACAATAACTAAGCCAACTGGTCACTTCCTTCCTGAAAAAAAAAATCAAATAAACGCTACCCTCTTCAGGTAAATAAAGCAGGCATTTTCAGGGGCGACACTTCATGTTATTCAAGCAGTGACATCAATTTTTAACCAGAACTTGAAACTAGTGAAAGAAAGACGGTGACAGAGAAATAGGGTTGGTTGGAGAAAGGAGGGAGAAAATCATTTTTACAGCTAAATGAAATTAGCAGCCTTAAAGAGCCTAAGGGCAAAGTGAAGTTCTGTCCCCTGGGGCTACACTTTACAGAAGGAAGAAATGAATTAAGCTTCAGTGGATATTTTCCCCTCCTCTTTCCCTTTTTTATAATCCCTCCCACTCTTTAGTTGTTTCACATATGTAGGGTAAGTAAAAGAGAGGGGGTTGAGAGGGTGAAGGAAATAAAAGGGTATAAAAGCAGGTTTTAAAGGTGAGAAAAAGTAGAAGTGGAGCTCATGAATTTTTTTTGCCAGCTTTCATTTTGTTTCAAATGTAAACTGTAAAAACTGGAATATTTCTTCATCCACTTTTCTTTCCTTTCGCTTTTGTCTTCTCTTGTATGCTGGAAAGGATCGAGTCATGAACCCAGGGGCATTTACCAGCTCTGGCCCCCTGTCCTGGGCTATGTACCTGATGAGGAAAGGCCAGACAGGGAGCGGACTCTTTGGTAAAGTTTTCATCACCATTTGTTTTCTATAGTTTGGAGTGAATAAATGAAAACAATTAGCATTCATTTCTGTTATGTTTTTCCAGGGAAGCATGTTCCATGTATAGTCTTGATTTCTGCACCACACCCCTTGTTTCCACTGTGATGCCTGATGGTGTCTTACTTAAATTTCTGTTGCTGCTACAGTTGGTTGCAGAATAAACCAAACAAAAATATTTAAACACAACAAATATGACCCTGTCTTCTTCTCAGACAATATTGAACTGTGGCTGAAAAGTGAATAATACATAATGACCTCTAATGATGTCTAAATGGGGGTGACGATGTTTGAGCTTTATCTAATAGCCTAACAAGGCCTGGCTCTCAAAGTTTAGATGGCACCTTTGGACTAAAATTCCCTTTTCAACATATTTCTTTGGGTTTAAAAGGCAAGGGATGGATTTAACCTTAAGTAGTGCTAATTGGGCTACAGTGTAGAACGCTTTGACTAGAAAAGCGATATATAAGTTCAGTCCATTTACCATTTAAAAAGATGGGCATGAAGTGTTTGAGATGTTGTGGCTAGTGTTATTAAGATCAGTTGGTGGAAACAAAGCAGCCAGAAGAACCCCAGATGTAACACACAGGCACGACTCTGCAACAGTGAAATTGTAAGACTAAGGATGAAGATGATGATGACTCAGCCATTTAGCAATATCAGCTGAGGTGACTCAAAAGAATTTGGGTAACTCAAAATCTTTTGCTTTGGGTTAAAAATCTATGCATTTTTACTCTTTGTGTAAAAGCAAAGGGTGAAGCTCTATGACATTCTCAGGAAGTTTGATAGGTGATTTAGACTGTGTATAGATTCTGGATCAGAGGACATCAGGGAAGATCATATTACGAGCTGGTCTATGGGAAATGCTAGATGACTGAAATTTAACACCACTCCCCCTGTCATGTTCCTTTGTTTCCTTTAACATCTTTCTTTTGGGTTGTTTGCCTCAAGATATTATTTTTATTAGGCAACATTTAAGACTTGAACAATATTGATGAATAATTTCCTGTTCAAGCGTAATGTAAAATATTTTAAATCACTTTAGCACTCATAATTTTAATTCTGTAAATAATCTTAGCAAGCAACAACATTTATGTATTTATTAGAACTTATGATTATTAATAATTCGTGCTGATAAATATTTCTGGTAGGCAAAATGGCAAAAGTATATATGCCACTTTACACACTTTTCCACAATTAGTCACTTTATATCCAGAAAGGTACAATAAGTGATTCTTTAATATTTTTTACAAATAAAAATCAGAAAATATTGAAGTGTTTTAGTACTCAGCCCCTTTCAGTCCAATACCCCTAAATAAACTCAAGTACCTTCAGATGTTGGTAAACAGAGTCCAGCTCTGTTGACACAACTAATAACCATGCACTCTAAAAATCATATTTTTATTGAAGAGTGTTAAGAAGAAAGACCTTGTTGAAAGAAGATTAAAAGAAGTCCTGTTTGCAGTTTACCACAAGCCATGCAGAGGATAGAGCAAGCATGTGGAAGAAGATGCTCTGCAAAGAGGAGACCAAAATTGATTTTCTTTGTCCTCATGTGTAAATTAACATTGCACATTCTTCATGAATATGCCAACCCCTCAGTTAAGCGAAGTTATGGCAACATTGTGCTCTGGGGAATGTTTTTCTTTATACGGGACTTTAAAGCTGGTTTAGTGTTGAAGCTCGCTACCCACAACTCAGGTAGGATTATCTGTCCACAGAATATATTTTAATCTCTATTACTCCAAAAATCTCTCCTTTGTGGAAGAGTGGTAAGAAGAAAGAAGAAGTTTTGTAATTTACTGCATGTTACCAACACCATCCCCACCAAGAAAACACATGGTGGCAGCATTATGCTGAGAAGCTGTTCAGAGTTGATGGGAATATGGACGGAGCTAAATCCAGAACAATTATCGAAGAAACCCTGTTACAGGCTGCTGAAGACTTGAGACTGGAGTGAAGGATCACCTTCCAATTTGACAAGGACCCTAACCATACAGCCAGATATACAATGGAGTGGTTTAGATTAAAGCAGTGATGTGTTTGAATGGTCTATTCAAATTCTTGACTTAAATCCAACTGAAAAATCTGGGGCAAGTCTTGAAAACTGATGTTCACAGATGTTCTTCATCCAATCTGACTAAACTTGAGCTGTTTTCAAAAGAAGAATGGACAAATGTTTTAGTCTGTAGATGTTCAAAGCTGCTAGAAACACACCCCAGAAGATCCTGTAACTTTTTGCTCTTTGCAAAAAAGATTTTTTTGTGCCAGTCTAAGAAATAAAATCCCAATGTTATACATTAAGGTCTGTGGTTGTTAAGTGTAAACAAATTTACCCTGTCTAAATATATTTGCAAAGGACAAGTATTGGTTAATTTATTAATTATTGTTATCTTACCCCTTATAGTGTTAAGCAACTAATATAGACAAAATATAATAGAAATATATGACCATATGGATATTTGCAATGATTATTCATGTCATGTCCATCTATGGTCAAGACAAGAGATGGAGGAGTTACATTTTTAATAGTCCGCCCTGTGGCTAGAGACAGAAGATGCAAAGGCAAAGTGGCATTTACCTAAAACTGTGACAGCATGGACAGGGGTTTAATATCTGAACCAGTCTTCCAGCTGTGCAGTAATGTCAAATTCCTTCCTAGCAAATGATCCAAAGCTAAAAAAAATACTAAATGCTACTTCCATTTTCAGGGGAAAAACCAGAGAGGTATGATTTTTTTCCCCCCACAATTAAGTAGCTGTTCAATTTAAAGACATATTTTTTTGTGTTTTTATTGGTGTCATTTACACTCCAGCTACTGAGTAAAAAACTTTTATGAACTGCATTATACAAATTATCATACATTTTTGTTATTTTTAGGCCAAAAATGTTTACTTTCTTCCCATAAAATTTTAATAGGCTATCTGAGAGCAAATACAAATATTTACTTTTTATCCCATATTGCCTATTCAAATATTGAATTCTAGGACTAGATGAAGAATATATTTTTATACAACTATAAAGCAAAAGAAAGGAAGATATTTATAACAAAAATATAAATATGTCAATAAAAATTTTCCTTTATACATTTAATCTAAATATAAATTTCCTAAAACTTTAATTTATTTTCAAAATCAAAGATGATAAAAACATGTCAAAACGTGAGCAGATATTTAGATGAATGAATAAATCAAACTGAAATAGCCTACGAGATAATAACTGAAATATGACATGTCCCCTAAAAAATAGATTTATCAAATAATTTAATGTTAAAGATTCTTAAATAGTAATGAAAAATCAAATAAACAGGAGCAAGGATTAATGTTAATTATATATATTTAGAGCAACTGGATTGATTTGGTGAATATTGACTGAAATATACAGGATGGGTAAAATGAACGAGTTTAACTTGGTCATTTTATTTAGAACGGAATCAATTTTGCTGAGTTTGTTTTAAACATTTAGGTTTCAGTCTTTCCATTTGTCAGATTTTGCAGGAACAATTTATTGTTTAAATCGTAGAGTTAATCTGAGAGTATATGTGTTAAATGTACCACTGCCCCCTGCTGGACTCGCACGGTACTGAAAGTGTGACTTGAGTGAGCAGCCTTCCCAACACATAACTTTTATTTCTGGATTGAGATCAGTACACGAGATAGTCTTGGCTCCAGTGAACTTCATTGTATTACTTCCTGACTTTTAAAACCCTTTACATTTACAAACATTATAAACCGTATATTTCGGGCGGACGAAGCGCTGGTTGGTCAATTCCATTTAGGTTTAACCTGTGACGAGCTTCCTGATTGGCTAATAGCTAAGCCCTGCTGTTCGTATGGAAATTCTGATCTGTGCCGGTAAACTCTTGTTGAGTCCAGCAGGATGGCCATTCATATGTCGAAAAGGCTAAAGCTGAGAGAGAGAGAGAGAGAGAGAGAGAGAGAGAGAGAGAGAGAGAGAGAGGAGAGAGAGAGAGAGAGAGAGAGAGAGAGAGAGAGAGAGAGAGAGAGAGAGAGAGAGAGAGAGAGAGAGAGAGAGAGAGAGAGCTGCTTCACACCAGCACATCTCCTTTTTCTCTCCAACTTCTCCTTTCACTTCCTAGTTGTTGGGAAGCCCAGTTTCTGTTCCAGAGCAGCTGCTCAAAAAATCGATCACAGATCTTAACAAACCACTTTCTCTTTTGGAGAGCTGAGCCTCTTGGGGTTGCAGTCTGACGCATCCGGTGCGTCTGGGATTTTACCCAAACACCAGAATAACCCAAAAATCAAGGAGCAACCACCAACTCTGCACATCTCAAAGAGTACCGAGGACTGTGGGAAAACTGCGGGCTGCGACTAAAGATCCTGGAGAGCTCTGAGGTCGTATTGCGGCACTGTGGTGCACAAATGGTTTTCCTATGGGATGCAAAATACGGTAGGCCCGCACGGGTTTCTGTCCTGTCTTCCAGTCTGGCTCACTGTTCTTCACTGAGCAGGAGAGCATTCTCGCCAAAGACCTAAACTATTAAAGCGTAATGCATCACTTCTTTCCCTAAAATCACTGGACGTATTTTTATGACTTCATCAGTCCAGACAAAAAACAAAACAAACATACGTTAAAACTGGACTTTCCCCGTACCGCTTTCAAATTAGACAAAGATGCTGAAAAGCGTTTCAGTCTCGTTAAGAGGCGGCGTCGCCTTCCTTGTCTGTTCAATGAAATTGCTAGTTTCCCTGAACTGTTAGAAGATGAAAAAAAACTTTTATCCTTAATTTTCTCACAAATGTAAGATTTTCTTTGATTAAATTATTAGACGCTAAGAAAAAGTCTTGAAAATATTTCTCACATAAGTTCCCAAAGAGCGCAACCTGGTGTGATGGCTGGATTCAAAAATTTTAATTAAAATTTCAATATTTTTATTTAAAAAAGAGTATTTTAATTTTATATATGCAAATTTTAAAATTGTATCTAATTTAATTTGGGTTTTTATTTTAGATCTGGGGAGTACATCCCCCTCCTGGATAATGAGAAAGCATGGAGAAAAGAATTTTGAGTTCCCAGAATATATTCTTTTATCTTAGTTTCTATTTTGTAAACCGTTTTTTGTTTTTTAAAAAGTTTTTATTTGTTACTTTATGGTTGGATTTTAAACTTAACCCACATAAACTCACCCTCAGTACATATTTTAAAAAGTGTTTTTTTCTGTTTAGACAACCAGTAGTCTGGTTTAAACTGGACGTTTGGCTTTTATTTTTTCATTTTTATAAACAGAATGAAAATATTAAAGATCACAAATTGTGCTGTATAGACTGTTTTTACAGAATGCACCAAACATTGCAGGATTATGTGAAGGAACACAGCTCCATAAAATATACTGGAAATAATTTAAAAGTGAAATTGATAGCAAAAATTACTACTGCATACAAACACAATTCAGTAGAAATCTTTCTTATTTGCAGCTTGGGTCTGTTCTCATTAGCAGTTGAAGTCTCTTTGGCCTTTATCTGTCCATTGTGTGTGATTTTTGTTCTTTCTTCTATGGCGGCAATGTTCTAAAAGTCTCAAACTCTTCACGCTTTAAAACAGAGGGCTTAGACCCAGTTATTTACAGTCACCTTGGGGGACTTATACTTTACTGTGGCTAAATCTGTAGAAACGTGGTGCTTTGGAATATAATGTAAGTATATTTTTCTTAATTAATGCCTCTATGCAAAACATGCTATTTTTACAACTTCTTTTTCTAAGAGATTTTGATCATGAACAGATACTATTGATCACATTCTTCAATGTGGCTCGGTCAAAACTGTAATCTAGTATACTGTAGCTGACCCAAAGACTCAATTTTGGAACCGCATGTCTGGTAAATATTTGTAAGAAGCCTATCGTTTTATACAAGCTGTGGAGATAAGCTCGCTGTTGTAAATGGTGGCAAGTATTAATTTGTGGTTTAGCCCAAAATGATTCATAGCAGCCCAGTCCTGACTTTAATTTGTGTAAGGAGCTAAAGATTAGTGGATGGTAAGGTGGCCGTCCAACCTTAAAGACCTTAAGCTCATCACCCAAGATAGATTATCCAAATACCTGAATCAAACTTGCAGAAAGCTGTTCAAAAGTTAGAGTATTTTTTCACTGTAATCCTGGTAAAGTTTTTTATTGATTGCTCAGTGGGGAATAAATAATTTTAAACATATAATTTTTATTCAAATCTAAATAAAATCAGATTTTTTTTTCAGAACTGATAGCTTACTGTTTTTAAGAAAATAGTCAAATAAAAATATATCTTTTGAATCCTAACCCCTTCTCCTGGAAAATGTTCCCAATGTATGGATCATTTTGAGCTTAACTCTGGGTCCTCATCCAGCTTTGTGTGTTACAATTACAGTTGTTATTATAGCCCTGACTTTTGATGTGGGCAAGATGAAGAGAGTTGCGATTTTCCTGCAGATGTTCCCACATTTGCAGTACTTTAATGGCATGTTTGCTTGTCTTCCCCATTTGAAGAACTTATGTACCCATGTTACGTCACATTCATACCCCTTGGCAAACAGGAAATCGTGAATTGCTCTTGAAAAAAATGTCAACATTTAGATCAACCCAATAAGGTTTAAATTATAAAAGTTCTTTAGGTCTATTTATTTATAGCAATTAACAAATCTGCCAATATTTGTGACTGAGGGGATTCTTGTTATAAAAAACTAACACGGGATATATAAATATTCAAAATATTATAAGGTTATGCTGCTGTGACAAAAAATCACAATGACAGATTTTCAGGTCCCTTACAAAGGGGGGATGTCCAAATGAGCTGCATATAACTATTCAGAGGAATATTAATTGTCCTCAGACATTAATTACCATCTAAAATCCAGTTATCCCTATGTTTGTAGAAAAATGAATAAACTGTTATTAAAAAGTGTTTACTAATTGTTCTAAGTAAAAAATATTTACATATTTTCACCATTTATTTTTCTTAAATATTATCTAGCATCATTTAAAAAAACAGGTGAAATATATACACTCACACATATATGTATATACACACACTATGACTCATACCACCGTGTTATTTTTCTCCCAGATCCAGCCCCTGGCAGGCGATATACTCCCCCCTCCACTTCTCTCGCCTCAGGGGGGAAAATGGCTGAGGCCTTGCCTCTAGGAGCCCAGGAGGCTGGTGGGGGGGCCACTGTAATGGGCAAATTCCGTATTGCGGACCACGGCATGGCTGAAGTACAGTTACACACTGTTCAACGAATCAAGTGTTTTGATTTATAATTAATAAAAAAAAATTTGATGCCCTTTTTTAATCTTTGTAGATGATTTCTGATCATCCAGGAGAGCTGGTGAAGACTGACAGCCCGAATTTCCTCTGCTCTGTGCTGCCCACCCACTGGAGGTGTAACAAGACCCTTCCCATTGCTTTTAAGGTGTGTATCAATACCGATTAATATTTACGGCCATATTTAGCGCGCTATGTTTTTTAACCGTGTTAATCTAATTTTGTGTTAAATCTTTAATTTTACTGTTTCTGCATGTGATTTGCTTTTAAATAAAATTTGCTTATATGCTTTGGGCTTCTTGTGCTTGAGTTGTTAGGGTTTAGCCACACCCTGAAGTGGACGTTGAGTTGCAGACAGTGTTGCCAATTTAGCGCCTTTGTCGCTATGTTTAGTGAGTGTTTAAACTCGTCCAGTGACTCTTTTTCAAAAAAGGGACTAGCGAACAATCTAGCGACTTTTTCTGGGGTTATTGGAGAGTTTTGTGTTTAAGCATGTATACTGTTTCATTCACTGAGCTGTGGTGCAGCCATGGGCTGCCGTCTCAGAACGTTCACAGCACGCAGGCAGTCTTTGCACTGCACCTCCGCTCGCCCCCAGGTCCATCTGTACTCAGAGCAGATATTTACCCCACTGAGTCCAGAATGTTAATAAGTCGCGCGTGCTCGAAGTTACAGGCAGGCAGCACTGGGACTATTCTCAAAAACAGAAAAATGTAAATTGCTAGGACTGCATCTGTTAGTCTGTTAAAAACAATAAATTACTTCATAAAGCCACTTTTTTGTTATACATTTGTTCTGCCACAATAATGTAATAAATTTAAATGAAGAGATGATGGCTTTTCTCAGCAATTTTTAGGTGCGATTAAAAAAAGAGATCAATTAGATTATTTAATTACATATTATCTGTAATGGACTGGCGACCTGTCCAGGGTGTACCCTGCCTCCTGCCCCATGACTGCCGGAGATAGGCACCAGCCCCCCCATAACCCCCGGATGAGTATAAATAATGGATGGATGGATGGATAAATAATTAATCTAAACTTTTTTTAATTTTATGACACCACATATTATATGTATATGTGTATATATATATATATATATATATATATATATATATATATATATATATATATATATATATATATATACACAGTGTGTATATCTGTGTATATATATATATATATATACACAGTGTGTATATATATATACACAGTGTGTATATATATATATATATATATATATACACAGTGTGTATATATATATATATATATATATATATACACAGTGTGTATATATATATATATATATATATACACAGTGTGTATATCTATGTATATATGTGTGTTATATATTTACTTTCAATGTTGAAGACCTGAGATATGTATTTTGCTGCTGTGGTTATATCTGGTTAAGATGAAATGTCACTGAAATGTCGTGCTGGATTTATTTTCTGCCTTTCTATGTAACTATTAAATCTGTTCATGCTTCAGAATCAATACAGTGGACCCCTGCCTATTTACGAATTTTTGCATAGAGCACGGCTTCCACTATGCGTATTAATAATATTAAGGTATATTTGTTGTTTGAACCATCAAGGCAGGCAGTTGTAACCGTTTTTAAAAGAGGTCTCCAGTATTTGTGGAGTTTAGCTATTTGAAGGTGTGCAGGGGTCCACTGTACATTCACTAACACAAACATCAATCAACAAACAATTTATGAAGGGCTTAATTGTTTGACTATGCTCAAAATATTTAGTTTGTCTTTTTCAGGACTAAATATAATCCCTATCAAAGACTGTGATGTTTGCAAGAAAGCTATTAATATAATTGAATGCTAATAAAAATAGGTGAAAATATCAAACATTTTTTCATTATTATATGCATTTCCAACATCTTACTCCTACATGAGCACTTTATTTTCTTTATTAATTTCCAGCATTCTGAAAGCCTCTAAGTCTGCTGTTTCATTTGTTTCCAGTGTATTCACTCACATGTGAATGTATGGGGGGAAGCTTTTCACCTCTTTGAGACTCAATGCATTTGTGGAAAAGCATCTGTAAGCTGCAGAATACAGATTGATTTATTGAGTTTTATGCATTAGTCTTCCCACATGCATTTCTCTGCTTGTTTGTGAATTTGGTACATAATGCATCATTATGGAGCCTAATGAGTGGCTGTAACTACCGCTTACTGAAAATGGATGTGATGCACATATAATGCACATTTCATGCACACCCACAAAAGTGCCCATCTAAATGCATGTTATAGCACAAACATGATAGGTATGGAGACAGGTATTTCCTATTTTTTCTACAAATATCTGCATACACTAGATTTGTTTGTTACATTTATTTTTGCTTGGTTTTCCACTCTTTCACTGCCCTTAATGTTGGTTTTTATTATTCATAATGCAAACATCAACATGTGAATATTTTGAAGTATGTTACAATACATTTTTAACTCAGAGAAAAATGGCAGCTTGTCAGTCAACACAGGTTGCAGTTGTTTGCTTAGAGAGCTCCATGTTAGAAGAGAAACCATCCATAGTACCATATCTAACCTGGAAATTTGCACAGCGATGGTAGATTAGCATTTTTATGGAAATAAGCCTTGTTGAGAATCAACAACAGCAGGGCGTTAAAGAGGAGAATGGACTTTAAACCCCTAGCTTTAAACTTTCTAAAGTATTTACACCCAGTAGGCTACCTTTTTGGGATTTTGTCCCATCCCTACCACTAACCTCAATTGATTTCAGTATATGGTAAACTAGCACAAAGCAATGCATTGTTGTGAAATGTGTTTGATTGTATGAAAAATGCTCTATAAATAAAGTTTGATCAAATAGTCAATCAAATCATTTTGTTGGACTTTGACTAGGCCATTCTAACACTTGAATCTGCTTTAAACCATACATTGCTTCTCTGGTTGTAAGCTTAGGGTGGTTTTCGTGCTGGAAGGTGAACATCCACCCCAGTTTCAAGGTGTTCAGCGCTATGTGTGGATGTCCATGTCTTGGTAGGTCTGCAGTGGGTGCATCCTCTTTCCATGTTCACATGATGGATCGAAAAGAGCTCTGTGAGATGTTCAAAGCCTGGGATCAGAATTAAGAAGGTTAAATAAAAATGTATCCAAATATTTTTCAAATTTTGTATTTGGAAAAGAAAGATGTTGAAAATCCGGAATTATTTTCCCTTCGATTCACAATTATGCATTACTTTGTGCTGGCATGTCACATGAACACCATGATAGAATCCAATAAAGATTGTGGTTTGAATGAGACAGAATGTGGAAAAACTAAAGGGGGTTTATACTTTAATACTTTTGGATGATTACACAAAACAATTACTGATGTGTCCCGCTGTACTAAGCAAGACCCAAAAACTGAAGTGTCTTGTCTTGTTAAATAGTGTGATTATGATACTTCAACATTTAAGCAAAGCAAGTGGGTGAACCCAACAAGAACCAAACTTTTTTTGCTTTGCTACAGAATTGGCATATATTCTGTAACTGGATAAATAAGATTGCAACATATTTTTCAGAAATTTTAGCCATTTCCCAGTAAACAAAAAAAAACATTTCAATGTATTTAAAATTTGATTCTAACAAGACAAAAGTTTGTCCACTGTCATAGTTTTGTTTGGTGTTTGTCACCAGATAGTAACCCTGGGCGACATTCCTGATGGCACCTTGGTAACAGTGATGGCTGGAAATGATGAGAACTACTCAGCAGAGCTCCGCAATGCCACAGCTGTCATCAAGAACCAAGTGGCCAGATTCAACGACCTGCGCTTTGTCGGTCGCAGTGGGAGAGGTATGGAAACATGGTATAAAACATGAAATTAAAAATGTTAGAGAGGGTCTCTGGGTACTCCTCATCTCGCCCTGGTTGAAATTTATTGGACTTTTTTTTAACAAGTACTTAGTGCTGAATGGATAAAGTAGGGGAAGTACACATGAATAAGAACAGCATTCATTCAACTTCCTCTTAGCATTTCATTTAGTGTCAACCTGGCTCTGCTAAGCTACGCCCTCCCCATTTCTGTCTCTAACGGAAACACTGTACCACAGTTACTCTAAATCAGCCATAGGCAAATGTCCCTACCTATCTATTTAAAACAGCACTCCAGTGTACACAAATTCCTTCAGCACTTCCACACATTCAGGAATGTTCAAAGTTGTGCTTATTTCTTGCCCTGAAGAAAATAGACACAACTGTCAGAACTTTATGGAGGGCTAGCACAGTGCTGCAGAAAAAAACATTAATGCATATTTACCTAAAAGCAACACTGGGCTGGTTGAATTCTCAGCCTTACTACAGCTCCACAAAAATGCAATTTCAAGATCTGGAGGACAGTTTATCACCCAACGACTTCAGTTCACTTGAAAACAGAACTGCTTCAAGGTGGTTGGACGGCAACATGTAATTGTGAAAAAACATTACCTTATTACCTAATCCCCTGACATTTGTGGGGTTTTTTTTTTTTTTTTGCTGGGCTCTGGCTGCGTTGTATAAATTGCATAGAATTTGCTCAGGTTATGTATTCTGTATTTTTAGTTTTCTCTTTTTCCTTTTGGCATTTTGTATGCAGTTCACCAAAAATCTTATTGCTTTTTTAATACCACTGCATTTGCAAACCACAGTCAGAATTTAATGTCGTATTGTTTTCCATCAAGTGTTCACCATATCTATTTTTGTGTACTATAACTCTTCAGGTTGTCAGTTGCCCCACGTTTTTCAAAGAAAGTAGAAGCAAATAGATCAAACTTGACATTTTAAGAATAAGGGAATAATGAAAGAAAATGATTGCATTCAATCTTTTTATTCAGGTTGTATGAACCCTTGTGAAATATACCCTCTATCAGACAGCAATAACAGGAAATTTATTGTAATGAGTATATTTCACCCCCAAAAAGCTTGAAGAATTCTGGCAAAGCTACAGATATTGCAAGCTCCCTGCTGTATCTGTGTGTGCATTGTGACTAGTTTTCAGTCTTACTCTTTGTTCCTCTTTTAAACAGAGCACTCATTATTTTGTTTTGCAATATCTAGCAAACCAAATACAAAACATAGTTCATCTCCTCCAAAACCACTTCTGTTATCCAAAGACATTCAGAGGGTGGAGAATAACGTGAGCAAGTCAAGGCTATCCCATCTCTGTATATTAGGAAGGTACTGAATGAGTGAGATGTAACTAGCCTTCTCAAAAACCCAATGGCTTTGGTGGTTGTTTATCTTCCTCTAGGTCAGACTGTATTTAAACTCTGCATGTTTTTCTAGATTATATCATTATATTTTCATATGGCTATTGATTAGTTTCTGTATAGTAGTGAATATGAAGCATAAATTGTGTTAGAGTATGTAGTGTACAATGAGTGACTAAATGGAGGCAATAGACTTCTTAGGCGCCACCTTGTGGCCTTTGACATACCTGCACCTGGGGAGATTTGTGACTTATCCTCGTTTTCCGCCAGACGGCTAAGCGGCCATAACGTAATAAAAGCATTTTTACTCGCGAATTCAGCAGCACGTCCATTTCCACCGGGTGCATTTTAAACGTGTATCACTCACGAAATCGTTCCACCCAGCTGTTCCCGGGAGATCATGAAATCACAGGAGAATTGCAAACTTTAAGGGTAGTATGCAGGGGAAAAATATAATCCTATGTGAATAAGTATAATAAACTCACCATCCACTCCCAGAACTGCATTTCTGTCAATGCCTTCTCCTTTTTCATGTTGTCCCTGTAAAAATTATCACTGGCATCATATAAACTGGGTGATTCTCCACTTCAAGGATTAACTTCTCGTTGTCCATGACAAATCCAACAAATCAGACCCACAGACCGACTGATTTCAAGCCTGGTGTCACGTAGTGATTTATTTTTTATTTTTGGTACAGTAGTTAAACAAACGGAAATCTGCACGTGTCTTTTATTTTGAAAGTTTCTCAATTATTTTCACTGCATCCGTGCCCGATTTCCGGTCTGGCCCGATCTAAATTGCCTGAATGAAGCGTTTTAGAAACGTAGAGCTTAAAAAAAATAGACCTGGGGTCTCATTTATAATACTTTGCATAGAATAATTACTCAAACCATATTTAAGCCCAGCAATTTTTTTTTTTACTTACGCCTTGTAAATTTCCTATCTATCAAACATAGGCACAGCAGCACGCACTTTCCGCTTTATAAATCCCACTCTCCCTAGAAATGTGCGCAGGTGTTTTTGGATCATATCCCGCCTCTCACACACCCACTTTCTCCCATAAGCGGCCCATGCAAAGTGTCTAGTGAATATTCTGCATCGACTTAAGCCAGCTAATATGGGGTGTTTCACGGGTAACCATGGCAACCGAGAGGCGGAGAAAGTAATTCCACAAAGACAGCTGCAGGCTCGTAGAGGCACGGAAAACCATTTTATTTCGTTGATGCAGCAGCGTTCCTGACATAAAAAAGAAGAGTGGGGGACGGGGGGCACGGTTCCAGCGCGTTGGTAGATCTAACACCGGGTCCACTTCAGCACATAGATCTAATAGGACTGCTTTTAGGAATCTACATCGGGTCCCCCATCCAGATGTTTCCAGTGGCGTGATCTTCAATGAGCGCCAGCATCCGTTGTGCAGCATTATGCAGGGGACGGTGCAGTATTCGTACTTCACACAATTAATACACACTGAAAAAAGAGAATGCAGCTCCAACTTAATTTTTTTTTTCAGTGCCAATATTTATTTTCAGTTTCATTTCAAGATGATGCTGTTCTGATGCCATAGATCCTTAGTGTGCTTAAAGTTGCACAGATGTTTCCGCTACGTTTTTTTCTATAAATCCTAAACTTGGCGTAAAAAGTTGCTCACGTAGTTTTTGTTGTGTCTCAACAGACAAAGAATATGTTAATTCCTCAGGTGAATGGTGACGAAGGAAAAGACAGCCAGACGGTCAATCTTTTAGGCTTCTTTATTCAGGACCGCACCCTGAACGAACAGAACAACTTACTCTGCACACACAGTCATTTTTACATAGGAGCTGTGCTGCCATCTAGTGGTAAACAAAAATAGCATTAAACATCTCTGTTTTCTTTTCTCTTTTTAAACACCACAGTTTTCACACCCCCTTTTGTGCGTAAGCAAGCTTTATAAATGAGACCCCTGCCGTGTAAACTGTGAACAGATTTTCTATTGCTTAACTACGAAAAATTAACTACCTGTCACACCAGGGTTGAAGTCAGTCGGTCTGTGGGTCTGATTTGTTGAATTCATCATGGACAACAAGAAGTTAATCCTTGAGGTGGAGAATCATCCAGTTTATATGATCCCAGTAATAATTTTTACAGGGACAACATGAAAAAAGAAAAGGCATGGACAGAAATATACTGTATGCATGCAGTTCTGGGAGTGGATGGTGAGTTCATTATACTTATTAACATAGGATTAACCCCCCCGCATACTACCTTCTAAGTTATGCAATTGCAATTCTCCTGTGATTTTGTGATCTCCCGGGTCCAGCTAAGTGGATCAGTTTCGCAAATGATACGCATCTAAAACGCACCCGGTGAGAATATGGAAAGCCAAGAGGGCCAAAAATGCGCGAAATTTCGCGTGTCTTTCACACGTAAACAACACACAAACAACGCGTACTTTGCGTGTGAAGATAATCAACGCGAAGACAACACGTAAACGTGTTAATGACACGCAAACAACACGTACTTTACGTGTAGGGTTATGTCGCTGCTGATTGGCTTCCAAGACGTAGGATGAACCACTACAACAATCAGAAAAAGGGGAGCTCAGCAGATTACAGCAGGCTGCAGATAATGCTATTTTTGTCATCTGCTAGAATCTCCTGAAGGTGATATTAAAAAGATACTCCATCCTGATCATTTAATATTTTTTAAATTATTTTAACGCAAATAATACTTTCAAGTAATGGATTCATTTTTACTAAATAGTTATTCCCAGTTTATTCCCACGATATCTGATTGCAAGTAGCCATGTGAGACCAGAGTCTACTAAAGCCAACACTGATGGGCTACTGGAACACACACAATATTAGATGTCCCCAGACTCAGTAAGCTCGAGCGCAGCAGGAGTAAATATTTATGTTTTGATCTTGTGTTTGTATTTTAATTTTCTAGTTCTAGATCTTGTCTTGTTCATATATACGTTTGTTACATATTGTTATGAAGCGGCATACACATTCTACAATTGGTTTATAAATGTTTTTGTTCCACCTAATCTTTTCTGGTACATTTTCAACCCTGTAATTACACCCTCTAATGTACTCCAATATAACTAGAGTCCTGTCAAAAGAGTTTTGGACATGCTGGTATGATATATGACAGATGCATTAACTATTTGCTGCACATAACTTATGTTTTCAATATTGAAATGTTGCTGTTTAATGCAAAGGGCATGTTTTTGTCCTTTTTTGTCAACATGAACACTGGAGTAAAACAACAACAAAAAGTAATTTAGAAAAGTGATGCACTATCTGAGTGGTAAGAGCGAGTGGCAGGAAGGAATATCTATTTTTTTAAACATGTCATTGTGTATTATTCATTATATGAATGTATTATTTTTGTTGCAATAATTAAAAATATATTGAAAATGATCAGGACGAAAATAATTTCTCCACAAAAATAGTGTTATCTGCAGCCTGCTATGATCTGCTGAGCTCCACAAACCAAGCTTCTATACATATTGTCCTGCTCTTTCTCAATACTGTCGGACCTCCTTTGACTAAGTTCAGTCCGGTCCCTCGGGGTGGTGAAAGGACCCAGAACTGCTACTGCAAGATGCGGAACAAGGAGAAGGATGAGGAAGCGCACCTGAGTGATCCAAAAAATTTAATAATTTTTCAATCAGAAGAAAAGTAACTGATTTAATGTTTAATTTGTTCAGAGCAGTTAAGTGTTGCCACAGAAGTGAATAACAGCAGATTAAATGATTCTTTGCAACATATTGCAATGTTTGCATCAGGACAATAAGGCTGAACTCTGAGCCGAGAACGGAGAGAAGGTGAGAGAGGACGAGGAGGTGGTATATGAAGCAGCAGAACAATATTAGATTTATTGCTTGAAATAATGAGGGAAATACAACGAGTATTAAAGGGAGATGCGTTATCCTGTTATTTGTCAAAACCTCTGTTAGTTTTATATCATATGCTAGTCTTATCAGGTGTGCATCCACAGCTGATATGCGTCTTCTGTGTGCACGCTGCACGTGCATTTGCACATATCAGCTGACTGCTCTCTGCAGCTTGAATGTTAGTCAAGCTGCCTTATTTGACTCTGCAGATCAGCCTCATATTAATGTGTTCTGTCCCTGCAACAGTCCAGTGCTGCTTCTCTGTAGCCCAGGTCAGGCGCTTCTGCCGCTGTTTCTGGTTCAAAAGTGCTTGACCTGGGGAATGCGGCACCTGTAGCCCATTTCCTGCACACGCCTGTGCACGGTGGCTCTGGATGTTTCTACTCCAGACTCAGTCCACTGCTTCCGCAGGTCCCCCAAGGTCTGGAATCGGTCCTTCTCCACAATCTTCCTCAGGGTCCGGTCACCTCTTCTCGTTGTGCAGCGTTTTCTGCCACATTTTTTCCTTATATATATATATATATATATATATATATATATATATATATATATATATATATATATATATATATATATATATATATATATAAGGAAAAAATGTGGCAGAAAAATATATATATATATATATGTATGTATATGTGTATATATATATATATATATGTATATGTGTATATATATATATATGTATATGTGTATATATATGTAAATGTGTAAATATATATATATGTATATTTATATATATATATATATATATATATATATATATATATATATATATATATATATATATATATCTGTAATAGTTTTCATGAAATATATCTAAATTCTAAAAAGTCTGACATGAATTTGTAATCACCACACCTGAGTGCATACAAGTGGACACTACTCTTTTCAACATTTTATTTGTGAAAAAAAGACACCAAAATCGAACTCCTTTTTCTTTCAACTCAGTTTGTGAAAGTTTGCATTTAGAATGGGAGATGGGTTTGAATACTTTTTTGAGGCTCTTCATGTGTATGAATGAGTATGGTATGAGTCCGTCTACAGAAGAAAGCTTTATTAAACAAGCATTGATGATCTGAGCGATGCTTGTGTTTGAGTTGCAGTTTTCAGTCCTGTACTGTCCTCTCAATATGCACACTAATATCGCACTAATATGATAATGCTTATCAGGTGCGAGGGATCACACAATCACCTAATGTTTTGGAGGAGATTATCTTTGCATCTCCAGAATTTTGTCATGTAACCGAGAGCTAAAGCATGTGTTGTATTTTGGCCAGATGACATTTAGCATAGAGTAGTTTTTACTGCTTCAGACATGTCAATAGTCTGTTATTAGAAAAGAGCAGAGATATGTGCTTAAACAAGGTGACTAATACTGTTCCTTTTAGTGTGCTGATTAAACTAAACTTGAATAATTTCTCTTTATTTATATTTACTTCTAATGTTATCTTATCTATCCTGTCTGTACTCATTCCCTATGTTTTCCTTTTGTTTCTCTTCTAGGAAAAAGTTTCACTCTCACGATAACTGTGTTCACCAACCCTCCTCAAGTCGCTACATATCAAAGAGCTATCAAAATTACAGTTGATGGTCCCAGAGAGCCCCGGCGTGAGTAACACTGACTTATATTAGACTTATCAAAAAATATGAGTGACTTTTTTTTACAAGATTACATCTCTTTTAGCAGGCAGGTTGATTTATTCCGATTTTTTGTTGCCCAACGTCCTTTTACAAAAAGGTCAGTAAGGTTCTTGATGTCCTCATGGGGATTTCTAAGCTAGGGTATCTTACTTTAAGGAATAGAAATAAGGGACACCCATCAGGGCCAAAGTCGCCCAACTCTCATGAGATAGGATGCCCTCAGAAGTGGTATGCTTTATTTTATGATGGTGCTTTTATGTAAACAGGTGATCAAGAAAGCCATTACTAATACACAGAGGTGGGTAGAGTACCCAAAAGTTGTACGTAAGAGTAGCACTACTTCAACATATCTTTTTACAAGTAAAAGTAGTCATCCAAGTAATTACTCCAGTGTGAGTAAAAGATTTAGTAAAAAGACTGCTCGAGTACTATCTATGTTATAATTTTAAAATTATGTCATCAGACAGACAAAAAGATACAAGTATGTGCAGATTCGGGTATAAATAAGACAATTGCAAAATAACAAATTCTAGCCAAAATTTTTTTTTTTTTACTTTTTTTCATATGAAATTCATGAAACGAATACTTACAGTAAGCAATGTATTATTTGTTAGAACAGGGTAAGGTACTTCTATTGACAATGTGTATAATTTACTGTATCTTCTTGATTTCCAAATGGCCCAGCATGTTCAGCAGACAAGAAGTTTCACAGTAACATAAACTGTAGTATGAAGTAGCGACACTTCATAATAATTTTACTCAAGTAAATTTTTACTTTTTTGTTTTACTTGAGTAAAACAAAAAAGTAAAGTGAAGTAAAACTACTCTGAAAGGTTACTCAAATAAATGTAACCAAGTAAATATAACAAATTACTTTACCCACGTCTTTTTTGCCTTCCACTGTTTATTATAGTTGCACAGTCTTTTCTTTTTCACGGGTTTATCTTTATTCCTATTTCCAAAACAAGTGCAAATGCACTCCACAAACCAACTTCCCTCAAGGTTTTGATTGATGTCATTGAGATGAGGCAAGAAATCTGTCCTCTATGAAGTCTGTCTGACATCTAGTGGTAGAAGTGTAACAGCAGTGTAACATCCGGGGCAAACTCATCAAGCAGCACTCAATATAAGCGACAAGAGACTTCCCGTACGGGACAATCCAATTCAGTGAAATATACGGGATGTCCCAGCTAAGACGTGACAGTTGTCAACCCTATTCCAAGCAGATCCTGAATGAGCTTATTCCACATATGAACAACCTTCCTATGGCTGAAGAAATGCTTTCTAAAAGATGTTTAAAAGGGTCTGAAATTTTTGAAGAAATTATTTTGACAGCACATTATCAACCCAGTACAGAGAAGGATTTCATTACTGTTGTCACAGTAAACAAGCTTATTAAGAAATCACAACAAAAGTCAAAAACTGCAAAAAAAGATTTATAGTTTCACACAGGATGTATTATAAAAATATAGGGACAAATAAAGTGTTGAAGTGGGGCTGATCTGTGTAATCCTCATGAACTAAAACTGTGAGCTAGTTCTACAGTAGAAGGTCCTGATAACTAAAAGATCTGCCTCCCATTCTATGTTTTGAACTCTAGGAACCACCAGTAAACGTGCTGTCTGAGAGCGAGCATTCAGTTAGGAACATATGGAACAATCAATTCTCTGATGTATGATGGAGCTTGATTTCAGAGAAAGATTCTGGATTTAATAGGGAGCCAAGAAGGAAAACTAAAATAAGAGAAAAATCAAAGCCGCAAGCAGCCTTGAACAGCCCTCACAGCTTGGTGCCGCTTTGGCCTATGCTGCGACCGTGGGACTCCCGCTCTGCCAACTCAACGCCACCTTAATACTTCCACTGAGCCTGCTAATCAAATCTGCATGACAAAATGTTCAAAAGGCACAAAATGCCACCTTTCGACCAAGATGGACGACTTCCTGTGGGGTATGGACCATGACATCAAAAGACTTGAATAGGTCTTAAGAAAGTACATTTATGCACTGAATTTCACAATCGTAGTTGAAAGCATTGCTTCTGACTGATTGTTTTAATGCTTCTAGGGGGCGCATTGCAGGAATCAGGCCACACCCACTTATTATGTGCATACATCTCTGTTAGGGGTTGGACTAATGTTGTTGAATTTGATCCAGATCATATGATGTATGTGGAAATTAGAGTCAAACATGCTGCCACAGCCACACCCTCTCTCTAAAACTCTCAGTTCTGGAAACCAAGTTACACCAACTTGTTTTCAGTCACTGGCCACAGCTAGATGTTGATTAGGTAAAAGGAGAAAAATATGGAATTTTCTAAGTAAAACCTTGCACTTCCTGTTCCCAGGGGGGCAGGGCTTAGGTGACATGAGCACATGAGCCCAAGAATGTGTTTAGTGATGGTATGTGATGACACAGAAAGTTTGGTTCAACTGTCCTTGTTTGTGGAAGTTATTACACCTTCTACTTTTATGGCAAGAAGCGATAGTTTAAGGTTTGGCCATGCCCTCATGCTTTGACGCAGCAAAAAATTTTTAACAACTTTTGATCCTCAATGCCGTAAGACTATCCTCACTCATTTTGAAGTCTGTAAGTCAAAAGCTCTAGGAGGAGTTCTTCAAATACGACGTGTGTAAATGGCACAAAATAGCAAATAGCACAAAAATGGTCTAAACTTCCTGTGGGGTTTCGACTATGGCAGCAAGAGACTTGTTTTTGGGGCGGCTGTAGTTCAGTGGTAGAGTTGTCGGCCTGCGACCCAGAAATCGTGGGTTTGATTCCTGCTTCCACCTACTACATGTCGTTGTGTCCTTGGGCAAAACACTTCACCTACCTGCCACTGGTGTTGGCCAGAGGGGCCAATGGCGCGATATGGCAGCCTCGCTTCTGTCAGTCTGCCCCAGGGCAGCTGTGGCTATAATCATAGCTTGCTTCCACCAGTGTGTGAATGTGAGAGTGAACGAATAACGCTTTGAGGCTCTCAAAAAGTGCTATATAAATGCAAGCCATTATTATTGTTGTTTTCAGGTCCTGAGACACTTGCATAGATGTTCCAAATTTAATATAATATGGCTTGGGGCTGTTTGTTTTAATACTGCTAGGGGGTGCTGTGGAAAAATTAGGCCACGCCCACCAAAATTTTTATACATATCTTTTAGGGGTTAGACTAATATTCATATTGCAGAGTTTGGTGCAGATCCTAGGATTCATGTGGAAATGGGAGCCAAACGTATGGTCAGGATGTAATGTCTTATTTTGCCACGCCACCCCAGCCACACACTGCAAGTCTTGTCTAGATCAACATGTTATCTGCCTTCTGACATGGTTTCATGTTAATTTGGTTAAGAGGGTTAGAGAGGTATATTTTAAAGCAAAAAACATGACTTACTGTTCACAGTAAGTTCCTTATATATAGGGATGGGTATCGTTAAGGATTTATCGATACTACTACTCTTAACGATACTCCTTATCGATCCGGTACTTTATCGCTATCCTTATCGGTACTTTTTTTTTTTTTTTTTACTAAAACAAATGGGGAAAAACACAAATAATGAACTGCAGTTTAAGAAAAAACATTTTTTACTTAGATAAGAAGAGAGCTGTTGTTCAAAAATATCAAGCATTTATTAATTTTAAGAATAAAATAGCAGGTTAACTCTAGTTTAACAATTTTTTTTAAACTTAGATAAGAAGGACGCTGTTGTTCAAAAATATCTAGCATTTATTAATTGTAAGAATAAAATTAGCAGGTTAACTGTAGTTTATTTTTATTTATTTTTTTACTTAGATAGGAAGGAAGCTGTTGTTCAAAATATACAGCATTTATTAATTGTAAGAATGAAATGGCAAACCTATTTCCATGCTTCACGTGTTTGCTTTGCATACAAACATACATACCTGTTGTATCTGATTCAAGGGGTTGCTGTTGCTGCAGCACTCAGGCGGTCAAACACCGTGCATCTTTCGGTTTGTAGTTGGTGTATTTTTGCAAGGTGTTTGGTCAAATTACTTGTGTTCCCGCCTTTGCAAGCAAAGCTTTTCTTACATATGTGACAGCGTGCATTGTCGGCATCTATTTTCATAAAATGAAGCCAAATTTTGGATCTTTTTGTTCGCTCTGCCATCGTATCTGTAAGGCGAACACACACGTGAGCGTGCAGCAGTCGCCACTCTGTCCCCGCAGCGTGTGTGCTTGTTAAGGAGGAGTGGGCTGCAATACAGTGTTTGGCTTGTGTTTATATCTCCCGCAAAACATGAATACGCCTTAATTTTACCGTTAAGAGGACTGATAAGGCTGAAGCTTATCGGTCTGGGTAGACCGTCAAAATCAGCCCCGGGGCCAATTTAATATCGGGTTTCGGTACCCATCCCTACTTATATATTTTAAGGACATGACCACATATTATTGTGAGTAATCCAGTGGTGATCAGTTACACCAAGTTTTGAATATTTTCGGTTTCGGTATTTTATAGCGTTTTGAATTTTTTGGCGAGACTTCGAAATTTAAGGTCTAGCCATGACCCCTAGACATGCTCAAAAACTCACCATTTTGATCACTTTAATGCCCGAAGTCTTAGGGCCATACTGACCAAGTTTAAAGCAATCCAAAATGGCTGATTTCCTGTTGGTTTTAGGGGAATGGTCCAAAAGACATTTTCTTGTTTCGGGGTGAACTACTACTGTGCCGAATTTCAGATGTCTATGTTAACTGGGGCGGCCCGGCTGAGTTTAGGGGGTGCTGTTGAGCTGTTTGGCTGTTTCCCATTTTTAATTCCATTAAAATGCTAATATTTTCCTACGGCCGGAATTTTGGTGAGTTTCTGGGCATGTTTAGGCCCTCAAAACGGCATTTAGAAAAACGGAAGAAAATAAATTCTACAGAAACATTGAGCCGCTTCCCCAGGCTAATGATCTCTGTTTTAATTTTATTAAAACTTCCTACAGTGTTTGGATAAGGTGACGGCTATTAACTGCATTTTCTGGGTTTCCTGATGGTAAAGACGTACCGTAGTCCAGCTATGAAGTAATAAATACATTGGCTAGTTTTACAACATCATTAGTGGACAGGATATTTTGACTATACTGTGGAAGTTAAAGAAGGAAATCCTAGAAACTTGTTTAATGGGGGTTTTAAATGACATATCATGGTCGAAGATAACACCAAGGTTCTTTACTTTATTACCAAAAAACCAATTTGATGCCATCCAGATTAATTGTGTTAATTGTGTAAAAGTGATTGACTAAGCAATTTCTTTTTCAAAAACCCTCATCCAATGACAATAACTTCTTTTTATGTCATGTAGACCTGTGTTTTCAAACCCTGGTCTAAAAGGCAGAGAGCCCTGTATGTTTTAATTTTATTCCTGGTTTAACACACCTGATGACAGGAAGGATTGGATAAATGGAAGTCTAGACAGAGCCAATGAACTGAACACATTCTTCAACAGGTTCAGTTCAGGAACTAACTCAGCATCCCCCTCTCCTGTTCCCAGCCAAACAGACATCCCACTCTCCTCTGATCAACAGCTTTTCTGTTACACCTCGGATGTTTTATCCTTCACCTCAGCCATGGACTCTTCTGATTCCACAAGTTTGACTTCAACCAAGTCAGGAAATGCGACTTCCCCCTTTGCCTACCCCTGGAGATGATAATACAAAGAAGGATTCTTCATAAAATCAAAAAAATTATGGACAACCCTGAGCATCCTCTTCATGAGACTATCATACTACAACAGAGCGTCTTCAGTTGGAGGCTTCTACAGTTTCGCTGCAATACAGACCGCTACAGGAAATTCTTCTTGCCCACAGCCATCATCATCTACAACAACTCCTTAAAGAATTAATTTATATGAGCTATACCAACACTTAATTTCCCTCTGGGATCAATAAAGTATTTTTGAATTTTGAATTGAATTGATTCAGAGGAGTAGAGTCCGGTAAAAGCCTGTTTATCAACCATAAATTGAGGTTAGGTGTGCTGAAGCACCTAAAATGTGCCTTGAGGACCAGGGTTGAAAAACATTGATCTAGACATGCCTGTAATCTACCTAACTGATTAGATTAATCAGAATTTATGGATAAATATAGTTGAGTATTTACAGCATAACAGTGGAAATTTAACAAATGCTGTCTGATAATTTTACATACATTGTAAGCAGAACCGGCCCAAACATTCAACCTCGTGGTACTTTGAGATGGGTAGAGTACCCAAATATTGCACTGAAGTAAGAGTACCACTACAATACACTAGGGATGTGTATTGGTAAAAATATGGTGATACGATATATATTACCATACAGGGGAGGCGATACAGTATATTGCGATATGTTGTAATACTATAAGTAAGACTTTATATTGTGATTTTTAAAACTGAATTTGACTGTAGAAAAACTGTCACAGCATTCTAAACACTGCAACCTGTTTCATACATAACACATTCAGTTTTACTATGAGATCTAACATCCAACAACTAGCAGTCATACTTTTAATTTTACTTCAAAAATTACTGTCATCAAAATAATCGATACATTTCTTTTGAATATCAATACAATATCGTGACATAAAATATCGCGATATATTGGACAGGGTTTTTCCTACATGGAGATCTCAGTGTCGGCCGCCAGGGTCTAATTTATTGCTTCCACCGACTCATGATGGGGATATCAATAAATAAATAGATATACTTTCAGCGCTGTCTGTCGGGTCTATGCGCTCACTGGTCGGGATTTATTTGCGCTTACTCTAGACAAACGCAGCAACAGTGGTGGCGCTGTTTCGAAATCAGTGCATGACCCTCCATAAGTCACCAAACAGAGAAATTCTCCAATTACACTGAACGGTTTCAATGAAACAACAGGTAGGTCTCCTCTACACCCAAGCACAGCCATTAGCTCTATTCTAATATTCACTGACAAAATACGTATGCCCTACCAGTGTGAACTAATAGCTTACGTTTTGCAGATATGGCAAGAATTAGAGACTGCGGGAGGAGGTGAACCCAGGCAGGTGAAAGCTAGACATGCAATACAATGTGTAGGGTAGTTGAAATGCAATGTTTTCACTCTGAAATTATATGTTTTGTTTGTCAAAGCTGAGAGGGAAAGTCAAGAAGGTGACAAGAGTCCGAGTGAAGTAGGCCAGCAGGTCGGGTCAAGTCGAGGGTATTTCAAACATAAGGCTGATTCGTAGGCTGCTACACATGTGATATTTAAACATTAAGTATTAGTAAACCTGTTCAACTTTGCTAGCCTAATTAACGAAATAAATAAAGCTGTACAAGAATAACTAATACTATACTGATGTTTATTACCCTTTTAATAAAGTTACAAAGGGTTCATTATTAAGTTAGAACGAATCTGCTGTTTATTTTGAGCCTTTATTCTAGTGTTACTAGTCATTTAAAGTAGTCTAACTTTATTTCCTATATATATATATATATATATATATATCTTCAATTCAAAATACTTTATTGATCCCAGAGGGAAATTAAGTGTTGGTAAAGCTCATATAATTAATTCTTTAAGAAGTTGTTGTAGATGATGATAGCTGTGGGCAGGATGGATTTCCTGTAGCGGTCTGTATTGCAGCGAAACTGAAGAAGCCTCCGACTGAAAATGCTCTGTTGTTGTATGACTGTCTCATGAAGAGGATGCTCAGGGTTGTCCATAATTTTTTTGATTTTATGAAGAATCCTTCTTTGCATCATCATCTCCAGATGTTCCACAGTTGTCCCAAGAACAGAACCAGCCTTCTTTATCAGGTTGTTTAGCCTATCTAAATCCCTGGCTCTGATGCTGCTACCCCAACAGATGACGGCTGAAGAGAGTACACTCTCCACAACAGACTTGTAGAAGATCTCCAGCATCTTGCTGCAAACCTTGAAGGACCTAAGCTTCCTCAACAAATACAGTCTGCTCTGTCCCTTCTTGTAGACGGTTTCACTGTTGCGCCTCCAGTCCAGTCTGTTGTCAAGGTGAACTCCGAGGTATTTATACTCCTCAACCATCTCCACTTCTTCTCCCATGATGGAAACAGTTTTTGACTTATCCTTGTTTCTTGTGAAATCTACAATCATCTCCTTTCTTTTGTTCACATTCAAGGTGAGAAGATTGTTTCCACACCATGTCACAAAGCGGGCCACCAGTTCTCTGTATTCAGCTTCTTGTCCATCTCTGATACACCCGACAATTGCAGAGTCATCTGAGTATTTCTGCAGATGACAGGTCTCTGATTTGTACTGGAAGTCTGAGGTGTGCAGAGTGAAAAGGAATGGTGAGAGTACGGTCCCCTGTGGTGCTCCTGTGCTGCTGACCACCTGGTTTGACACACAATTCTTCAGTCTCACAAATTGTGGTCTGTTGGTCAGGTCGTCATTTTTCCAGGCGATTGTTGAGGGCTCCACCTGTGTCTTCAGGAGTTTCTGACGAAGCATATCAGGCTGAATTGTGTTAAATGCACTGGAGAAATCAAAGAACACGATCCTCACAGTGATTCCATCTTCAACTCCAACTCCACAGCAATAAGCAAACTGCAGTGGGTCCTGATACGTTCTTGTTTGCTTACTCAGGGGTGCCAACGGGAGTCTCTCCAGGACCTTCATGATGTGGGATGTCAGGGCAACAGGTACTGGTACTGGAACAAGGCAAGATGTCTTCCACAACACTGGAACCTTCTCCTGAGTTAGGCTAAGGTTGAAGAGGTGCTGCAGAATCCCACAGAGCTGCTCTGCACAGGCCTTCAGGACTCAGGGGCTGACACCATCTGGACCTGCAGCCTTGTTCCGGTTCAGTTTCTCCAGCTGCCTCTTCACCTGACTTTTGGAGACAGACAAGTGGGAGGGGGAGGCAAAGGGGGTAGCAGCATTTCCTGACTTGGTTGAAGTCAAACTTGTGGAATTAGAAGAGTCCATGGCTGAGGTGAAGGATAAAAAATCTGAGGTGTAACAGGAAAGCTGTTGATCAGAGGAGAGTGGGATGTCTGTTTGGCTGGGAACAGGAGAGGGGGATGCTGAGCTAGTTCCTGAACTGAACCTGTTGAAGAATATGTTCAGTTCATTGGCTCTGTCCAGACTTCCATCTATCCAATCCTTCCTGTCCTTAAAACCTGTGATCTTTCTCATTCCTGACCAGACATCTCTGATATTGTTCCTCTGTAGTTTGTTCTCCAGCTTCATCCTGTATGCCTCCTTGCTGTCTCTGATCTTGACCTTAAGTTGCTTCTGTATACTCCTCAGTAATTCCCTGTCTCCCTCCCTGAAGGTCCTTTTTTTCTTGTTTAGCAGTTCCTTCAGGTCACTGGTGATCCAGGGTTTGTTAATAGGGAAGCATCTCACTGTGCTGGTGGGGATGATGTTATCCACACAGAAGTTTATATAGTCAGTCACAGACTCAGTCATGGCATTGATGTCCTCTCCATGTGCTTGGCAAAGAGTCATCCAGTCTGTAGTTGCAAAACAACCCTGCAGGGCTTCTTCAGCTTCCTGTGACCATTTTCTCACAGTTTGTTTTGACACAGGTTACCTCTGAACAAGTGGTTTATATTCTGAACAGAGAAAAACAAGATTGTAATCCAGAGGAGGTCTTTGTTTGGACGTGTATGAATCCTTTACATTTGCATAAAACAAATCCAAGGTCCTGTTTTCTCTTGTAGAGCAGCTGACAAACTGTTGAAATGTTGGAACTGTAGACGAGAGCGAGCATGATTTTTTTTTTTATATATACATATATATATATATAAACGTGTCCTGTTTGGCAGTGTGGAGCTCAGAATTGGTGTCTGAGTACCAAGTAGAAGCCCAACAGATTTACTTTCACAAGCGGAGCAGTACAGCTTTTGCTAAAGTCCTCCACTTGATATATGTGTGAAAAATCTTTATTATGAATTGTTGGGGTTTTTATTTCCTGATGTTATGGACACGGAGACGGAAAATTAAGGAGAAGAAAGAAGGAAGATGAAGAAGAGAGGTAGGAAACAAAAATCAAGAGAGAGGGTGAGTTGAAAATACAAGAGAGGAAGGGGAACAAAGAAAACACAGGAAGACATTGAAGTCTGCCTTCATACCCACAGGACGGCAGAGAGAGGGGGAAAAACAAAAACAAAACACGAAAAAGGAACATCGACAAAACAAACCAAACATTGTGAACTAAGAATTACACAACCACATCACACAAAAATAGATATAAAAATACAACAACAATGTCACAGAAAAACTCATGGTACCAATTAATCAAGCTCTAGTAATGATAACCTCAACCCAAGAATATATCCTTAAACACAAGAGACCCCACATCTATGTGTGTGTGTTAGCATGCTGGTGCATATAAGGTTTCTCCATTAGAGTGTTCGATAGCTGGTGTGAGCAGGCATCAATCCGTCTCCCAGGAATCGATGCAGACATGAAGGAGATCGGAGCAAAGACGTCCAAATGACCCCCAGAGCCCCAGGCGGACCCGGGCGGGGCCGACCGCATCCCCCAAGAGTGGAGCAAAGGAGAACCCCAGGGAAACATCCAGCGACCACTATGCAGGGGCCCGGGGGGAAGCAGTGACAAGCCCACGGGCCCCGCCGGCAGCCGGCCGCGCCAGGGCAGGCCAGTCAATGGACTGGGAGAGCCGGGGCCCAGAGGCACCCCACCCCCCAGCAGGGACCCGACAAGGGACCGGCCGACGAGGGGCCCCCGGCACCGCAGGGGCCACGGCCGGCCGCCACGTGCCGCCAATCGCCACCGCCAACATCCCAGCGCCCCACCGATAGCCGCAGGGGACGGACAGCATCCCAGGCCGGGCTCAGCCAGCATCTGGACACCAAGTTGTACCAGCTCCCGGGTCCTGATCCCGCGCAACGCAGGGCGCCGAGACCAGGCATCCAACGAGGGCCAGGGCCGGTCCAACCCGCCAATGACCTGGCCACGCACGGTGCGCACAGAACAGGTGATCAAACGAGCAGAGACGCCGGATCCGCATCCCGCCGAGCCACCGAGAAGGCACTACCCAACAATCCCAAACCTGGCACCTCTAAAAGAGGTGCCCCAACCAACCAAAGGAAGATATCGGCCCAGCGCATCGGCCGACCGACACACCGGCCCCCCCAGGCCCGGCCAGGCACGCACCAGGTCCGAACCAGATTGACCAACAATGCACTGGCAGGCAGGGGTCACCGGCGGGGAGTGACGGAGGGGAAATAGGGCCCCCATTAAGTGTAAGGCCTGAGGTGCGCCAGGCGAGGGGTCAGACCAAGATCCAACCTGACGGTTAGACAAAGACATACAGACACAGTGATACGTTCCCTCCCTCTTAAACCCATACATTCTCACTGACTCACCAAGACATCCAAAAAAATGACGCTGTACCCTCACTCACACACCCCATACACACTTTATGCTCCCAGGTCCAGGTACCGATGCCCCAGTAGAGCCACCAGCCCCCGGACCCGGGAGATGGACCCCCTACCTTCTAGGACGGAGACAAGCAGACCGCCAAGGGCCCCACAGTGGTAAAGCAGCCCGACAGCCCAGGACCCCGACCAGACCGCCTGTTCCTCCTCCGGACCCCAACCCCTGATGGCCTGTAGCGAACAGGGGTGTGAAAAGACCCCTAGCCTCCATCCTCCCGCTCGAGTATAGTGTTGATGCGTGTTGTTATAATGTGCATTTTAAACAGAGGGGTGGGATGTGGGGAAGGCAGCCACACATCCCCAAACCCCCACCCCGAGCCCTCAGTGTCTATATGTGGTTTAACAATGGGAACCGGCACCAGAGGTGAAGCTGATTGAACCGCTCCCCCTCTGGATAACGAAAAGTGTGCCCACCCCAAAGTCCCTACATATGTGTCGCGTGAGAATGTTATAAGTGGGAGTGTCTAAGTTGTATATTAAAATTGAGACCCAGGACACCACGGGATAGCACCCCAGTGATGTGCCCATGCCCCAAGACCCTATATGAGTGGTAAAGTGATGGAGCGGGTTGACAGAGGTGTCCAGGGATGGGGAGGGAAGGACTGGGAGAAAAATGTCTTCCCAGGGAGCCAGCTCCCCCACAGACCCCAATAGGCACCGCTGTTCACCGGGATCTACCAGGGGAGGGATGCCATGGCACGTTCGACCCGGGGCCCACGGCCACAGCACCACAAAGCCCCACGGACCCCAAGGCAGTCCCCCCAGCCCCATCCCAGAAGGGGAACTAAACCCACCCTGACATTCGCTCTACTCTAAAACACAAAAGACACTAGACACCCAGGTTGAGTTCGCAACCCCCCCAAGGCACCGTATGTAGCCATCAGGAGTTACCACCCAAAGCCCAACCCCAGGCCGGCCATGACGTCCAGCGCCCCATCCGCCCAGTGATCCCACCCCCCGGGGTCCCCCCCAGATGCCTCCAACCCCAAAACCCCCACATCAGCAACAGTGTCCCAAACGACAAAACCAAGTGCCCCCCACCCCCACTAGGTGATGGAGCCGATCAAAGGAGCCCAGAGAGATTGATCAGATATGGAGCCAGAGGCCGTCTCAAGATCAATATGGTACAACAAGAGATTTCTATACTGATTAATATTAAGAGCTTTTTTATTTTTCCAGTTCAGGAGGATAGTTTTCTTAGCGATGCATAAGGCAATGTGAACCATTAGAACTGACTTTGTGTCCATGGTGACATCATTTAAATTTCCTAACAGGCAAATTGAGGGAGATGGTGGGATGTTACATTTCAGACACTTTGATAAGTCCTCACATATCTGGCACCAAAATTTCTTAACAGGTGGACAGAACCAAAGCGCATGAACATAAGTATCTGGTATATTGCTTGTGCATTGTAAGCAGGTATTAGACGATGTAAAACCCATCCTAAACATTCGTTGACCTGTATAGTGTACTCTATGAAGGATTTTGTATTGTATTAATTGCAAATGAGGATTTTTTGTTATTTTAAAGGTTCTTAAACATATCTGAGACCAGACGTTTTGGTCAAAGCTGCCTGATAAATCCACCTCCCATTTTGAAATAGGGATGGCTATTGATTCATCTAATATAGATAAAGTTTTGTATATTTTAGACAGCAATTTGGGGGGGTTGAGATTAAGAAAATCTAAAACTCTTGCTGGAATTTGTAATTCAGCTGTATTGAGCCTAAATTTACCTTTAATAATAGATTTAATTTGTTGATATTCTAAGAATTAGTTTTTATCAATTCCATATCGTGTAATTAATGTATTAAATGGGATAAAGTCTGTTCCTTCAAATATCGAAGATCGAAGATATACCTGGTCTGGTATCCTGCTTGGCTGCAATGCCCTGTTGGACGGGGGTCATCGACTGGGATGATCCTCTCAGTAACTGAACATCCACTGTGTCCTGTTATCAACTTTTTACTTTCTGTAACATAGAAAGTTCTCTTATATCGGATCTTCTGTTCCTTCTGTGTTCTGCTCTGTCTTCTCAAACCCCCAGACGGTCGTGGCAGATGGCCGCTCCTACTGAGCCTGGTTCTGTTGGAGGTTTCTTCCTGTTAAAGGGGAGTTTTTCCTCTCCACTGTCGCTACATGCTTGCTCAGTATGAGGGATTGCTGAAGGATTGCTGTGGTTGGAAATCTGCCCAACCTCACGCCAATGACTGACGCAATCTGCTGGGATTCCTTAAATAGGAAACTTTTTAACTGATTGGAATGTTTGTATAATTGTATTGAAATGACTTCTTGTTAAGTGCCTTGAGATGACATCTGTTGTGAATTGGCGCTATATAAATAAACTGAATTGAATTGAATTGAATATATGTTACAGGTATTCAATTCCATTGCACCTCCAGACTGGGAAACATATCATACATTTTTTTTGCAAAATGTCGGGGTTATTCCAGATGGGTGTACGTCTGCATGGGATTATTGTGGACTCTGTCATTTTTAGAAACTCCCACCATGCTGTCAGAGAGGAGCTGATGTTTATGCTTTTAAAGCATTCATATTGTTTTATATTTGAGCTAATAAATGGTAGGTCTGAAAGTTTTATCTTATTACATAGTGTCTGTTCTACGTCTATCCAGGACTCGTCTAGGTAGCTATGTTTTAACCATCTTGAGATGTATTGGAGCCTGTTGGCTAAGAAATAATGATGGAATTTTGGTAGATCTAGACCTCCTTTTTCTTTGGTTTTATGCAGTGTTTTTAAAGTGATACGTGGGGGTTTATCTTTCCAAAGAAATTTAGAGATAGAAGAGTCCAGAGATCTAAACCAGTCTAGTGATGGTTTACTTTGGATCATTGAGAATAAGTAGTTGATTCTGGGCGAAACCATCATTTTTATTGAAGCAACCCTTCCCATAAGTGATATGGGTAGGGATTTCCATCTAGCAAGATCATCTTCCACTTTTTTTTAAAGTGGGATGTAGTTTAGCGTTATTAAATCTGCCAGTCTTGGTGAGACATTGACACCTAAATAGGTAATATTCCCTGACTGCAGTTGTGTATTAGTTGGATTCTGGACAGAACAATTGATTGGAAGAACTGTAGATTTTAACCAATTTATAGAATAATATGAAACATTTGAGTAAGAGTTTATCAACCCGATTACCTGAGAGAAAGAGGTTTGTGAATGCTGGAGAAAAAGTAAAACATCATCTGCATAAAGACTGCTTTTTTGTTCTATGTTATTGCTTTTTATGCCTTTAATATTGTGAGTTTGCCTGATTGCTGCAGCTAGTGGTTCAATAAAAATAGCGAACAGGGAGGGAGAGAGAGGACAACCCTGCCTGGTACCTCTGAAGATAAAACCTAGATGATGTTTGGTTATTTGTCCTGATACATGCTGTTGGTGAACTGTATAATATTTTCAACCAGTTTATAAAAGAATTTCCAAAGCCAAATTTATGTAAGGTTACAAAGAAGAATTTCCAGTTAACTCTATCAAATGCATCTAAAGATAATATATTAGTTTCAATGTTTTTACAGTAAGGAAAATCTATTAAATCTATTAATCTACGTGAATTTGTGGATGAATGTCTCCCTTTAATAAAACCAGTTTGATCAGGATGTATTATAAGAGGGGTTACTTTCTCTATCCTTTTTGCGAGGGCTTTGCAGATTATTTTAAGATCAACATTAATAAGGGATATGGGACGATAGCTGGTAGGAAACAAAGGGTCTTTACCTGATTTTAGTAGAAGACTAATGTAGGCAGAATTCATATTTGGTGGGAGTCGGCCATTTTCCTTGGTTTCCTGCAGCATTCTGTGGAATGTTGGTGCCAGAATATTCCAGAATTCTTTATAGGACTCTGCTTGAAATCCATCTGGGCCTGGAGCCTTTTTATTGGGCATGCCTTGGAGGGCCTCCTGGAGTTCAGCCGCTGTTAGTGGTGAATCCAGGGCCATCGCTTGACTTTCAGATAATTTAGGTAGTGTTATGTTATCAAAAAATTGTTCAATTTCATGATCCGATGGATTTATCTCTGGTGAGTATAAAGCCTTGAAAAATTCTTTAAATGTGTTGTTTATTCTTCCGGGATCATATACTGTATTCCCGGTCTGATCTTTAATAGCAGATATAGTTGCTTTTTCTTTATTAATTTTAAGATGGTTAGCCAAAAATCTACCTGATTTATTACCTTGCTCAAAGTTTTCTATCCTAAGTCTTTGAATTAAGAACTGGGTCTGTTTATTAATAATTTGATTTAATTCTAGCTTTGCTTTACGGATTTTGCCTAGTCTCTCCTCATCTACAGAAGCTTCTAATGAATTAATAGTTTATTCTAATTCCCGAATACGTTTTTTTTCCATTTTCTTTTTATTTGAGAATGAGATTATTTTACCTCTAATCACAGTTTTTCCTGCCTCCCAAAGAATGGATGGTGACGTACCAGGGAGGTCGTTATATTCCAAATATGAGGCCCACTCTTTTTTGAAATATTTAATCAATTCTTTATCCTTAAGTAAGGATATATTAAATCTCCAATTTTTGCTTTGAGGTGTTTCTGTTTTATTTACTAAAGTTAGAGAAACAGGAGCATGATCGCTAACAGCTATAGGGTGTATCTCAGTGTCTGAAATGTCAGTCAACAGTGAGCTGCTGACTAACAAATAATCCAGTCGAGAATATGAATGGTGGACATTTGAGAAGAAAGTATATTTTTTGTCATTGGGGTGAAGAGATCGCCATCTATCACAAAGTCCATAATCGCTCATGTACTGTTTGACTATATCTATAGATTTCCAGCTGCGCTGAGTCCCTGCTGTGCTGAGCCTGTCTATTTCTTCATTTAAACCAAAGTTGAGGTTGCCCCCAAGAAAAAGTGAGCAATCCATGTGTTCAAGGAGCACAGAGAAGAAGGAATGAAAGAATGAGGGGTCATCAACATTTGGACCATATATACTGACAATACATAACTTTTGGTTATGAATAGATAGTTTTACTTTAATAAATCTACCCTCTGGATCTGTAACTGTATCTATTACTGTAAAATTTACATTTTTATTTATTAATATTGCTACTCCCCTTTGTCTGGAGTTATAGCATGCAGAAAACACATTAGGAAACTCAGGGGATTTAAGATCATCTGCAGCTGAGGTAGTTTTCTGGGTTTCTTGTAATAAGACGACATCTGCCTTCAATCTTTTAAGCTGGTTAAAAATCTTAACTCTTTTCTCTCTGGTGCCAGCTCCATGAACATTCCACGTGACAAACCTTAGAGTAGTCATAGTTTTGAGATAAAAGTTGTAAAGTCCATATCACCATAGAAACTGATAAACACAGATGTATTATTAGTTTGTGCTTGGGGTTGCCTGATTGAAAATCCAAAAGCCGAGATATAAGAAAGAGAGAAATAGAAGAAAGGTGTGAAGGGTGAGGGTGAGAGCGAAAGAAATAGTTATGTTATGAAAAAATTGTGTGTGTGTGAGTGATAAAAGAAGGAAAAAGGAGTGACAAAGACATTTGGTGATAGACATGTGAAGATGAGAAAAGAAAAAAGGGGCCAGTGTCCCAGTGCTTAGCCCTGGCCCTGCCCACATTGAGTAATGTAAACAACTTTACAGAGCTGTGCTAACATTACATTATAGTTGACTGATAAAACAACTCTTATCTGACCAGTGTTACATGACTAATAAAGCCAAGGAGTAAGCTGGGGGTCCCTGAACAGCTGCCCATTAACATACAGTTTATCTACCGCTACTGTAGCTCTGGTGCCTTCACTGATATATTTCTTCCTGATTGGGAACAAAACGCGCCTTCTATCCAGGATTTCCTTCGGATATTGATCGTTAACGCTGTAATTTGTTCCCCGCAGCTCTCTGCCCTGGCCTCTGACCTGCTCTTTTTGCTTGTAATGCTCGAATTTAGCAAAAATTGGTCGCGGCCGGCTGTTGTTGGGCTTCTTACCTCCTAGGCGGTGAACGCGGTGAAAAGTGATGTTTTTTACCGTGTCGCTTGGGAGCTTTAACTGATGTTGGAGAAAATCTCGGACGGTGGATTCAGCGTCGTCCTCAGCCTGTTCTGGGATCCCGGAAAAAACAAGATTGTCCCGCATTCCCCTGGCCTGTATATCTAAGATAGTTTCTTTCATCCTCTTACTCTCTCTGGACAGCTGCGTCATCCCCTCGGTGAGTTTCTTTACACTCTCCCTAAGCGTTTGGTTTTCTGCAGCAAGCGATGCTACCTGTTCTTGGCTGAACTCCAGGGATTCCCTTAGAGCTTGAAATTCTTTATGGAGAACCTCAACCAGGCCGAGACGGGCATCTAGGCTGGTTAGCTTCTTATCTATTGAGTCCAAGACATCGCTGTAGCTTTTCTCTGGAGAGATGGTGGAGGTGCTGGCCTCAGAACGAGTGCGTTTTTGTGATGGTGTGCCTGGCGGCATAGCAGAGGGGGATTTCTGGGGCTTGCCCATAACAATGTTGTCAAAGCACTCGTCCAAGTAGCTTTCCAGGCTGTGCAAGGTTTCCTCGTCCAGTTTGTTTATGGAGAAATACAAAATAATGGTTATTATTATTAAACGTTTGCTATATTTGGCTCAAATGTTATGGTTTGTTTTTTCCCGAGTTTATTTGTTTTACCAGTTTACCGCCATATTACTTACGCACAGCTCTCGCGAGATCTCAGCAGCAGCTCATCACTCCAACATGAACATGAAAGCGAGGCATGATTAAAATCACCAGATATTGCCACAAATGCATTGGGGTGCTGTGTCTGTAGCTTAGCAACAACGGAACTGATGACATCACATGCAGTGTCTGCAACGGCTGAAGGTGGAATGTAAACAACTGCCAAAATTACACTGGTGAACTCTCTTGGCAAATAATATGGACGAAAACTCACTGCCAAGAGTTCGACATCTGGGCTGCAGAGACGACACTTCACAGTAACATGTCCTGGATGACACCATCTGTTGTTGACAAGCACTGCTACTCCACCTCCTTTTCTTTTTCTGGTCGTCTTCAGATCTCTGTCTGCTCGTACAGTCAGGAAGCCTGGCAGACAGACGGAGTCGGGGATATGATCCTGCAGCCACGTCTCAGTAAAACACATAACACTGCATTGCCGGTACTCTGGCTGAGTCCTTGTAAGGGCTTGGAGTTCATCCATCTTGTTAGCCAGTGATCTTACGTTGCCCATTATGATCGATGGAAGAGATGGCTTGAACTTCCTCTGTCTTCTTTTCGCTCCTAATCTGCAACCACGTCTCCTTATCAGGGATTTGTGGCTTCAGTTGAGGTATTATTTCAGCTTTAGTGATGTTAATCAGCTGCTCCCGGCTGTAAACCACATTGTTGCCATGGTTACGCATCATAACAAATTGTCAAAAAGGGAAAAATTTACAGCAAAATCCTTCCAGCTTCACAGCACCAAAAACTAGAAAGTATACAGGTCAAAAAAATGCAATCTTCTTTAAGAAAAAAGAGGAACCAATGTACAAAAAACCAAAACTTAATATGTAGCCAACAGAGCCACTCCAACATGCAGCCACCCAGAGCAGCGCAATTCTATATTTTATATATATATATATATATATTTGGTGATTTTATCACCAGTGCTGCTTCAGTGCTCTGAAATAGTACATTACCGTGTATATGCTCACACACTTGATTAGCAACTATTTCATCAAGGATTTTAGATAGAAATATGGAGGATTAAGGATTTTTGATTGAAGCTCAGGTTCTTACAATTTTTTTTCAATGAAGAAATACAAAGTGAAATATAGTGAGATTCTTTAAGATTTCTCACTGCACTGCAAAAACCCACCTCCTTAAAACTAGATCAATAAATTTGTCTATAGTGAAAATTTACTAGAAACAAGTGAAATTATCTGCCATTGCAGTAAGTGAATTTTTCTTAATATGATCTCTTGAAATAAGAATAATTTCTAGATCTAAATAAAGCAAAAAGTAAGTGTTTTACACTTGTTCTACGTAACAAATAACAATTAAATCTCAAAATAAGCCACAAATGCCTATTCCAGGCAACAAATCAGGACAATTGAATCTTAAAATAAGCTTTAACCACTTATTCTAACCAAAATAAGGTCAATTAAATCTTAAAATAAGCTTTAACCACTTATTCTAACCAAAATAAGGTCAATTGAATCTTAAAATAAGCCTTAACCACTTATTCTAAGCTACAAATTGAGTAAATTAAATCTGTTAAACACAGAACACTTGTTCTAAGCAACAAATTAGACAATTAACACTTAAAATAAGCCTTAAATGCCTATTCCAGGCAACACATAAGGTCAACTGAATCTACATATAAGCTTTAACCACTTATTCTAACCAAAATAAGGTAAACTGAATCTTAAAATAAGCTTTAACCATTTATTCTAACCAAAATAAGGTCAATTGAATCTTAAACCACTTATTGTAAGCGAGCAAATTGAGGAAATTAAATCTGATAAGCAGGAACATGTCAGGATGTGCCGCTTGTTAAAGTAAGGATCCAGGCGCAGACGTTGATGAAAGGTGAAAACCAAGATTTAATGGTGCGACAACACAGAGAAGGGTTTTGTCCATAGACAATGATCCGGCCATGAGTGAAGGATCAGACGGAACTTAAATAGGGCAAACAGATGAGGAGAATCAGGTGAGGCATATCAGGAACAGGTGCAGTGAATAATCATAATCAGGGGCAGAGCTCTACAGGCTCTGACAGGAACACTTATTCTGAGGAACAAATCAAGGTAAATATCTAAAATCCAGTACATTAAATCATTTTTAAGACATTTCTTTTTCCTAAATTTAGCTAATAAATCCCAAAACGAGTACCTTAAGGTTATATTTCTTATACAGGGCAAATGAAAATAAAACTGAAGCAGAGCATAATCAGTGTCAATCTTTATTTGACCACTTGCATGGAACAGTCACCTACAGGTAATAGTTATACAATCAAACAGTGTGCCTTTACAGGTCTCTAATGACATGAAACTAAATGCTCGTATACAGAATTATTTAAAGAGGCATAAAGGAAAAGAACTCTATGTACTTTTATAACAAGGAACTTGACAAAGAGTTCAGTGTGGGCCATTTAACATAAAACAGTAACCAACAATGTTATCATAGTTTTTAGTGCCATTGTTTGAAAGAAACCATCCCATGTCTAAGTTAACAGAAGTAATCTTTTTAGACTAACTTTCAAGGTTCATTTTGTCAGAAAATAGGATTAGATATGATGAAATCTTTACAAGTTTCAGCTGTCATCTGCAGGTCAACAGAAGTAGAAATATGTAGAAATGTAAATATTTCATCATTTCTAATTCTAATGTCTGACCAACTGAACCTTGAATGTTATACTAGAAAGACACAATGAACATAATGAATATCAAAGACAATGAACATATCTAAAAATTTTGGACACCTGAAAAAAAATGGGCTGACCAGTGTCGGCTTCTTCTCATAATGTGCTCTGGAACTCGCTTTTTTTTTACTCAGAGAGGTGGGGGCGCCGAACTCCAAAACCCCAGCGGGAACTGTTTCAAAATAAGACCCAGAACTGAGAGACAGAGAGTAAAAACAACACACAGAACAACAGATATCTGTTTCAAAAGGACGCACCTGCAGATGGGAGCCAGACAAAATCTGACTCGCTTTTCTACAAGAATGTACCATTTTTATTTCCAAAAGAACAAAGAACATATCACATGACTCCTCTCTCCTCCTTCTACATCTTGACAGGTCATTTATTTTCTCCAGGTCTCCTGACCGTACCAGGAACTAGAGTTATAGCTGATCCTCCCTGCTTTCAGTTCATATCTTTACTCAAGAGTGTGTTTACTTAAAACTTTAAACCCTATAAAATACTGGTAACAGAGTCATGTTTTACTACCCTGAATAATATAAACAGGCCTATTACTTCTAAAGCTTAAAAAAAGATATAATTAAAACATATGTACTGCATAATAAAAAATAGCCCCAAAAAAGTAGAATACAACACCAGTTAGAAAAAAAGGATCTCTGGTCAAAAGTGCAGCTCTCTAAAACACATTTCCACCAGTTAAGTCCCCCCCCCCAAATAATCTCTAAAATCTATTAACTACTTTCCAATAAATGCACACCATTCTGCCAGGGCCTTTCTGTAAGATGATGTAGTGTCACGCTCATGAATGGCATCCTGGAGAACTTCTGTCTGAATGACAGACAGTATGGTTGCCACGCATTTGGGATAAGTGAGATGGAATGCATAAAGGTATGCCATCACATAAATCATAGCCTCACCAAGTTGTTCTTTGTCAAATGTTGTAACTGGCAAATTACCAACTGCAATGACACACTTGCAGCCATTGAACATCACTACTGGACATGACAAACTTCGCTTCTGGAGGACAGCATCTGGATCTTCTGTAGGCTGCAAGACTCAAAAGATATGGCACACATTTAAAGACATGTTATGCTTTTTGTTGGCATTTGGTCACAACCTCAAAAACATGTCATTATCTTGTTCTTTGTTAGACACACATTTTATACTGTAGTTTTGAATCCTGGTTTGTCAGTGTTTGACCATAAGCCGTTCCAAAAGGAGTAAAATAGCAGGTTGCACTTATCAAGCTTTTTCGGGTTACTACAGAAGAACAGTCCCGGTGAAAGATTTAAATATTGTTCAAACATGCTCGAGTGACTTGAAACAACTCCAAGCATTTTTTTTAAATTCCAGAACAACATTGTAACATGCAATAAAATGTTAATTTTGGTTAACCCCTCCTATTTTTTTGTAGTGAGTCTGTAGTCAGGCTTTATAAAGGCAAATTATACAAAGCCTACCTTCAGTAGCCTACCTTCATAAGCAGTCATTTCTTTTGGTGGATGGGCAGGTGAGGGAAAGAGCATTGGAAGAGCCTTCATCAATGCAATGGGGGCTTCTCCTGGAAAAAGCAAAAACAATCCTACATTTCAAAGGATGAGAACTTAGTATTCAAATTTTAATACTTACTTTGGTCCATGGTCATTGGTGGATTCATTGCCTTCTTGGATAGCCATAGAATTGTACCCTGGAGCAGAATTCCTCCCATCTCAGTTTTATTTGACCGATTAACTTATTGTTGTGTGGATCCAAAATTCTGTGCAGCTCATCTAACATCTGATATAATAAAGACAGAGGTTTAAAAAAAATTTAATATAAATAAGTTTAATACCACACCAAATATGTTTGAAATGTAAGCGTGATACCCATTGCATTTCATTAACTCCCCCAATAACTTACATGATGTAATTCTTTAAAGCATGGATATGCATCCAAGATGAGGGAATCTCTGTTCTACTCTTTCATTGAGTCTGAGTCAATGAAGGCTCTTCTGGCATCAAACCCAAGGTCTAGCTGGGACACATCTTCTTGGCTTGTTTTTGGCTTCTTGTACATTTCTTGTAATGTTTTGTAATGTCTTGCTTGTATTAACGGACTATCCTTGTCAGCTAAGATGGACAGAAGTACAAGAGGATTTCAGTTTTTAATAATAACAGAGAAAGACTTACAAAAACCATTAGCTGTAACTGGCTGTGTGTTGACAACCATTTTACAAAATTACATTTATATACTTACATGAAGTGGAGGTATCATCTGAATTGCTGGCAGGTGATACCAGCAGAGTAGATGCACCACTGGAAGAACTGCAATCAGCATCTTCATCATCAGCTTCTTTATCACTTGGAGAGAGGTCAGTGAGCCTTCTCTTGGGCTGTCCTCTGTCTGGTGTTGGTCCTTGCTTTTTCACTGGGGTTTTTATATTTTGCAGCCTTTTTTGTAACTTGGCAGCGATGCTCTCCTGGTGACAAATACATCTATTGTATGCTACTGACCAAAACTGAATGAGCTATGGAGGAGACAAGAATAAAAGAACTTATGTATTTCATGCTTGCATCACTATCCTGGAGCACTGGATAATATTCCACAATTCTTTTAGCAATTGCAGTGATTTCGGTTTTAGAGGAGTATCGCAACATTTGGTCTTGGCTTGCTCTCAAAAGGCACACCATACTTGTGATTGTATTTCTCACCAGCCTGCATCTCCGTTCTTTTTTCCCTGCCGGCGTGGGCCAACTCAAAGTAACTCTTTCGACACTGCTCTAACTCACTGTCTGTGTACACAACATATTCCGGTGGACTGGGGAGCTGCAAAGTTTTCAGCGGGCTTTTATTCGCAGTCGCAGTTCGAGGGCTGGCTGTTGCAACTACCAAGGGTGAAGTTGTTTCAGGTTTCTGTGGTACAGGATGGTCTTCCTGGTTTAGGGCAAGAAAAGATTAATGTGAAATACTGCAAAAATATAACCACACTTTCTGGACAGTAGTTGAACTCAATATTTTTATACGATACCTCTTGATGAAATATTGACCACACATGCTTTCTTCTGATAAAGTGCTCAGGCCCGGGAAACAGATCCCTCAGATCATCACGATTCAATGTTAAAAGCATGCGCTCGTCAATGCTTGCAGCTATAAAAAAAAAAGGGAAGTTAAAATGTACAAGTGGCGATACAAAGGTATATACATAAATGTATAATCTAACCTTTAAGGATAGATACTGTTACGTCATCCAGCTTCTCCATGGTTCAATCACCTACCAGACAAAATATAATATCAACCAACCTGATTTCTGAAAGAAAACCTGGGTTGTGCCCACTTTAATAAATGTAGTTTGTTTCAAAAAATAAAATTAAATATCATGACAATATCATGATATTGTCAATCACAACCGCTAATAAAAGGATGATTTTATCTAAGTGTCTTGATTATTTATTTAAGCTTTTGAAGGATATACTGTCTCAAAGGGATCCCTGAAAAGAATTGTACCAGGTCTTCAGAATATTGCGGAAACTAATGCCTTACAACAGCGAAAGGGAAAATCTCCACTTTATTGGAAAGATAGTCAACGTTATCCTTGATCTCACATAAATGCTCTTAGAATTCAATATGCTTCCAAAAATGTTGTGCTTGTTTCAAAATTGACCCCAGCTACCACAATCTAATTTATTTACATAATAGATATGTCTCAAACTACACCCAATTTTGCTGTTACTCACAACTGAGAACAGTGATGCCCCCTTGTGGAAAGAAATGAAGGGGCACACAGTGTGCAACTTTTTCTTCATTTGAATTCCAATAGCGTAAAAAATACGTAACAAAGACTGTGAAAAATACTTTGGCTAAAATATTATGATCCATGTAGGGTATCAAGTGAAAAGATATTTTAGAGGGTATTACATCTTTGTTGTAATTTAGTGCGATATGGGAAAATCTACTGGAAAAACATTTAAGAACTGGGTTTCAAAGGACCTTCAAAATGATCTCTATATTCATAAATCTAAAACTCGGGTGACATTTCTTTAAACTAATCCCCCCCCAAAAAATACATATGTTTATTTAACATTTATAGTTAAGAAACTTCATTAGATCAAAATCTGTGCAAAATCTCTATTTATTTCTAATTCCTCTAAAATAGAAAAGGTATTGCTAAAGAGGTGTTCTATTTTTAATGTTATGGTTATTATAAAATAACCATAACATTAAATCCATATTAGTAGACAGATTTCTGAATCCTTTATAAAGAGTCTGGTAGTATGAAGATTTGGACTTCCATGAAAATTGCACTGAGGAAGAAAGATGGCTGGCATGCTGTGAACTTCTTCTGCAAACAGTGAATATGCACTATAAGATTTCAGGAGATCTGGTTTATGTACACCTACATAACATTGAAATAGCTTAATATAAACAACAGAGCTTTCCCTTATTTATGCATACATGGTCAGGAAAAAAAGTAACATTTGTGTAGTGAAATAAAGACTTTATGGGAAGCAGTCAAAGCTTGCATTGTGGGCAAATTCTTTAAATATATCTTCTGATAGGAAACATTTTCTATTTGATTTTGTATTCTCTTGCTTAAAGTATGAAATCTCAAAAGAGGTACTTCAAAATGTCTTTTAATTGAAAGAACAGTTATTGCAATAACCTAAAAAAGAATTACAGGGTGAGTATGGAGGATATTTATATTCAGGCGGGATATAATGTTTGCTTAATGTCCCCTCTATTGCGAACAAATCTTTCTCATTAAATGAACTGTTTAGTAGCAGAAATCTTGATTTTTCTGTCTCACAGGCAAAATCAAGGGGAATTTATTCATCTCAAAGAACTCTGTCCCGATGATTGCTTGGTTTTTGGGATGTCATGGTCCCTCTCGCCGTGGAGGAGGTCTTACTGTGGTTCATAAGGTCTGTTTTTCCTGTAGGACAATAAATGTTCAAAACTTCTCTTCTTTTGAATCATTGATTTTTAAAGTTGGTTCTCTTAAGCCAGTGATTCTCAACCGGTAGGGCGCGGACACGCCCCTGGTAGGGCGCCAGTAGGCTACAGGATAAGGGGGGGGGGGGGGGTGAACTGAAAAAGAAAATTTGCAATTTTTTATTTATTATTAAAACCACTGTCATAAAAAGTTCTAGTTTTGTATATAAATAACTCCTGAATAGAAATTAAAATGTGTTTGGACTGATTTAAAAAAAAAGAAGTTTTGAACAAATTTGATTTGTTTGTTGATCGTGAGCGCAAATGCAGGTGATAAGCGGTTTCAGCGAGTCACACTGAAGTTCGCTGGCTCTCCAGGGGGGCGGGTGTTACAGCGGTTGTATGAGCTGCGAGAGGAGGTGAAGTGGTTTTTGACATAAATCAAATCAGATCTGGTGAAGCATCTGGATGACACTATATGTGGCTTGCGTCTCTGTCCTATTTGATCAATATTTGACCGCTTGAATGGCCTTAAACTGTCTTTGCAAGGCTGCGAAACTCATATTTTGCTCCTTGCTGACAAAGTGCACGCCTTCACACAAAAACTAGACCTCTATGGCCACATCAGTGGAGGGAACTGCAACATGTTCCCCAGCCTTGTAGACTTTATCACTGATGCAGGCACGTCACACGATTTCTCCTCTCTATTTCAATCAGCGTCTGAGCGCCTGTCAGCAATGAGAAAACTATTTGAGACGTACTTTAAAGAGGATTATCGCTCTTTTGCGTGGATTCGAGATCCGTTTGTGTGCACAGCAAACGAGCTGTCAATTTAGGGTGACCAATCGTCCTCTTTTCCCCGGACATGTCCACTTTTCATGTGCTGTCCTGGGCATCCGGGAGGATTTATAGACTGATGAAAATGTCCGGGTTTTTATTGTTTTCATAGGGCCATGCTTAAACTGACTGGTGTGATGCATGCATTATGACAGCCTTTCTCTCATGTAACGTCCTCCCCAGCTGGTTCTGATCCGTTTATTGACGCCACAAAGCTGGGCTGCTCTGAGCCGAGTTGCACCGCACCGCGTTATCCTGCATTGCGCAACGCAATTGCGCAGCGCTGGGCCGTGCAGCGCCGAGTTACTGCTGTTTACAACAAGTCAAAGCACAAGCTTCATGCACGAACCACAAAAGATATACTGTCAAGTCGCAACAAATGGGTGGCGGAGTGCACCATTCACATAGCTGGCATATGTGTTTCTGTGTGACAAAAGTGGCAAACATCCCAAAGATCACATGGACACAAAAACTATAAAAGGCCTGAGCAAAGTGAGAGTTCATCTATAAACTGACTGTGGAGGATGAAGATGCAAACTAAACAGAGTAAGCACTTTTTTATTTTGTTATTGAGTCTGCAGCTGTTTACTTTTATTACAGTGAAAAGAAAATAATACTTGTTTTCTCAGAAGATTATTTCAGATTTTTCTTCAGTTTTTGTCCAGTGCAATTTAAAAAGTTAACTAATATTGTTGCTGGTAACTTTTGTTAATTCAGAAGAGTAACTATTTCTATTATAATTTATTTCCAGAGATTATAAAATCATTTTCTTCTTGTGAAAGCCTTTTTGAAGTTTGTTATTTAACTAATCTTTTCTAACCACATTGAGAATGCACACTTTAAATATGTTAAAATCAAAAGTCAGCCAAATCCTGAAAGTGTTTCAGTACTGTGTCAGATGTCCTCTTTTTTGGAAAAATATGGTCACCCTATGTCAGTTGATATGCAGGACCAGCTTATTGAGCTGAAGAGTGACAGTAGACTGAAGGAACTATTTAGCTCCTGCCCTCTTTCGTCATTCTGGGCAGCATTGATGCAGGAATATCCTCAACTCTGTGACGTCGCCTTGAAGATTCTCCTTCCTTTCACGTCGACATATTTGTGTGAGGCGGGATTCTCATAAATTACTGCACTCAAAACAAAATACTGCAATCGTGCACAAATCGGGGATGATTTGAGGCTATGTTTATCAAACATTGAGCCAAGATTTGAAGATCTTTGCGAGGCAAAGCAGGCTTAGGTCTCACATTAACATCACCTACCTGCAAACTTCTGTAAATAATGCAGATGATGGCTACTATTAGGCCTAGTAATAATAACAATAATAATGGATAAATTAATAGCAGAGGTCTGGTGCCAATTCCCAATTATAGCAATAGCCTAGTAATGATAATAGGCCTACTGAGGATGATAATAATAAAAGTAAAAGGAAATCATTTCGAAACCACCGTTTTATCATATGAGGTGTGTGTGTGCGTGCATGTGTGCATGTGTTGAACAGAGGGGGGTTCGGGATTAGAGCAATTGTCGGAAATTAGCTTCTCCACATGGGTAGATGCTAAGGCTAGCGTTGATGGCTATAACAAAGGAGCTCACGTGCTTAACCACTGGGGATGTGTATTCTAAAGGGGTTAGCCCTGCCCGGGGAGGGGTGTGTGCTAATCCCTCGCTCTCGGGAGCGTGAACAAAGGAAAAACATGTGGAGAACAAAGAACACTGGAGTTAATTTTGGGCTAACAATGGAAGGGCGTGTGGTTCAGCCACCGGCTTGGAGTGGCTGGACAGAATCCAAAATACTAAGAAATAATACTGTACACTTATTAAAACAGCATACTCTATTTAAAAGGAAATGTGCAACTGAGATGGTTAATTTAAAAAGTTACAAAATGTGCATGCATTTTTGTGTATAAACAACAGACCTTTCACAAGACATTTAAAAAACCATAAATACAAGCATGGAGTTTGTTGGGAGCAGTGATGGTTATTAAGTCTAACAGCTGCTGGGAATAAGGATCTGTGATAACGCTCCTTTTTTCATCTAGGATGCTAGAACATTATGCTTTTAAAATGATTTTAGTGAGGTGAGAGAAAATCTTTGTAAAAAAAAATCTATGGACAAAGTCAACTTTAAACTCTTGAAAACAGGGAGCCTAGAATTTTTTTATTGATTTGAATTGAGATGTAAGTTTACTTAAGACTCTGTAGCTGCACTTACTTTCTCCAGAAATCAATGATAAAACTACTCATGTTTTAGGAGAAGTATTATTACAGTATTATAGCAGCTTTGTGAAACCCATTTACCCTTCTGTTGGATCAGAGGAGACTGACCAACAAAAACCTCCAGAACAATGTTCCCCCTAATTTTTCATGTGTTTGAGCAAACACACAAATGCCCTGAGTGGTCCGTTTGACCACTGTGAGCAACATCAAATATGTCCACTGTGGTCTTGCCAGCATCGCATCCATCCAGTTTCCATAGTTTATTAAAATAATCAAATTACAGCATTTAAATTTCTGTGACAATACTTTTCAATTAAGTACATTATCTCACTTACAATGAAAATGACAAAGATCTTATTCATGACCTGTGCAGTATGTTACAGTGTGTTACAATGAGATATTTAGACTTACAATAGTAAGTCTAAATATCTCATTGTTACTGTGGAGAAACATGAAACTGTCAAGTAAGCCCAGCTAACTATGAACTCAAATTTTGAAAACAAACTTAACATTTTTATTATAAAGGTCTGACTTGTATTATAAGCATGATCCATTGTGTGAAGCTCTTGCTGAGCACTGGGTAAGAGTGGTCTGGGAGAGGGTCTTGTAACTCTTTGTCTGCAAAATACAGTATATAATCACACGATTACTTGTATTTCTGCTACTCATAAACTGGTGACAGTATTTAATGATCAATTTTGATAAATGAACAAAATAAATGACACTAGATAAGCACAAATCTTATTGAGGACTTAAATTTCACTTTATTTTTTTTCATCTGTCCTCACATATCCAGTGGTTGTTCACGTTGTCCAGGTTGATGGCCTCGTCTGCTTGCAGTTTTGATTTTATGCGCATCAGCTTATTCTCAGTCTGCACTGGATGCTTATAATGTAGCACAAATATCGATTGATTAGCTGCGTAAATATGTATGTGAATCGCATCATTGGCTGGAGCAGCCAGCCACTGGTCACTCAGTGACATAAACGTTATTGTCTTGAAGCAAAAACTTTTAACCCAAATGCAGAATCAAACACTAAAAGATTTATTCACACTGTCACGCTGCCCTATTCACTCATTGTCCTCACCTGTCTCTCCAATCATTCACACCTGATCCTACTCACCTCCTGCTTTAAAAACACATAAATTCTCTCCACTCGGTGCCGGATCATTAACACTAGCGTTGTTGTGTCCAATGGTGTATCGGCTTCCTGCCTCTCCGTTCCTGCCCGATGTCCATTGTCTCCGTTCCGGCCATCTTCACCACCACCATCATCATCATCATCACCTCCTCCACCTTTAAATAAACATCCTGCACTTCCTCAGTGTCTGCATTTGGGTCCATACTCCACACACACCCCTGGCGGAATGATCCGGCCATGAAATTCAAATTCAAAAATACTTTATTGATCCCAGAGGGAAATTAAGTGTTGGTATAACTCATATAATTAATTCTTTAAGGAGTTGTTATAGATGATGATGGCTGTGGGCAGGAAGGATTTCCTGTAGCGGTCTGTATTGCAGCAACACTGAAGAAGCCTCCGACTGAAGATGCTCTGTTGTTGTGTGACAGTCTCATGAAGAGGATGCTCAAGGTTGTCCATAATGTTTTTGATTTTATGAAGAATCCTTCTTTGCATTATCATCTCCAGATGTTCCACAGTTGTCCCAAGAACAGAACCAGCCTTCTTTATCAGGTTGTTTAGCCTTTTTAAATCCCCAACTCTGATGCTGCTACCCCAACAGATGACTGCTGAAGAGATTACACTCTCCTCAACAGACTTGTAGAATATCTGCAGCATCTTGCTGCAAACCTTGAAGGACCTAAGCTTCCTCAAGAAGTACAGTCTGCTCTGTCCCTTCTTGTAGACGGCTTCACTGTTCAGTCTCCAGTCCAGTCTGTTGTTAAGGTGAACTCCGAGGTATTTATACTCCTCAACCACCTCCACTTCTTCTCCCATGATGGAAACAGTGTTTGACTTATCCCTGTTTCTTCTGAAATCTACAATCATCTCCTTTGTTTTGTTCACATTCAAAGTAAGACGATTGTTTCCACACCATGTCACAAAGCGGTCCACCAGCTCTCTGTATTCAGCTTCTTGTCCATCTCTGATACACCCGACAATTGCAGAGTCATCTGAGTATTTCTGCAGATGACAGGTCTCTGATTTGTATTGGAAGTCTGAGGTGTACAGAGTTCAATTCAATTCAGTTTATTTATATAGCGCCAATTCACAACAGATGTCATCTCAAGGCACTTAACAAGAAGTCATTTCAATACAATTATACAAACATTCCAATCAGTTAAAAAGTTTCCTATTTAAGGAATCCCAGCAGATTGCGTCAGTCATTGGCGTGAGGTTGGGCAGATTTCCAACCACAGCAATCCTTCAGCAATCCCTCATACTGAGCAAGCATGTAGCGACAGTGGAGAGGAAAAACTCCCCTTTAACAGGAAGAAACCTCCAACAGAACCAGGCTCAGTAGGAGCGGCCATCTGCCACGACCGTCTGGGGGTTTGAGAAGACAGAGCAGAACATAGAAGGAACAGAAGATCCGATATAAGAGAACTTTCTATGTTACAGAAAGTAAAAAGTTGATAACAGGACACAGTGGATCTTCAGTTACTGAGAGGATCATCCCAGTCGATGACCCCCGTCCAACAGGGCATTGCAGCCAAGCAGGATACCAGACCAGGTGTATCTTCGATGGGGAGAAAAACACTGATAGAAAACAAAGTTAACAGTCGAAATAACAGAATGTACTGTAATACAACTGGAGAGTCGTAGGAGAAAAGGAAGTAGCAGAGTGAAGAAAATTGGTAAGTCTGTCCTCCAGCAGTCTAAGCCTATAGCAGCATAACTACAGAGATAGCTCAGGATGACCTAAGCCACTCTAACTATAAGCTTTATCAAAAAGGAAAGTTTTAAGCCTGGCCTTAAAAGTAAACAGAGTGTCTGCCTCACGGACTAAAGCTGGGAGCTGGTTCCACAGGAGAGGAGCCTGATAACTAAAAGATCTGCCTCCCATTCTACTTGAGTGAAAAGGAATGGTGAGAGTACCGTCCCCTGTGGTGCTCCTGTGCTGCTGACCACCTGGTTTGACACCCAATTCTTCAGTCTCACAAATTGTGGTCTGTTGGTCAGGTAGTCATTGATCCAGGCGATTGTTGAGGGCTCCACCTGTGTCTTTAGGAGTTTCTGACAAAGTAAATCAGGCTGAATTGTGTTAAATGCACTGGAGAAATCAAAGAACATGATCCTCACAGTGCTGCCTGCTTTGTCCAGATGACAGTGGGTTGGTTGAAGCAGGTGGATGATGGCATCTTCAACTCCAACTCCACAGAGATAAGCAAACTGCAGCGGATCCTGATACGTTTTTGTTTGCTTACTCAGGGGTGCCAACAGGAGTCTCTCCAGGACCTTCTTGATGTGGGATGTAAGGGCAACAGGTCTATAGTCATTGATGACTGATGGGTTAGTTCTCTTTGGTACTGGAACAAGGCAGGATGTCTTCCACAACACTGGGACCTTCTCCTGAGTTAGGCTAAGGTTGAAGAGGTACTTCAATATCCCACAGAGCTGCTCAGCACAGGCCTTCAGGACTCTGGGGCTGACACCATCTGGACCAGCAGCCTTGTTCCGGTTCAGGTTCTCCTGCTGCCTCTTCACCTGACTTTTGGAGACAGACAAGTGGGAGGGGGAGGCAAACGGGGTAGCAGCATTTCCTGACTTGGTTGAAGTCAAACTTGGGGAATCAGAAGAGTCCATGGCTGAGGTGACGGATAAAACATCCGAGGTGTAACAGGGAAACTGTTGATCGGAGGAGAGTGGGATGTCTGTTTGGCTGGGAACAGGAGAGGAGGATGCTAAGCTAGTTCCTGAATTGAACCTGTTGAAGAATGTGTTCAGTTCATTGGCTCTGTCCAGACTTCCATCTATCCAGTCCTTCCTGTCCTTAAAACCTGTGATCTTTCTCATTCCTGACCAGACATTTCGGATATTGTTCCTCTGTAGTTTGTTCTCCAGCTTCTTCCTGTATGCCTCCTTGCTTTCTCTGATCTTGACCTGAAGTTGCTTCTGTATACTGCTCAGTAATTCCCTGTCTCCCTCCCTGAAGGCTCTTTTTTTCTTGTTTGGCAGTTCCTTCAGGTCACTGGTGATCCAGGGTTTGTTATTAGGGACGCATCTCACTGTTCTGGTGGGGATGATGTTGTCCACACAGAAGTTTATATAGTCAGTCACACACTCAGTCATGGCATTGATGTCCTCTCCATGTGCTTGGCAAATAGTCATCCAGTCTGTAGTGGCAAAACAACCCTGCAGGGCTTCTTCAGCTTCCTGTGACCATTTTCTCACAATTTTCTTTGTAACAGGTTGCCTCTGAACAAGTGGTTTATATTCTGAACAGAGAAAAACAAGATTGTGATCTGATTGTCCCAGAGGAGGTCTTGGTTTGGACATGTATGAATCCTTTACATTTGCATTTAACAAATACAAGGTCCTGTTTTCTCTTGTAGAGCAACTGACAAACTGTTGAAATGTTGGAAGTGTAGTAGAGAGCGAGGCATGATTAAAATCACCAGATGTTGCCACAAATGCATTGGGGTGCTGTGTCTGTAGCTTAGCAACAATGGAACTGATGACATCACATGCATTGTCGGCAACGGCTGAAGGTGGAATGTAAACAACTGCCAAAATTACACTGGTGAACTCTCTTGGTAAATAATATGGACGAAAACCTACTGCCAAAGGTTCGACATCTGGGCTGCAGAGACGACACTTCACAGTTACATGTCCTGGGTGACACCATCTGTTGTTGACAAGCACTGCTACTCCACCACCTTTTCCTTTCCTGCTCGTTTTCAGATCTCTGTCTGCTCGTACAGTCAGGAAGCCTGGTAGACAGACGTTGGAGTCGGGGATATGATCCAGCAACCACGTCTCAGTAAAACACATAACACTGCATTGCCGGTACTCTGGCTGAGTCCTTGTAAGGGCTTGGAGTTCATCCATCTTGTTAGCCAGTGATCTTACGTTGCCCATTATGATCGATGGAAGAGATGGCTTGAACTTCCTCTTTCTCTGTCTCTTTTTTGCTCCTTCTCTGCATCCACTTCTCCTCCTTATCAACTCATCAGGGATTTGTGGCTTCAGTTGAGGCATCATTTCAGCTTTTGCGATGTTAATCAGCTGCTCCTGGCTGTAAACCACATTGTTGCCATGGTTACGCATCATAACAAGTTGTCAAAAAGTGAAAAATTTACAGCAAAAATCCTTCCAGCTTCTCAGCACCAAAAACTTGAAAGTATACAGGTCAAAAAAATGCAATCTTCCTCAAGAAAAAAGAGGAACCAATGTACAAAAAACCAAAACTTAATATGTAGTCAATAGAGCCACTCCAACATGCAGCCACCCAGAGCAGCGCAATTCTAGAAATTGAAATGGACCCAGCAGAGCATATCCCTACCCAGGACTCACGGTATGTCGGAACCCGACTGGCATATTGTCCTCCCGGCGTCGGTCCACGCAGGCTCGAGGCGAACAGCACCTCCGCCCTCCATGCCTCAAGCCGCCGCCGTCGTCGCCGTCCACGGGCTGCTTCTGCAGCCTTGCAGGGAAGTCGTCCACCGGACCGGTGGACGACTTCCCGGTTCCCCAGATGCCGGTCCTACATCGCGGCCTCCAGATCGCCCAACCTCCGGTCTCGGATCCCTGGAGCTGCAGTCCGCCTCCACCATCTGGCCGCAGGCAGCGGTCCCACCAAGCCGGAGTTTCCAGGAGCGGGGAGACGAGCGGCGCTCCCACACGGACCACCAACGTCGGCTGCGTCTCCGCGCTGCACACACCGCCGATTCTCTCCCCCGTCGTCTTTGTCCCTCCTCCAGCTGGCTCTTCGGGGGCTCCTCACATCAGAGAAGAGGAGTTGTTTGAGTTCTTATATGGGGACAAGACGGCCTACCTCTGCTCCAGGGGAAATCTAGCGCCTCGTCGCAGATGCCAACACCGACGAGGTGGGATCGCTTCTGAGGAGGAAATCAGAGTTCCAGTCCGTGAGCCCGTTCCAGTCGTTCCAGTCCGTGAGCCCGTTCCAGCTCCAGTCCCAGACCCCGTTTCAGCTCCAGTCCATGAGCCAATCTCAGCCTCCACCATTCCTGCGGTCTTCCTGGCCATCACATTGGCTGCTCTCGAGCATCTGACATTTCCCCATGGGTCGCTGGAGTCCCCGGGGAGGGTCAAGGAGGACCCGTCCCCGCCGCTAGAGCTCCCAGGGAGGTTCAAGGAGGACCCGTCCCTGTCGCTAGAGCTCCCAGGGAGGGTCAAGGAGGACCCGTCCCCGTCGCTAGGGCTCCCGGGGAGGGTCAAAGAGGACCCGTCCCCGTCGCTAGAGCTCCCAGGGAGGGTCAAGGAGGACCCGTCCCCGTCGCTAGTGCTCCCGGGGAGGGTCAAAGAGGACCCGTCCCCGTCGCTAGAGCTCCCAGGGAGGGTCAAGGAGGACCCGTCCCAGTCGCTAGAGCCTCTTCACCGCTGATAGCTGTCGGTCGAGCCTCCAGACTCTTCTCAGCCGGCGTCAGAGCCTCCAGATTCTTCGTCTCAGCCGGCGTCCGAGCCTCCAGATTCGTCGTCTCAGCCGGCGTCCGAGCCTGCTGCCTGACCCTCAGAAGAGGACCTAAGGGCTTTCCGCCCGATCTCCAGGTCTTCAAGGGAGGATCACCAGGCCGTCATCCAGACCTCCGTCCAGCAAGGGGACGCCAGCGGGGCCGTCCGCCCGACCGCTGTCCAGCAAGGGGACCCCACCGGGCCGTCCGCCCGACCTCCAGGTCCACAGGGGACTTCCAGGGGCGTACCCAGAAAGACTCGGGGGCCTTCCGTCCGTGGGCCCCCTCCACCCACCCTGGGAAGGGTGCTTCTTTTTTTTCCCTTTTCTTTCTTGCTCCAAAGGCGTCTGGAATCCGCCTTTAAAGGGGGGGGGGTCCTGTCACGCTGCCCTATTCACTCATTGTCCTCACCTGTCTCTCCAATCATTCACACCTGATCCCACTCACCTCCTACCTTTAAAACCCATCACTTCTCTCCACCCTGTGCCGGATCATTAACACTAGCGTTGTTGTGTCCCATGGTGTGTCGTCTTCCTGCCTCTCCGTTCCTGCCCGAAGTCCAGTGTCTCCGTTCCTGCCGTCTTCACCAACACCATCATCATCACCTCCACCTTTAAATAAACATCCTGCACTTCTTCTGCGTTTGGGTCCATACTCCACACACACCCCTGACACACACACTATGAGCAGGTAAACTCCAGCCCTGCTGACTGACAGGAGCAGGAGCAGCACTGCTATGTTCCCATTGCATGCTCACTTCTGATTTCTTGTTAAAATCCATTTTCATATTTAAAGTTTTTAGTTTTTTTCTTTTATGGCGGCTGAAACAATCCCGTGATGAAGTTACAAACTAAGACTGACAATAATGAGCGCATTTCTGAGAGGAATAAAACGAAAACTTCAGATTTTTTCAGAACATTCAATAATCCTCCTCATAAAAGAAAATTCCACCAAAACACTACAGACTTTCTAAATAAAACAAGCACATTTCACAGTGCACAAACTTGGTGCTGTCAGGCGCTCAGGTCCTATATAAACAGGAGGATCTGAGTTTGTGTCTGGATTAATAAATCTTTTTTTACCTTAGTCTTATTTGTATACCCGTGTCTATCTTCAATCTGTGTTGTGTCAGTGTGCGGGTCTCTGCTGCATTGATATGGCGATAACCATGGATAATGGGTTCGGGCGAGTGTGTTTTTCTGAATGGACCGGTGCAGGGGCACCGCTGGAACTGTAAATCGGTGCATATGCTCATTGATTCATACTGCAAAATAGCACGTACTTAAATATTTGTTTTTGTTTTTCTTCAATTCAGGTTAGAATTTTTTGTGTGCGCAGACCAAATTTTCTTAGAAGGAACATTGCTCCTGAGGGGACAAAAATACCAACCACTGTCATTAAACATGTAGAGAGAAGGAAACGTTTGAGAGACATCTAAAATTCTTTTATGGGTCAGTATCAGACTCAATAACACTTAGGTAAAGCCTTTTAACGTAATTTATTTTACAGAGCATTTACTAAATGACTGTTATGTTTTAAGCTTGTTTCAATTAAACGTAGTCCTAATAAAAAAATCCTAATCTTTGTGTTCTCACTAATAAAATAAAAAGTTTCATAAAATTTTGAACTGTGTTTTGAATATTTTAGTGTAGAATGATCAGATTTAGGTCCGATTAGTATACTATATTTGGATCTAGAGAACATTAAATTCGATTCAGTTCAATTTCACTGTATTTATACAGTGCCAATTTATACCATGTCATCTCAGGATACTTTAGAAAAGTAATTTCAATTCAATCATACATACATTGCAATTGATCCTACTTATTAAACAGTGCATTATATTCAGTTCATTATTCCAATTAGTTAAAAATGTTATATCTAGCCCTGTGATGGACTGGCGACCTGTCCAGGGTGTAACCTGCCTCTCGCCCGATGAATGCTGGAGACAGGCACCAGCCCCTCGCAACCCAGTAAGTTGCTTCATGTAATTGATTGCAGCATTCACTCCTCCTGCAGTTCACCTTACTAAAAAGCATGAAATAGACCTTTAATCTTGTACAAGTCAGAAACTACAAAGGAGGTACAAACATTTGCTTGGTTAGTTAATCTCAGCTTTCTTACTGCCCTTACAAAAACCTTGGGTGAAACAGAAGTGGCTCATTTTGAAGATATTCCCAAAAAATGCATAATTGGTTAGCAGATGACCAGAGACAATTTCTGCTCACACACAGAGTGACACACCCTCAGAGACAGCTTTATCCCTAGGCACAATCCATGGCCCTTTGATAAACATTAAAGCAGACACTTTTTTTAACAGTACTGTAATACTGCTGACATGTAGTTTGAAGAGCTACAGGTTAGACTGAAGACAAGTCTGTCCTCTCAGATTACAAGCAAACCTTGTTTTGTTGATGTATCTAAAAATGTAACCTTACTGTTTCATGTTTTGGCCCCCAGGTCATCGTCAGAAGCTGGACGAGGTCAAACCTGGCTCATTGGCTTTCTCTGAGAGGCTTACAGAGCTGGAACAGCTGAGAAGGAGTTCTATCAGAGTATCGCCTCCTCATAATCATCATCATCAGCCATCTGCAAACAGCCACCAACCTGCAGTTCTCACTTCAGCTACATTTTCTAGCCCCCCACACTCTGGACTAACAGCTGGTAAGACAATAAAACTGAGTGATGTGGAGCATTTTGAGCCTCAGTCAGGTTGAATGACCGATTATTGTCATGTATTTATACACATAAGATTCTAGATATTTATATCCTTAAAATAAATAAATATTATTTACTTTATTATTATTTTTATTATTATTATTATTTATTACTTTATTTCAATCTATTCAAAATAAACAAATAAACTTTCTCTCTCTTTTGCTAAAGCAGGGGTCAACAACTCCAGTTCTCGAGTGTCACTGTTCTTCAGCTTTTGAATTCATTCAAAGGACTAGAGTTGCAGACTCCTATTGAAAAGCAACTTGTTGCGCCTCTTGAAAGCAGTGTACTAATGCTGTACTACATTAAACAAATGAAAAGTTATTTTTTTTCCTTTTAATTGAATTTATTTTAGTGATGTTTGCAAAGTTTCCTCCCTCTGAATTGGCTTTGCCCAAAATGTTCTGATTGAAGTGTATGCTGATTCCGTAAAAGATTTGTTGGTTTGCTTCACATTTTTATGACAGACGACATGGCAAGTTCTAGATAAGTAAGAGCATAAATAAATTCCTAAAATTAGTTTTATGGACATAAGTAAAAGTCATCGATCACGCTACTGTACTGTTCACTACCAGGATATCTGAAAACAACTGTTGTTCTTGGAAAAAAATGTGGGGCCATTTAGTAATGTTTACTGGGATTACCTTATTATCAGGACAAATGAGGATAATTACATTTAATCCAAACAAGCTAGCAAAGAAAAACATTTTTTTTAAATCCTCAAATGCTGAAAAACAATGTGTGCAGCAGTGTTTAATTAGGGTGGCCCCTAGAGACAAACACCTGCAAATCCCAAAAGACAGGCAAATTCCAAAAACACATCCAAATCCCAAAATACCTGCAAATCCTCAAAACACATGCAAATCCCAAAACACATGTCTGATTTCTCTAAACAAGTCAGTCAACAATTAGTCAGTCTTGTACAGGAGCCCTTCTGGGCCAACGCTCAAACTCCCTTGCACCCCTGATCATGTCTTGGCCTCTTTGAACCATCTACGGCCTTCAGTCCCCACCATGTTTTGTCTTCACTGCAAGGTTAAAGAGGCTATATGCAACTTTTTCCCCAAAATAAACATAACAATAGCCTTTTTATTTGACCATTTATGACTCAAACATCTCCTGATGAGCATACTGACACCTTGTCAGCTCCCAGTGGGTGCACCTATAAGCCTGTATCCAATTTTTTCTATTTTCTGTCGGATCCGATTTTCCTGCGTCTGCGGATGTGACGTCAAGCGCGTTCATGTTAAATGTTTCAGATCACCCTGCCACTAGTCAGCACTCGCAAGCAGTTCAATGGATTGTGCGAATACACAGAAGAGACCCAGGACAACTCTGACACCAACAGTAACTCCACATAAGACTAAGAAAGTTAAACTCCTGACAAGTGCCCGAAAAAGATAGAAGATTGAGAGCGACCGCCGCACGAGCGCGCGCTGCGAGAGTGAGCAGAAAGGAAGAGCAGTTCCGTTTTTGGCCACATGTGGTCAGTCGCGAGTTTACATTTCAGAAAATTACATATAGCCCCTTTAACCAAAACACTTCTCACTGTGTAGTTAAAGGAGACTAGGTAAAAGGCGTATTCACTGACGTCGAAATGATCTCTTTATTATGCTATATTCCCCATATCAATTTACTAATATGTAATTAATCAGTTAATTCACATAGCCATGAAATATTCCTGTAACAGTCCCCTCTTTTTCTTTCGCTACAATAATGCCTAAAACATAAAAGGAATATTTCAATATGTTGATACAATTTCTAATGGATGCGAAGAGAGCCAATAAAAAAAGACAATGATCAAATAATCAATAGATAATTAGGCATGTTTCATGCTGCCAATGGAATTAGCTCAAAGTAACCAGGGATCTGATGACCAGATTACTTTGTTGAGGCATCCCTTTTTGTCAGAACCGAAAAATCCACTGGGGGTCTTTATACGTCATTTGTGGTGTTTCCTTTGTTTACCATTTCATTCATATTGGTGGGAAAGGCTTCTGACGACCTCCTGCTCCTAAGGACGGTCACACTCATCTGGTCATCTGTCAGGACTCTAGAGAAAAGGACCTAACAGATAGAGATGTTGTGTAGCCTCTTTTAGCACATCTCAATGAGATATTAAATCTGGACTCTGTGTTGAACTGTGCACGCTTCCCTTGTCGCTGCTCCATGTAGTGACCCCCAAGGTCCACCTCTGGTCCTCCTCAGCCTCTGCGTCCCCTCGGAAGGGAAGGAATCATCACTTAAGAAGCCTGTATTTTTGGAGGCCCCTGATGTGATCCTCAAGATGAGATATTAAGTGTTAGAGCATGCTTGTTCAAACATATGTGAGGTAATTCAAAGGATTAGTTAGTTGATTATAAGTAAGTGATTAGGTTAGAGAAAAGGTTAGATATAATTTGCAGACTTGGGAGTTTGGTTCAGATTACCTGGATGCAGCTGCTGCATCAGGCAATCATAACGAACTCCACAAACTTGGTTAATAAGCCAAGCTTCATTAACTGGGCCAATACTAGAAGTTATGGATTTAACCAGAATAACTCAATCAAGAGGAAATCAAATCCATGTTTAAATAATCATCATTTAAGAAATTCTTTTAGTTTTGATGTCCAACCCTCTACCCCCCATCCGTAGATAGAACCCTTTAATTGGACTGTGTTAAATTGAATTTTTGAATTAAATTTAATTAAATTGAAACCCTCCTCTCCTCCCCTTCTCGTATAAAACCATTATACTATAACCTCTTCCGATTAATTATAATTATATCCATATTTGACCAAAATCCAATTCAATTCAATTCAATTCAGTTTATTTATATAGCGCCAATTCACAACAGATGTCATCTCAAGGCACTTAACAAGAAGTCATTTCAATACATTTATACAAACATTCCAGTCAGTTAAAAAGTTTCCTATTTAAGGAATCCCAGCAGATTGCGTCAGTCATTGTCGTGAGGTTGGGCCCCGTTGATGCAGACTTTCCAACCACAGCAATCCTTCAGCAATCCCTCATACTGAGCAAGCATGTAGCGACGATGGAGAGGAAAAACTCCCCTTTAACAGGAAGAAACCTCCAACAGAACCAGGCTTAAACCCATAAACTCAATTAGAGAACCCAATTACCACCAGTTATTTCCTAATTGGTTACCTAATCCCCTCTTTTTCTCAAAAATATAGATCCCCCGTCTCAAGATTGCTATGACCCTGTGTTAAAACTTTTCCAAAGAGATTGCTGTCTGAGGAGAGCTTTGGAGATATTAAGTTAATACACAAGGAATAAAGGAAATCTCATTAGTTAAATTTCTTTCAACTGCTTCTCCTGTACCTGGTGGAAAGAAAACACTGACCAAAGTTAAAGGTTATGAACGCAACTTTAAAAGTTCACATTAATCGTTGTGGGATCCCAGTTCTGCTGCTGGAACCTTGCGACATCATTCTTCAAATAATATAACTCTTCCAGAACCTTTTTTTATAACTTGTTATCTTGTCTATGTTCAAATAAAACCCCATTATTTAGAATCTGCTTTTAATTAAAAAAAAATTTTGAACCGGCTTTTGAAACTTGTTTTTCAAAACCTGCTTTTTGTTCCTAAAACAATCCCGAAGCTGTATCTTTATTTAATCTAATTACTGCTAAATTAGTTTAGATCAGGGGTACCTAATTCCAGTTTTAGATGCGTCTCTGCTCCAACACAGCTGATTCAAATGGTTCAGCTACCTCCTCGGCATGTCAAAGTTCTGCAGAGGCCTGCTAATGAGCCATCATTTGATTCAGGCATGCTGAACAAGGGAAAGAACTAAAACATGCAGGAGACTGGCCCTTGAGGACCAGCACTGGGCACCCCTGGCTTAGATTAATGCTTGTAAATGTCTTCAGGGTGTATTTTATTTGTCAACATAATTTATAGGGATGTGTATTGGCAAGAATCTGGTGAAACGATATGTATCACAATATAGGGGGGACGATATGATATATTGCGATACTATGAATAAGAGTATATATTGTGATTTTTAAAGCTTAATTTAGCTGTAGAAAAATATGTCAAAGCATTCTAAACACTCCAACATGTTTCATACAGAACACATCCAGTTTTACTACTAGATCTAATTGATCCACTGGAACGAAGAAGGTGAAAACAGCCACCAACTACCAGTCATACTTTTAATTTTACTACAAAATTACTGCCATGATAAATGGTTCCATTCAAATTCTAAAAAATTTTACTAAAAATTAAAAATCGATACAGCGCTTTTTAAATATCAATACAATATCATGACATAAAATATTGCGATATATCGGCGTGTATATATGTCCTTACACCCCTAATAATTTATTTCCCCTAACTCAATCCTTTGTTCAGCCAATTTGTTGCTGAATGAAATCTGTTCCCCAAATAGACTTCGAACAGTTTCCCAGACTGTGGCATGTAGGCCAGAAACTCTTAACTCAGGAACACAGAGTCCCCAAGGCGATCCTGGTAATTAATTTGGACAGTTTAGAGCGTTTATTTTGTTATGTCCCTTATTCCAAATAACTTAATGATTTTATTATTCTTACATTATTTACATTGCCATTTACCTGTACCTGAAGTTCTGCTGTGAAGAAGTGTTAGGTAGAGTTGAGCCGGATGCTCGGCTGAAACGAGTATCCATTACGGATAAAGCACTTTTGCCGAGTACGAGTATCATACGAGTAATACGAGTCAATATTTGTGTTTGGATTGAATAAAAATTCTCATTGCGTCGCTGACTGTCTGCGTTCTGGGATAGGCTATTCACAGCGCCCCTCCCCTACAAACATACAGATTTATTGTGCTGCTGTGTACCGCTCTGCTCACTCACACACAGAACACTGAGAAGAGAAGAGAAGAAGAAGCAGTTTGTTCAGGTTCGGTTTTTACTGTATTAGCCTACTTACTTATTAACCAGTAGAGTTTTGGTAAACGTGGAGTTTGTTCAGACGTGGTGCTGCTTGGTAGAATGCGACTCCCGTCTCTGCCTGTCGGAGATTTTTACTTTTATTTTTAAACCGTAAACTGGCTCTAACTAGTTTTTTTTTTTTTTACTTCACGCACTGAGAGACATTTTCTTGTTGTTTTTTATTTAAAAAATAAAGGTAGTTGTGGTATAAATAATATTACAAATTAAGCTGCACACACCTCTCTCTCTCTCTCTCTCTCTCTCTCTCTCTCTCTCTGTCTCTCTCATGATCAACTACAGATCAAACAAGTATAGAGAAAAAAAATAAAAATAAAATTACAACAAAGTAATCCCTACAAAATAATCCCATTTACTACTACCCAGGTCACTGCCCTAGGTCTACACACTACAGCTTCACCCCCAGCAAGAAGGGAGAGCGCATTTTAATAAAAATGTATTTATCTGAAATATTATTGTATATTTTGAAATGCATCAAGGAAGGGACCCCATATTTTGTTAAATTTCCCAGTAGAGAGTTGAAGAGAACATCTAATTTTTTCCAGTCTCAAGCACGACATGAGGTCATATAGCCACTCTTTGTAAGTTGGAGGAGCAGCACCCTTCCATCTGATAAGAATTGCGCGTCTTGCTAACAAAGAGCAAAACGACAATGCCCGTCTTTTAGAGGCCGGTATAGGCAACTCCTCACCACTGATGCCAAAAAGAGCCAAGAGGGGGCTAGGTGTCACTTCAATCTTGAAGAACCTGGACAGCGTATGAAAAACATCCGTCCAGAATTGGCCGAGACTGAGACAGGACCAGTACATATCCACCAGTGTAGCATTTCCTCCCTATGAAAAGGTCCTTAAAATGAGTAAGACCGCTCCTGTGCCACTCCAGGAACACCCCATCCTGAATGGATGTTTTGAAGAAATAGTTAAGTGCAATGGGGCTTAAAGGGGAAAAATCGTGAAGTTTAAAATATTTCCTAAACTGCCCCCATGTTTTCAGTGAATGCATCACTACAGGACTTAAAATGGAGTAAGAGGAGGAGAGTGAAAGTGGGGAACAGAGCACAACCGGTAGAGATATATTATTGCTGCTGTGTAATTCCATCATCACCCAGTCAGGGCAGTCACTCATGTTATGGTAAAAATACCAGAACAGAATGCATCTAAGATTGGCAGCCCAATAGTAAAAACGAAAATTGGGGAGGGCAAATCCCCCCTCCTCTTTAGACTTTTGAAGATGTAATTTATTGAGCCTTGGCCGTTTCCCCTGGGAGATGTAGGATGAAAGGATAGAGTCCAGCTCACTAAAAAACATATTGGGGATGAAAATAGGTAATTCTTGAAAAAGGTATAGAGGTTTGGGTAGTATAGTCATTTTAATTGAATTTATACGTCCTACCAAGGACATGGAAAGTGGCGTCCATTTTGTGAGAGACCCTTTCACTTGGTTTAGAAGTGGAGTCAAATTCTCTTTGAACAGGTTTTTATGTTTTTTGTCACAGTGATACCTAGGTATGTAAATTTTTGTCTTTCAATCCTGAACGGCAGATTGGCAAAATCACACGTATTTGCTTTACTACTTAGAGGGAAAAGCTCACTTTTGGAAAGGTTCAGCTTATACCCGGAGAGCTGGCCAAATTGGCTAAAAAGATTGAGCGCAGAAGGCAGTGAAGTGAAAAGTAAAAGATCATCTGCATAAAGCGATACCTTATGTTCCATGCCGTTTCTCCAGATGCCAGATATGTCCTTACTGGTACGTAGTGCAATGGCGAGGGGCTCTATGGCCAGATCAAAAAGCAAGGGGTTAAGGGGACAGCCCTGGTGGGTGCCTCTTTGTAATTTGAATGGTTTTGAAGTTTGAAAATTAGTACGGACTCTGGCCGATGGCTGTTGATACAGTAATTTAATTCACGAAACGAATTTTCCCCCAAGACCGAATCTACTAAGGACTGCAAAAAGATTATCGAATTCAACCTGATCAAAGGCTTTTTCGGCGTCAAGAGAGACGACACACTCAACAGAGTCTGAGGGGCTAGAGCAAACAATGTTGAGCAACCTTCGGATCTTAAAATATGAATGGCGACCTTTAATGAAACCTGTTTGGTCTTTTGAAATAATAGTTGGTAAAACAGTTTCGAGCCTACAGGTGAGAATCTTGGCTAAAATTTTGACATCCGTGTTCAAGAGAGAAATAGGTCTGTAAGAAGCACATTCCATTGGATCTTTCCCTTTTTTTTCAATAAGTGTGATACAGGCTTCATAAAATGACTGAGGGAGGGATCATTGTTTAAAGCAATCGGTAAGGGTGGAACTAAGCTGAGCAGAGAGTAGGGTTGAGAATTGTTTGAAAAATTCTGAGGGAAGGCCATCCGGACCTGGGCATTTGCCAGATTGCATTGAGGCTATGGCTCGGGAGACTTCCGACTGGGATATGGGTTCATCTAACCTGTTTTTAAATTCAGGTGAAATTAGGGGAATGTGAAGTTTGGCTAGGAAGTCATCAATCATGTTAGAATTGGTTTTGGATTGTGAGCTGTAGAGCTCCGAATAGAAGTCCCTGAGGGCATCATTAATTTCACCATGATCCGTCACTACACTACCATCCTGTTTTCTAATTTTAGGAATAGTTTGCCTTGCCCTAGAGCCCTTGAGTAGGGTTGCTAATAGTTTATTGGGTTTGTCGCCATGCACATAGTATTTGGATTTGTCATGCAAAGCAATCGTTCAGCTGAGTGTGTTGTCAGTAGGTCGAGCCTTTTTAAGAAGTTCCGGACACTGACTGTGAGCATATTTTACATCAATCTCTTTAATTTGTTGCATTAGGTTATTCTGTTCTCGAGTGGATTGTTTTCTCATTTTTGCTGAATGGGCAATAACCTGACCTCTGATGTAGGCCTTAAAGGCATCCCATACTATAAGGCTGGAAGTCTCTTGGGAAGAGTTAGTACCAAAAAAGAAACGTATCTTATCCTGAAAAATTTTTTGAAAGTTTTTGTCCGACAGCAGGGTTGAATTGAAACGCCACCGTCCACCTCCTGGGGGAGAGGGGGGATGAGACAGGGACAAAGTGAGTGGGGCGTGGTCTGAAATAACTATGCTCTGGTAGTCACAGGAGCGGATCTGCTGCAGGTATTTAACATCAGTGATAAAGTAATCAATTCTTGAATACGTTTTGTGTACGTGTGAAAAATATGAATACTCCCTCTTATTGGGGTTTAAGGCTCGCCACACATCACACAGTTCATATTCAGATAAAAAGGTTTGAATGACTGATGCAGATTTACTTATGACAGTACTTTTAACAGATGAGGGATCCAAAGCTGGGTCTAGCCAGCAGTTGAAATTGCCCCCTAGGACCAAAGAGTATTTATTAAGATCAGGTAGGGAGGAAAATAGTTGTTTGAAGAAATCCTCATCATGTGTGTTAGGAGCATAAACATTCACCAGGGTAACTAAAGTGCTGTACAGTTTCCCACTTACTATAACAAACCTGCCGTGTTTATCAGCCACTACATCATGGGCCTCTTGCTGATCAGCATGGAGACCCCTTGTGCTTTAATCTGAAAAAGGGAATGAAAACGTTGTCCTCTCCAGCATGCCAGGAGGCGTCCACTGTCAGAACTCCTGATGTGGGTCTCCCCCAGAAACACCACATCTGTATTTAGTTGTTTAATATGGGAGGAAACCTTCCTTCTCTTCACTGAATGGTTCAAACCTTTAATGTTCCAACTTAAAAGGTTTAAATGCCGACTCATATAATTTCAAAAGTAGAACCAGTGTGCTTCCTTACTTTGAGAGACATGATATAGCAGTATGGCAGGTGGAGATTGAAGCAAAAGGAAAGTGGAGAGTAAATTAAGTGAATGTGTGAGACTCCTGGCAGTGACCTCAGCCCTCCCCCCAACATTCCCCCCAACAAAAACAGCTGCCAGTAAAAAAAACAGAAAAAAACGGCAGCAAGCTCTTCAAACTTAACATTCTTGGAGTTTTAATCTTCCTGTAGCTAGTAACTAATAACAACCTTGTTATCAGAAAAACAGAACTGCCTATATAAAACTAACCCCTGCTCTTGGTAGGAATGGAATACTTGTAAACCCCTCAGTGTTATTAAATATCTGGAGCACACAACGGTAACTATGACAACAGTAGGAGACTAAGGGTGTTTCTCAATGCCAAGGAACCTCGCCTTGATACCTTGGTCGTGCCCCGGTTGCCTAGGAGACACGTCATCAGGGACCGCCAAGGCGTGTTCCAATGTTCATGTGCTACCGAGGCGTCTGTCCTCCGTTTGTCTGCCGTTTAGCTAACTGACCGAGGATACATGGGAGGTTCCTTGATGCCTTCCCTTGGTCAACAATTTCCCAGAATACATTGCGGTATTTTCGAAGTTGCAGCTTCGGTTGCTAGCAGGTACTAACTCTCTTTCACATTTGATTTAACCAATATATACACAATTAAAAAAGTAAAACTCTCGTTATACATCTATATTGAAACTTATACGTATAAAATATAACGATTGGCGGGATGTAAACAGAGCGCGTAAGCAGAAGGCGGGCCCTGGGCAGCCGCGGACACGTGATGTAAGTCTATTCCATTTAACTGTTTTCATTGACCAAGGAAGGACAGTGTCCTCGTAAGCAAGGCGCCTATTTAGGTAGTAGTAGCGTTGTACGTTCATGGATCCTCCGATGATTTTGGGAGCCTCTTGATGTACTGTTGAGCCTCCTCCACTGAGCTGAAAAACTTTCTGGCACTGTTGGGCTGCGTTATACGAAGCCGAGCGGGGAAGAGAAGAGCCGGCTTCAAGCCCCTCTTGTAGAGCTCCGCCATGATGTCCTTATATTCCGCACGCCGGTTGAGGACGTCTGGGCTGTAGTCCTCCAAAATACGAAGGGACGCACCTCGGTAGTCGAGCTTCCCTCTCCTCCTGGCTTCCCGGATGATGAGGTCCTTAGTCAGGAACCGATGCAGGCGGACGATCACCGGGCGAGGTGGATGTCCTGCGGGCCGTTTAGCTGCGAGGGAGTGGTGCGCTCTGTCAAGCTCTGGTGGGGTCGGGAGCACCTCCTTCCCAAGTAGCTCGCAGAGAAGGTTGGAGAAGAAGTCAGTGGGGCGTCCACTTTCGGTATCTTCAGGTAGACCGAGTATGCGAACGGTCTGCCGCCTGCTGCGGCTCTCCAAGTTGGTGACTTTGTCCTTTAACTTGGCGTTGTCTTCACGGAGAGTGGCACATGTATCTTCGAGGCTAGCTACTCGCTGGCTCAGATCCTCTGTTGCGAGTTCTAAAGATAAGACACGCTCTGCTTGTTCCTCAAGGGCATGTCGCACTTGGTCAGAATCAGAAAGGGTTTTATTGCCAAATGTTGGGTAGGTTTACAACATTAGGAAATTGCTGCAGTACTTTGTGCAAACATACAAGAACAAACAGACAAACACTTAAATAAAAATATAATATGCTAAACAGATTGTTATATACATGAGTGCAGGTAACGATCGGTGCAAATCAGACTGGTGCAAAAAACCACAACATGGGTCATGTAACTGAGCAGGTGGTGGGAACAGTCTTAGGGTTATTGTTCATGAGTCCAACAGCAGAGGGGAAGAAACTGTTCCTATGTCGAGAGGTTCTGGTCCAAATGGACCGGAGCCTCCTGCCTGAGGGGAGCAGGTCAAACAGTCTGTGTCCAGGGTGAGAAGGGTCGGCTGTGATCCGACCTGCACGCCCAAGTGTCCTGGAGGTGTACAGGTCCTGCAGAGATGGGAGTCTGCAGCCAATCACCTTCTCAGCAGAGCGCACCACACGCTGCAGTCTCTGTTTGTCCCTGATGGTAGCTCCAGCATACCACACAGTGATGGAGGAGGTGAGGATGGACTCAATGATTGCAGTGTAGAACTGCATCATCATCCGGGTTGGCAGGTTGAATTTCTTCAGCTGCCTCAGGAAGTACATCCTCTGCTAGGCCTTCTTTATGACCGAGGTGATGGTGGGCTCCCACTTGAGGTCCTGGGTGATGGTGGTACCCAGGAAGCGGAATGAGTCCACAGTGGTGATGGGGGTGTCAGTCAGGACGATGGGGGGGAGTGGGCCTGTGTGCTTCCTAAAGTCCACAATAATCTCCACTGTCTTCTGGGCGTTCAGCACCAGGTTGTTGCGGCTGCACCGGGACACCAGACGTTCAGCCTCCATCCTGTAGGCAGACTCATCTTCGTCCGAGATGAGTCCAATAACGGTGGTGTCATCTGCAAACTTAATTAGTTTGACAGACTGGTGGTTGGAGGTGCAGCAGTTGGTGTACAGGGAGAAGAGCAGAGGAGAAAGAACACAGCCCTGAGGGGAGCCGGTGCTGATGGTCCGAGAGTCCGAGACATTCTTCCCCAGCCTCACATGCTGCTTCCTGTCCGTCAGGAAGTCAGTGATCCACCTGCAGATGGGATCAGGCACGTTCATCTGGGATAGCTTGCCTCGGAGAAGGTCTGGGAGGATGGTGTTGAAGGCAGAGCTGAAGTCCACAAACAGGATCCTGGCGTAGGTTCCCGGGAAGTCCAGATGCTGCAGGATGAAGTGAAGAGCTATGTTGATGGCATCATCTACAGACCTGTTGGCTCTGTAGGCAACCTGCAGAGGGTCCAGGATGGGGGCGGTGAGGGTCTTGAGATAGGACAAAACCAGCCGCTCAAATGACTTCATGACCACAGATGTCAGAGCCACAGGTCTGTAGTCATTAAGTCCAGTGATCCTTGGCTTCTTGGGGACAGGGACTATGATGGAGGTCTTGAAGCAGGCAGGCACATGACATGCCTGCAGTGAGGAGTTGAAAATGCCAGAGAACACTGGGGCCAGCTCATTTGCACAGTGTCTGAGAGTCGCAGGAGACACACCGTCTGGGCCGGGAGCTTTTCTAGCATTTAGGCTCTTAAACTTTTTCTTCACATCTGCTTCATGAATATGAAGGGTTTTAGTTGGAGTTGATGTGAGTTCGTCATAGGTGAGGGGTGAGGAGGGGGTTGCTGTGGGTGAAGTCTTTGATGGTGTTAATTGCTCTGTGGTGGGGGGATGAGTGTCCAAAGTGTCTCTATTGTTGGGACTGGTGGAGGTGTGAGGGCTGCTTGGTGGGTGGTCAAAACTGCAGTAAAAGTTGTTGAGGGTGTTGGCCAACATCAAGTCATCAGTGGAGTGGGGAGTTTTAGGCTTGTAGTTGGTAATGATCCTAAAACCTTTCCACACAGAGGCCAAGTCGTTCTCTGAGATCTCCTGCTGAATATTCTCAGACTGCAGGTGTTTAGCAGTGTTCACTTCTTTACTGAACCTGTACTTGGCCTCTCTGTAGCAGTCCCTGTCTCCGCTTCTGAATGCCTTTCTCTTTTCTAGCCACAGCTGTTTGAGTTTAGGAGTAAACCAGGGTTTGTCATTATTATAACTCACCCTGGTGCGTGATGGCACAATGTTGTCCTCGCAGAAGTGTATATAGGAGGTGACAGTATCCGTAAACTCATCCAAGCTGTTAGAAGCAGCCCTCATTGTGTCCCAGTCTGTAGTTACTAAACACGTGTGAAGCTCCTCCACAGCCTCGTTGCTCCACAGTTTTTTAGTCCACACGACAGGTTTGGAGAGCTTCAGCCACTGTCTGTACGTGGGGATCAGATGGATCATCACGTGATCCGAAAGTCCGAGTGCAGCGCGGGGCACTGCGTGATGGGCCCCGCTTATCGTGCTGTAACAGTGATCCAGTGTCCTCTCCTCTCTGGTCGGGCATTTAATATATTGTTTATATTTGGGAAGTTCCTCTCTCAGATTGGCTTTATTAAAGTCTCCAAGAGCAATAATCAGAGAGTCTGGATAAATCCACTCCATGTGCAGTATCTGCTCCGCGAGGGCGCACTGAGCTGCGCGCACGTCCGCGTCTGGCGGGATGTAAACTGCGGCCAGAATGAATGAAGCGAACTCCCGCGGAGAATAAAACGGTTTGCAGTGAATGAAAATATATTCCAGAGAGGGAAAGCAGTGCTGAGCAATCACTGTCACATCTGTACACCAGCCACTATTAATGTAGAAGCAGACGCCTCCACCTGTAGTCTTACCGGAGAGAGTGGCCTGCCGGTCCACGCGGAGCAGATGAAAGCCCTCCAGCTGGAGCGCGCAGTCCGGGACGTCCTCACAGAGCCACGACTCCATAAAACATAAGACACAAGATGAGGCAAAGTCTCTGTTCATGCTTCTCATCAGGGCCAGTTCGTCCATTTTATTCCGGAGTGAGCGTACGTTGGAGAGGAAGATCCCAGGTAGAGCAGTCCGAAGTCCGCGTCTCCTCAGACGCACGAACGCGCCAGCTCGCTTTCCTCTCCTTCGGCGTCTCACTTTTCTGATCAGAGTTTGTAGTAAATCCGCCGCAGATGCGACAAATACTGGAAATAAATCCACAGGCGTTGTAGTCCTGTAGTTAAGGAGCTCTTCTCTGGAGTAAGAATACCCAGAGGAGTGACCAGAAACACAAATTACACACAAAAACAATATAGAAATAACGTACTGAAGTACCAGGGCATCCATTCGCGGCGCCATCTTGGTCTAGCTTGGAGTTGAGCTTGTTGGCTGAAGCTTTGAACTCAGCCGCCAGATCCTCACGGTGCTGCTGAAGCAATGCGGTGATAGCTTCTAGCGTTAAGCTAGCGTCCTCCTTCTTACTTCCTTTCGTCCTCTAGAAGCCATCTCCAGTGAGAAAAAAAAAGTTAAAAACACTAACAAAGATGTTGATGTACCGGCGGGCTGTGCAAAAGTTGCAGTCTATGGGGTGAAACTAGTTAAAAGTTTGATTTTCAGTGGAGCAGTTCGTTGCTGTGTCTACCCTGTTCGCATGGCAAACCGGAAATCCTCAATTCATATTTTTAAATAATGGCATTTAGTTATGTTTATTCTCATAAATGTTAATAAATGTTTAATCCAAACTGAGCAGAGAATCCACATCGTGCCACCACACATGAAGCAGATTAATAAGCTGCAGCTGCTGTGGCCAAACGCTGTGGATGGAGCTGAACTGCGATCCATGCTTCCATAACTCTTTAACGTGCTGTCAGCTCCCGGTAAGTTGCATTGAGCACGGTGTCCAGGTTGGAGATGATGCTCTCATGTTCTAATTTTTTTTTTTTATGATTCAGTAACTGTACTCCATTCATAGATATATATTCACATATATTTATATATGCATACAAACGTATGAACATAAACTTCCCTTCGTATACATGTTTATATATATGTATTTTTGTATGTGGAAAACAGAAGACAAAACTGAAATGTTTATCATCCAAAGAGAATGTTTATTCTTTGGGTAAGAATTGTGATATATAACATTGGAAGCAGTCAAAAACATGCCAGTTATCTACAGCACATCACTGTTGAAATCCTACACCGGCCTGTTAGGAGGAGGATGTGAGCCCTGCATCGATACCCGTCATAACAGCATCTAATAAAACATAAATAATTCTCAGAGATAGTATTACGTTTCTAGATCTGTTGTTAAATTGGAAACAAATATAGCTAGTGCTAAGGAGGGCTACATGATGTAGCAAACAGTGTTTAAAAACATAATACAGTGATGCTGCGTTTTTACCTTTCTCTGCAAACTAGTCGCTTCTCTCTGCGCTTTAAAATAACATGTTGACGGTGCTCCAAATAATTTTCTGTACATATCTTTGCAAATCCAGACAAGTGTGGAATGTTGGAATGAATTAGATGATGTTATAACGCAGCACCGACTAGGTTCTGTGTCAGTTGAAATGCAAACCGGTTGTTTGAAAGAACCAGCTATGCTCTAGCTATGGCATCAGCACCAGTTGTTCTTCAGTGGAACAACCCTAAAAGTTATCCTTTGCAGTTATCTTGCAGCTGCCGTGTTGATTAGCTATGTTAGCTTGTTTGTTAGCAAAGGCTTACCTGATGTGGAGTTATCGCTGAAAATTGCTGCATTTATAATCATCTACTTGTTCCAATTGCTTCTTCAGATCGCTTGCGATGGAATAGAACTTGCAAATTTTGTTGTTTTTATAGAAGTGATTTGTGCAATCAATAGCACAAGACATAATCGCGTCCCTATGGTCCTCGACTGAAAAGAGACGTTCCTATGGACCTGAAGATGCAGTTTGGGTCTGCCATGCTGTTTACATGATGAGCGAGCACTGGAAGCAGCACAGGTTGAATTGGACCATCAGGGCGAGTCATTCTGTGCATGCGTCAATTGCATTAAAAACAATTATTCGCATTACCTGTACAAATTAATCTACCTGCGTTATTGTATTGATTTTGACAGCCTTAATTATTTAATTATTACTTGAAATACAGCGGGGTAAATAAGTATTTGGTCACCTACAAACAAGCAAGATTTCTGGCTCTCACAGATCTGTAACTTCTTCTGTAAGAGGCTCCTCTGTCCTCCACTCGTTACCTGAATTAATGTCACCTGTTTGACCTTATCAGTATTAAAGACACCTGTCCACAACCTCAATCACACTCCAAACTCCACTATGGCCAAGACCAAAGAGCTATCAAAGGACACCAAAAACAAAATTGCAGACCTGCACTAGGCTGGTAAGACTGAATCTGCAATAGGTAAGCAGCTTGGTGTGAAGAAATCAACTGTAGGAGCAATTATTAGAAAATGGAAGGCATACAAGACCACTGATAATCTCCCTCGATCTGGGGCTCCATGCAATATCTCACCCCATGGGGTCAAAATAATCACAAAAACGGTGAGCAAAAATCCCAGAACCACATGGGGGGACCTAGTGAATGACCTCAGGGGGCTAGGACCAAAGTAACAAAGGCTACCATCAGTAACACACTACGCCGCCAGGGACTCAAATCTTGCAGTGCCAGACGTGTCCCCCTGCTTAAGCCAGTACATGTACAGGCTCGTCTGAAGTTTGCTAGAGCATTTGGATGATCCAGAAGAGGATTGGGAGAATGTCATATGGTCAGATAAAACCAAAATAGAACTTTTTGGTAAAAACTCTACTTGTCATGTTTGGAGGTGAAAGGATGCTGAGTTGCATCCAAAGAACACTATACCTACTGTGAAGAATGGGGGTGGAAACTCATGCTTTGGGGCTGTTTTTCTGCAAAGGGACCAGGACGACTGATCTCTGTAAAGGAAAGAAGAATGGGTGCAAGTATCGTGAGATTTTGAGTGAAAACCTCCTTCCATCAGTAAGGGCTTTGAAGGTGAAACGTGGCTGGTGACAGCCCCAAAACATCACTCCTCTAAAGATCTGCATGGAGAAATTGGCCAAAATACCAGCAACAGTGTAAAAACCTTGTGAAGACTTACAGAAAACATTTGACCTCTGTCATGGAAAACAAAGGGTATATAACAAAGTATTGAGATGAACGTTTGTTATTGACCAAATACTCAATAATTTGCAAATAAATTCTTTAAAGATCAGACCATGTTATTTTCTGGGTTTTTTTTCTCTTTTTGTCTCATAGTTGAGGCATACCTATGATGAAAATTACAGGCCTGTCTCATCTTTTTAAGTGGGAGAACTTGCACAATTGGTGGCTGACTAAATACCTTTTTACCCCACTGTAATTCCCTAACCTTTTGTGACTTCCATACTGTTTGTGTGCATTAGCATAACTTTCCTTCCAATGAATCCTCGTTAACTGATTGAAAATGTACTCCAATTCCCATTAGAGGGCCTCCTGAATTGTTTTTCTTGGGGTTTCTATCTGAAGGGAAGGAACTTCCTCTAATCAGCTTCCTGTCACCATGAGAATTTTGTTTTGAACATAGACTCATGAAATAATTCTTAGACTCTTCATCCTTTTAGACAGACTTTTAACCTATAGTGATTTTATAGTGGATTTTATTTCATATTTCTTATCATAACGTTGTGGTGCAATGGTGTTTTGTGTTATTATAGAAATTTAAGCTTTTATTGTTTAGTTCTCGTGTGTATTGCCTTTTCCTTCTGTAAAATACTTGCTCACCTTGCAGGGTTGTTGAAACTATTCTATAAATAAACTTTGATAGATTAATAAATAATTTGTAAATCTGTAAATATTAAATATTTCAGATACCATATTTTCTCCCCCTGTTGACAAATGATGTGATCCTTGACATTTAACAAACGTTTCTAGTCCCCTTCGGATTAATAATTTGTTAACCTCTCATTTTCTAAAAGCAGGCACAGAAAAAAACATAATATTTCATTTTATTCCAAATGTTTTTACTCAATTGGTGAATTTAAGTTGAATAAATTGTTTATTGTGATGTATAGTCACTCGTTAAGGGTCCACAGACCATATGCATGTGACGATAAAGCAAGGCAAGGCAAGTTCATTTGTATAGCACAATTCATGTTACTAGACAATTCAAAGTGCTTAACATAAAACATCAAAAGCATTACAGCAGGGTGCAGAAAAAGCAAAAGTACAGGAATAAAAACCATGAATTAAAATGAGAAGAAAAAAAAAATCTTAAAAGAATCTTAAAAGAAGCCATGCAGATTTAAAACTTAGAATAAAAACCTAATCAAAAGCAGCTGAGAACATGTGGGTCTTTAACCTGGATTTAAATAAACTGTGTTTCAGCTGATCTGAGGCTTTCTGGGAGTTTGCTCCAGACATGTGGAGCATTGAAGCTGAACACAGCTTCTCCATGTCTGGTTCTGACTCTGAGAATTGATAAAAGAGCGGATCCAGATGACCTGAGGGGTCGAGTAGGTTCATACTGGGTCAGGAGATCACCGATGTATTTTGGTCCTAAACCATTCTGAGCTTTATAGACCAGCAGCAGAACTTTGAAGTCTATCCTCTGACAGACAGGCAGCCAGTGTAAAGACCTCAGAGCTGGACTGATGTGGTCCACTGTTTTGGTTTTAGTGAGAACTCGAGCAGCAGAGTTCTGGATGAGCTGCAGTTTCCTAATAGATTTTTTTACGTAGACCTGTAAAGACGCTGTTACAATAATCAAGCCGACTAAAGATTAATGCATGAACTAGTTTTTCCAGGTCCTGCTGAGTCATCAGATCTTTTATCCTTGAGATATTCTTAAGGTGATAGTAGGCTGATTTTGTGATTGCCTTAATGTGTTTTTCAAAGTTTAGGTCTGAGTCCATCACTATACCCAGATTTCTGACGTGGTTGGTGGTTTTTAGGTGTATGGACTGAAGCCTTGTGGTGACCTTCAATCTTTTCTCTTTAGCTCCAAAGACAATTACCTCCGTTTTGTTTTTGTTCAACTGCAGAAAATTGTGGCACATCCAGTCATTAATTTCCTTAATGCATTTGCCAAGAGTCTGTACAGGCCCTTGGTCTTCTGGTGACATTCTAATATACAGTGGCTTGCAAAAGTATGCGGCCCCCTTCAACTTTTCCACATTTTGTCACATTCCAGCCACAAACATGAATATATTTTATTGGAATTCCACATGAAAGACCAATACAAAGTGGTGTACACGTGAGAAGTGGAACGAAAATCATACATGATTCCAAAATTTTTTTGCGAATAAATAACTGAACAGTGGGGTGTGCGTAATTATTCAGCCCCCTGAGTCAATACTTTGCAGAACCACCTTTTGCTGCAATTACCGCTGTCAGTCTTCTAGGGTATGTCTCTACCAGCTTTGCACATCTAGAGACTGAAATTCTTGCCCATTCTTCTTTGCAAAACAGCTCCAGCTCAGTCAGATTAGATGGACAGCGTTTGTGAACAGCAGCTTTCAGATCTTGCCACAGATTCTCGATTGGATTTAGATCTGGACTTTGACTGGGCCATTCTAACACATGGATATGTTTTGTTTTAAACCATTCCATTGTTACCCTGGCTTTATGTTTAGGGTCGTTGTCCTGCTGGAAGGTGAACCTCCGCCCCAGTCTCAAGTCTTTTGCAGACTCCAAGAGGTTTTCTTCCAAGATTGCCCTGTATTTGGCTCCATCCATCTTCCCATCAACTCTGACCAGCTTCCCTGTCCCTGCTGAAGAGATGCACCCCCAGAGCCTGATGCTGCCACCACCATATTTGACAGTGGGGATGGTGTGTTCAGAGTGATGTACAGTGTTAGTTTTCCGCCACACAAAGCGTTTTGCATTTTGGCCAAAAAGTTCCATTTTGGTCTCATCTGACCAGAGCACCTTCTTCCACATGTGTGCTGTGTCCCCCACATGGCTTGTGGCAAACTGCAAACGGGACTTCTTATGGTTTTCCTTTAACAATGGCTTTCTTCTTGCCACTCTTCCATAAAGGGCAACTTTGTTCAGTGCACCACTAATAGTTGGACAGATTCCTCACCTGAGCTGTAGATCTCTGCAGCTCGTCCAGAGTCACCATGGGCCTCTTGTCTGCATTTCTAATCAGCGCTCTCCTTGTTCGGCCTGTGAGTTTAGGTGGACGGCCTTGTCTTGGTAGGTTTACAGTTGTGCCATACTCCTTCCATTTCTGAATGATCGCTTGAACAGTGCTCCGTGGGTTGTTCATGGCTTGGTAAATCTTTTTGTAGCCTAAGCCTGCTTTAAATTTCTCAATAACTTTATCCCTGACCTGTCTGGTGTGTTCTTTGGACTTCATGGTTTTGTTGCTCCCAACATTCTCTTAGACAACCTCTGAGGCCGTCACAGGGCAGCTGTATTTGTACTGACATTAGATTACACACAGGTGCACTCTATTTAGTCATTAGCACTCATCAGGCAATGTCTATGGGCAACTGACTGCACTCAGACCAAAGGAGGCTGAATAATTACGCACACCACATGTAATTCCCGTCTAATCAGATGTAAAGTTACTTATTGACACAAAGTACTTCCTGTTCTCTAAGTACATTTTGAACCAGTTTAGTACAGTGCCAGAGAGACCCACCCAGTTCTCCAGTCGTTTGAGTAAAATAATGTTGATCAACTGTATTAAATGCAGCACTGAGATCCAATAAAACTAACACTGACATTTTTCCACTGTCAGTATTCAAACGGGTGTCATTGATGACTCTGGTCAGAGCAGTCTCAGTGCTGTGGTGCTGTCTAAAACCTGACTGAAAGACGTCATAGCAGTTGCTTTGTCTTAAGAAGTCATTTAGCTGATGAAAAACAGCCTTTTCAATTATCTTACTTAAAAATGGAAGATTGGAGATGGGCCTGTAGTTGTTCATTTGTGTCTTGTCCAGATTGTCTCTTTTCAGCAGGGGTTTAATTACAGCTGTTTTCAGGGGCTCTGTGAAAACACCCGACATTAAAGATGAGTTCACAATCTGTAACAGATCTGACTCCAAGATCTTTGAGACCTTTTTGAAAAAGCCTGTGGGCAGCATGTCTAATCAGTAAGAGGAGGAGTTCAGTTGACGTAAGATGTCCTCCAGACCTTTGCTGTTTATGAGATAAAAGTGTTTCATGGTGTTTAAACGGATTTTCCGTGAACACTGTACATAACCTGAACCTGCCGTTAATGAACCAACCGCTTGTCTAATATTTTGGATTTTGTCTGTGAAGAATTTGGCAAAGTCATTGCAGGCCTTGGTGGAATAGAGTTTAGGTGCTACTGACACAGGAGAGTTTGTTAGCCTGTCGACAACAGCAAATAATTTGCGAGCACTATGACTATTTCTGGTGATGATGTCAGAAAAATATGACTTCCTTATATTCCTCAGTTGTAAGTTATAAGAGTGAAGTTTCTCTTTATAGATGTCATAATGAACCTGAAGTTTTGTTTTTCTCCATCTGCGCTCGGCTTTCCGACACTCCCTTTTTTCATTTCTCACCAGTGTGGAATTTCTCCATGGAGACTTTTTCCTTCCAGAGATAACCTTCACCTTTGTGGGAGCAATAGTATCCATAACATTTAATATTTTAGCATTAAAGCTGTTGACAAGTTCATTGACTGAACCCCCTGACAGGACAGGTGTTAGAGAGAAGACCTGGTTAAAGATCTCACTAGTGTTTTCAGTTATACATCGTTTTGTGATAACCTCCATTAAAACATTTATGTGAACCGAAATTATACTCTCAAAGAAAACACAACAATGGTCAGACAAGCCCACATCACGCACATTAATCTTGGAAATGCCCAGACCCTTCGAGATCAGTAAGTCCAAAACATGACCGTTATTATGTGTGGGCTCTGTTATATGCTGAGTCAGCCCAAAGTTGTCCAGAGTGTTCTCAGTTCTTTAGACCCTTTGTTCTGGGGATTGTCAACATGGATGTTAAAATCACCAACAATAATTATACAGTCAAAATCAACACATATTATAGACAGCAGTTCACTAAAATCATCATTAAAGTCAGCACAGTAATTTGGAGGCCGATAAATGTTAAACATGGCTCTAGATGAGGCTTTCAGCTGTGCAGGAACATATTCAAAAGAAGGAAAACTTCCAAGAGATAACTGCTTACACTGGAATGATTCATTAAATAAAACAGCAACTCCTCCACCTCTCCTGTTCTGTCTGGCCTGGTTGACAAAACTAAAGTTGGGAGGGGTTGATTCGATAAGAGAAGAGATACCCTTAAGAGATACCCTTCATATTCATGAAGCAGATGTGAGGAAACAGTTTAAGAGCCTAAATGCTAGAAAAGCACCCGGCCCAGTCAGTGTGTCTGCTGCCACTCTCAGACACTGTGCAAATGAGCTGGCCCAGTGTTCTCTGGCATTTTCAACTCCTCACTGCAGGCATGTCATGTGCCTGCCTGCTTCAAGACCTCCACCATAGTCCCTGTCCCCAAGAAGCCAAGGATCACTGGACTTAATGACTACAGACCTGTGGCTCTAACATCTGTGGTCATGAAGTCATTTGAGCGCCTGGTTCTGTCCTATCTCAAGACCCTCACCGCCCCCATCCTGGACCCTCTGCAGTTTGCCTACAGAGCCAACAGGTCTGTAGATGATGCCATCAACAAAGCTCTTCACTTCATCCTGCAGCATCTGGACTTCCTGGGAACCTACGCCACGATCCTGTTTGTGGACTTCAGCTCTGCCTTCAACACCATCCTCTCAGACCTTCTCCGAGGCAAGCTATCCCAGATGAACGTGCCTGATCCCATCTGCAGGTGGATCACTGACTTCCTGATGGACAGGAAGCAGCATGTGAGGCTGCAGGAATGTCTCGGACTCTCGGACCATCAGCACCGGCTCCCCTCAGGGCTGTGTTCTTTCCCCTCTGCTCTTCTCCCTGTACACCAACTGCTGCACCTCCAACCACCAGTCTGTCAAACTAATTAAGTTTGCAGATGACACCACTGTTATTGGACTCATCTCGGACGGAGATGAGTCTGCCTACAGGATGGAGGCTGAACGTCTGGTGTCCTGGTGCAGCCGCAACAACCTGGTGCTGAACGCCCAGAAGACAGTGGAGATTATTGTGGACTTTAGGAAGCACACAGCCCCACTCCCCCCCATCGTCCTGATTGACACCCCCATCACCACTTTGGACTCATTCCGCTTCCTGGGTACCACCATCATCCAGGACCTCAAGTGGGAGCCCACCATCACCTCGGTCACAAAGTAGGCCTAACAGAGGATGTACTTCCTGAGGCAGCTGAAGAAATTCAACCTGCCAACCCGGATGATGATGCAGTTCTACACTGCAATCATTGAGTCCATCCTCACCTCCTCCATCACTGTATGGTATGCTGGAGCTACCATCAGGGACAAACAGAGACTGCAATGTGTGGTGCGCTCTGCTAAGAAGGTGATTGGCTGCAGACTCCCATCTCTGCAGGACCTGTACACCTCCAGGCGTGCAGGTCGGATCACAGCTGACCCTTCTCACCCTGGACACAGACTGTTTGACCTGCTCCCCTCAGGCAGGAGGCTCCGGTCCATTCGGACCAGAACCTCTCGCTATAAGAACAGTTTCTTCCCCTCTGCTGTTGGACTCATGAACAATAACCCTAAGACTGTTCCCACCACCCGCTCAGTTACATGACCCATATTGTGTTTTTTTGCACCTGTCTGATTTGCACCGATCGTTACCTGCACTCATGTATATAACAATCTGTTTAGCATATAACATTTTTATTTAAGTGTTTGACTGTTTGTTCTTGTATGTTTGCACAAAGTACCGCAGCAATTTCCTAATGTTGTAAACCTACCCAACATTTGGCAATAAAACCCTTTCTGATTCTGATTCTGAAACACTGCTATTCTTATCTAACCAAGTCTCAGTTAAAAACATAAAATCAAGGCCATGCTCAGTGATAAGATCATTGATTAAAAATGTCTTCCCTACTATAGATCTGACATTTAATAAGGCCATCTTAACAGGTTTAAGAGTATTATTGTGCCCCTTGTGTTTTGGGGCAGGCTGTGAACAGCGTATGTTTACATTACCTAAAAACCTTTTAGAATGCAGTGCTCTGTTTTTTGACATAACTACATTCCTTCTGTTACATATAAGTACAGAAATGATTGAACCTTCTAATGAACAGGGTCCCAGCTTGTCCTGGGAAAAGTTCTGACTGTTGATATTCACGCAGCCTGGACCCTTAATACATCACACATCAGACTGTGGAGATTGTACATGCTTACGTGGTGGGGTAGGAGGGGGCCGGGCTTGTTGGCCTACCTTTGATCGTCCTGGTGTGGGGTTTATGGGTAAAGAAAACAGATTGGTCTGGGGGGTAGATCTGAGCCCAATGTTGACCCACTCCATCATCTGCTCAGTGAATTTCAGATGGGGGGAGTGGGGGGCGTTAGGGAGTACAGTGGGCTGTCAGGGGTTTGCGGGGGCGATGGAGGTCCGCTGTCCTGTTCTTTAGTGCTGTTGAGGGCTTTTGGAGCAAATAAAGATCCTTCTTCCTGCTTCTGTTCGAAGCTTCCCATGAGTGAGGGCAGAAGAAGTTCCTCCCCCTCTGCACTAAGCTTTGTTTGGTCTTCCTTTTGAGATAAGTCTTTGTGTATCTCCTTTTTGGCTCCAAGCACAGAGGGATGATGCAGGAAATATTGGAGGTAAACAGTCTTACACCTGACCTGTTCAAACTAAATCCATTTGCCTTATAAAGATGTCTACGCTCCCAAAAAATCTGAAAGTTGTTAATAAATTGCAGTTTGTTGTCAGCACATGCAGATAAAATTCACTTATTTAATGCCAAAAGACGGCTAAATCTTTCTTCTCCTCCTCTGATGGGTGGTAAAGGTCCACTGATGAATACTGCTGTATCCACGAGCTCAATAATCCAGCAAAGTCCCGTTTCAGAACCTCCGATTGTTGCTTGGACACATCATTCGACCCTGTGTGGAGAACGATGTTTTTCACTGTTGGAAATTTAGTCACCGTTTTTAGAATCCTCTTCTGCATGTCACTGACCATATCCTTTGGAAAGCAGAGGACTTTGGTGTTCTTTCCACACATCCACTGAACGTCCTTTACAGAGGAATCACCTACAATCAGAGTTTCAGGCCCAGTCTTTTGCTTTCTCTGTGGCCTCTCACTCTCTGACAGGTTATCAGTCCTCCTCTCGCTGCCTTGGGGTGGATGGTCGTCAGATAAAGATCCAGGGTTCTCCCACAGTGGAGCAAATCTGTTCAGCTTCACATTCGGTTGTTTTGAAAGTTTGTGGCTAACTTTCCCATTTGCAGCTGTTCTGTCCCGTGTCCTCTCATGTACGGGAGTAGAAGAAGCTCTCTCTCTTGTAGGGAGTGCAGGCCAGTCGGTCTTATCACAGATTTCCGCTCTCTGTGTCCAGCCTGCACTACGCCCTCCCGTTTCCCAGAGACATGATTTAGTTTTTGGCTTAGCACCAAGACAGTTCCAGGGAGGATTATCACTCTGGGATTTAATGTAATGAGCAGAGGGTCCCTCTTTCTTGGTCGTGTTATCTCTGCCTCTTAGCCATGTGTTAGCTTGCTCATTTCCACTGTTTTTGAAAGAGTGATAAGGTTGTTTCATTTCCACACAATCCATTTACCTCCACATTAACTTCTATCCGTTGAACTTTCCTCTCCAGTGCTGTTATCTTTTGTAGAAGGTCCTGGTAGTCCATTGTGGAGACGGAAGGAATCTTGTTGCTGTAGCTTAGCGTTAGCACCCTTACGAGCTATATCTAGCTTTAGCTGAATGCTGAGTACTTAGATGCTGTAGATCAGGCTTCAGCTGTGTGTAGGCCACGCACACAGAACGCTGAAGATAAAAGATCTATGAAATATTGCCGTTACTACTAAAAAAGTTTTTTCCCATAAATGTATATGTATTCAAAAGTCCTGCAGGTCGAATCATAAGGGGGAAAAAAATAATAAGCAGAAAAATGCAAGCAGAAGGGAGAGCAAAGTAGCGAAGCTGCCGATTGCTGCTTCGCGAAGCAGGAAGTCTTTCAAGGATGAAATAAGATTTCATCCTTGTATTTATCTATACATCTTAGGGACTAGCAGTTGCCTTGCTTATTTAATGTTCTGAAGTCACTACACCGGCTCCCAGTAGCTCAGAATAGACTTTAAAATAATTTTATTAGTTTATAAATAACTGAATGGCTTCACACCAAAATAAATTAAAGATCTGTTGTTGCTGTAGTATCGACCTTCCAGACCACTCAGGTTTTCTTGTTCCAATCTACTCTGCATTCCCAGAGTCAGAACCTAACATGGAGAAGCAGCATTCAGTTTTCATGCTCCTCTAATCTTGAGGATTACTTTAGGAAACTCCTGAAACACTGAGTTTCTTTAACTCCTACCTTGATTAATAATCACTGGAACCTCACTAATTCTAGTTTGTATTGCACCTATTCACGATTATCTTTATTTTGCCTCTGTGATATACTTTTTAGTTTGTTTATTGTGTTGTGTTTTTTATCATGTTAAGCCCTTTGAACTGCCTTGTTGCTGAAATGTGCTACACTAATAAACTTGACTTAAATTCACTAATGTAGCTTTGGGTGAAATTATCTGATTAAAATAGAATAGAAATTATCTTTATTGCCCCACATTAGGGAAATTCAGGCTTAAAATGATATTCTACCCCTAAGTGAAATTTAGTTTGTTGCCATGTTCCCCATATTTAGTTAAGTGTGAAAAAGCAGCCCAGCCATTCTAATCTAAGCATCTAGTCATTCTAATCTGGCAGCAGTGCGTTTACTCCTTATTAATAATAATAATAATAATAATAATAATTATTATTATTATTATTATTATTATTATTATTATTATTATTATTATTATTATTATTATTATTATTATTATTATTATTATTATTATTATTATGACTTTTGCACACAAAATGCACTTACATTGTTTATGCTAAACTAAGGCACACTGATTGCTGCCAGATTAGGAGAATGACTGGGCTGGTTACAACATGATCTTTCACACTTATCCAACCCTGGGGAATATGGCATCGGACTAAATATCCCTTTAACAAGGGCAGAGTGACCGATTTACACCAAGGTAAAAAATTTAAAAACCGAATTAAGAATACTATGCTGTATAGTAAGTGCAAAATTACAACACTAAAATACTGTGAAATTATTAAAAATAGCAAGTTCTACAAATACTTACAAAATGTGCATGTTTATGTGTGGATTAAACAGACTATTTTCAAAAAGTGACAAAGAAAAGTACTGCAAACAAAAATGTGCAATAACAGCAGAAATTTTATTTGAAATTAGAAGAGAGGGCAAATAACAGCAGGCATGTCAACTCTTATTGACTTTTGAATGGAGGAGTGATGGTTCTATTTGAATAAAATATAAATTTGAATAAAAAATAACTTAACTTGCTATTTGTTGTTATACATTATGAACATTAATAATAAATACTTTCCACACTGTCATGGGACTTTTATAAACAAATTGAACATATTAATTGGTAATAACTGGTTTTAATCCTCCAATTCTCTTTGTGCTGTTATCGTCCTCCAAAATACAGCAGCACTTTTTTGAATGATTTCTCTGACTTTATTAACAGACTTTCTCCCAAGGTACAACTGTGGGATAATTCTGGGAGATTTTAATATCCATGTTTGTTGTCCCGAAAAATCCATGGTATTGGATTTTTTTTTAGATTGTTGGACTCTTTCGGACTTCATCAATTGGTCAAAATGCCAACTCACAAGCGGTCTCAGTACAAACAGATTTATTTTATGAAGCACACAGTATGTAGATGCCAGAGATTTTGGAATTTGCATGTGTTTTGGAATTACTGTTATTTGGAATTTGCATGCATTTTGGAATTTGCATGTGTTTTGTGATTGGTATTTGTTCGGGGATTCGCATGTGTTTTGGAATTTGTAGGTGTTTTGGGATTTGCATGTGTTCTGTCTCTAGGGGCCACCATATGTAGTGAATCAATCCCCTGGTATTTGCGGGGGCTAGGGACCACAAACATGCAAATAGATGAAATCCATATATACCTGAGATCTCCTCTAAAACTGTTTATACATGGCTATTTTAATAGTGCAAACATAAAATATACCTTATTATGCATAAAACTGTCTTAGCACTTCCACAGAAGCTAATATCCATGATTTTACTTATCTCCACTTTTGGGGACATGGCCAAGGAAAATAAAATGCTCTCCTAGATTGGCTGCTTTGCAAACGTCAGCCAAAAGCATATCAAGTAGTATTGCACCAAGGTATTTTCTTTTGAATATTTTACATATGCTCTACGAATAAAAATCTGTGAATAGCCGGATTTTCTGCAAATAATTAGGATTCACATTCCACAGAAAAATCAACAAATAGTTCAATTCAATTCAGTTTATTTATATAGTGAAAATGACTGCTTTGATATAATATTTGGCATATTATGACTTTTCAGGGAGCCTTGCTCTTAAACCCTGCTCTCCAGTAAACTGGTTGGGCTGTTGGATTGACCTCTTTTAAGCCCAAATCTTATATAGATGTTGACTAAGATGCTCAGTGAGAGTATTAGGGACATCACGTTGATGGAAAAGAAAGACAAGAATGAAAAAACTGTGGATTAATCACAATGGATATCATATTATTTAAGAATAATACAACAATTTCTGTCTATCTGATATGATCAAGCTCTGCTTTCTAAAGTTTTTAACTCTCAAATTTAGGATTTATTAACCTTTCTCTGTCCTTGTGTTTCTCTCAGATTCCAGACAGATACAGTCTTCTCCATCTTGGTCCTATGATCAGTCCTATCCCTACCTTGGCCAAATAACTACTCCTACTGTTCACACAGCTGGTCCACTTTCACCTGGTCGCTCTTCTATTGGTGACCTGTCCTCAAGGCTCACAGGTAAAAACATCAATATACACATTGAGCTTAAATTAGATTGAACAAGATGATAATTATTGACCTTTGGTTTCCCTCAGGTCCTGAGCTTACTGCCTTTGGTGACCCTAGGATGGCTTTGGAGCGGCCTTTTAGTTCCCTTCCCTCCCTGCCCGACTCTCGTTTCTCTAACCCTCGGGTGCACTACCCTCCTACAGGAGCCCCATTCACATACACCCCGACCCATAATCCGGTCTCTAATGGTGCCATCAGCATCACCATGGCGACAGCCATGGCAACCACCCAAACAGGACGGTACCACACATATTTACCTCCTCCGTACCCTACAAACACCCCTCACCAAGCTCAGAATGGGCCATTCCAATCCTCTTCATCTCCATATCATCTGTACTACTCCACCACCACTGGCTCATACCAGTTATCTATGATGGCTGGGGGAGGAAGCAACAATGACTCACATTCTCCACCTCGCATCCTCCCACCTTGCACTACTGCTTCCACAGGCTCTTCTCTTCTACACCCTTCTTTGCCTAATCAAAATGGGGGAGTGGGTGTGGAGGTGGAATCCAGCCACAGTAGTTCACCAACAAACATGGCTGCTGCTGAAGCTGTATGGAGACCATATTGAGTCAGTTGAGATGTTGATGGTGACAGATTTTCTACTCGTATCATGGCAATACTGCCAAGAGTAGATTTACCTGAAATTAGTATATTTTATATAATGACAAGTCGAGGGCTAAGTGAATTAAATCTTATCTTCACAACATTTAAGTTGTTTGACAAAGGGAGCAAAGACAAATTCTTACTCCTTGTGAAATGGGATCCACTATTGAATCTTTCTGGCCTCCTGATTTCAGCACCAGATATACTGATCCATCTACTTTAAACAACTTTATCTCAAGAAATCCCAAAAAGATACCAGTTATGTATTGTTATCTTTTCCGTAAAAAAAAAAAAAGTATTGACCTGTCCAGAAAGCTGTTAATTTTTTGTAGTGTTTACAAAATATTACTAAACCACGGAAAATTTAGATTTTCGTTTTAGGTTTCACTGAATTAAATTATAGTTGGTTTAAAGATGGAATACATAGCAGTAGCACTGTGAATGCAGATCACCTACAGTATATTGTGTTTTTGTACCAATGAAGCAATATGTCAGTTTGTGCAACTTAGTCACTAAATTATTAGCTTTAGATTTTTGCTCAGCATTTTAACAAACGAATGAGATCCAGTGTCAGATGTGGACACGTGCACAGTTACCGTCAAAGGGGTATACAGCATTTTTTGGTTGTACACATAAGATGTCAAAAAAAGGTTGGAAAGTATGCAGACTTCCATGCTTGCTAATTAGAAGTTAACACACAAGGAATCATCATATTACGTCTTCTTCTCCTTATTTTTCTCCTTCTTCTCCTCCCATTTTGATCACCAAACCAGATTATATTCCCCCCATTTCACACATCATCGTCTGTCATACCCTCCTTCACTTCACCAATAGATCTTCTCTGCAGCCTTTTCTTTATCCCCTGCTGTTCCATATGTGACATCTGTTGTACTGGTTATGCACTAATTCCTCTACACATGTCCAAACTCTGTCAGCCTTGCCTACAGATCACTCAACCTGAGGTGTCCCTCTGATATTCTCTTCTGTCCATTTTGTTGACTCCTAATGAAAATCTTTTAAAAAGATCTTAACATTATTCTTTCATCTCCCAACATTACCCACTGGATTTATTTTTGCAGTCATTTCCGAAAGATTTGACCCTAACATACATTTTATAAACTTACTACACGTTATACACTGTTGTTAGATCTTTCTGTGAAGTATTTCGTATTCTGAAGTTTTACAATAAACATTTCATGAGTCAAGTTTTTAATGACAAATGAATAAAGTTTATGCAAACTGTTGTTTATTTTTTTTATGATCTCTGCAAAATCGTTCTGGCACATTGGATGTCAACTTTGGCAATGCAAGGCAAGGCAACTTTTTTTTGTTTCGCACATTTTCAACAACAAGCCAAATCAAGGTGCTTTACATCATTAGGGGATCAAATAAAATAGAAGCACCAACTAGAAAAGCACTCAGAGAACTCTAACTTTTGCTAAGACAGCTTAGTCCCCCCCAGATGGTGATCTGGATCACCCCCAAAATCTAATCACTTGTTCCTGAACCCACTGTGGACATTCCCAGAAAATTTAATCAAAAACCTTTTTATAACCTTTTGAGTTTTGTTGCTAACTAACAGACAAACAAACTAACTAACTCTGGCAGGTAATAAAAGCATAAAACACAAGATAACACATAACATATGACACATTAAAACATATGATATTCCAGCTATTATTAATCACCCACTCAAACGCAGCTCTAAACCGGAAGAGTTTTAAGCTTTGATTTAAAGGAACTCTGTGTTTCAGCAGCAGTAGTCTGGAAGTTTGTTCCACATAAGGCGAGCCTAGAAAATGAAAGCTACTTCTCCATGTTTGGTTCTAATTCTAGAGATGATTAGTAGACTAGAGTTGGAAAACCTGAGTGGTCTAGGGTGTTGATATTGTGGCAACAAGTCTTCCACATACATTATTGCTAAGTCATTCAAGTATTTGTAAACTAGTAAATGTATTCCCTGAGCTAGAGGGTTAGGGCCTTAGAACTGGGGAAATGTGCTCTACTTTCTTGGTTTTAGTGAGGACGCGAGAAGCAACGTTCTGGATCAGCTGCCAGCTGTCTGATTGACTTTTTAGGCAGAGCTGTGAGGACACTGTTGCAGTAATCAATCCGACTAAATTTAAATGCATGAATTACTTTTTTGAGGTCTCATTACAACATTAGTCCTTTAATCGTAAAAATGTTGTTCAGATGATAGAAGGCTGACCTTGTTATTGCTTTTATGTTACCCTAGAGGTTCAGGTCTGAGTCAATTACTACACCTAGATTTTGGGCCTAATCAGTTGTTTCTAGCTGTATTAACTGAAGCTGTGTGCTGACTCTTGAATGTTCCTCTTTAGGTCCAAACGTAATTACTTCTGTTTTGTTTCTGTTCAGCTGGAGAACGTTATGGCACATCCATCCATTGATTTGCTTAATGTGTTCGCTTAGGGTTTGGATATGTTCAAAGTCACATGGAGATATTGTAATGTAAAGCTGAATGTCATCTGCATAGTCATGGTAACTAATCTTATTGGTTGTTATAATCTGTGTTAGCGGGAGCATGTAGATATTAAACAGAAGGGGCCCGAGGTTGGAGCTTTTGGACTAAATCCTGACTAACAGTGATCCATCCTTAATTTTAATCCTTATGTCCACTCTTTTTTAAGAATGAGCACAGGTTTTTGATAGGATTAAAATCTGTGTAGTTTTCTCACCATGAAGCAAAACCTTAAACGTTAAATGATGCTTAATTTCCTAAATCATTCAGGATTATCACATAGTAGGAGGTGCAGAACTCATCATCTTGAAAAGAAGCATGGTTTATCACCATATTGATTCTGGATCGCTGAGCAAAGTTAATCTTGGAGGATGTTTTGATAATTGCATAACACCTGACATGGTGGTTTTCCTCTTTTCTTCTTCAGAAATCTTCTTTTCCACCTGACCTACACAGACCTGATGGTGTTCCCCATCTGAGAAAATAACTTTTACCCCGTTGTTTCTCCGGTCCAATCCTAGTATGTTTCCTAGAATTTCAGTTTGCCCTTGTCTTGGATTTTTTTTTCTTAGTAAAATACACAAGTTGGCATCCAGAAGTCTCAGACCCAGAAACATTACTAGCTATCCACTGCCATCCCTGAATTAGCTCTGCACTGTTGGCAACCAGACCCCTTTTCTTGTATGACATGGCTTGTCAGATCCGTATCTTCAGCAGATAACTGTTCTGGTGTCTGAGGACAGATTTTAATGCAAGGTATGATTTCTTTGTTAGGCACATTCATTTTCACCTGAATCTGCCAACACACATTTTAATTCCACAACTTAACTGAGCCAATATTAATATATAGAGTCAATCTGTTTATTCTCTTTACAAAAGCACTGGCCAATCCATATGTAACTAGAAAAGCACTCGTAGATCGCAGACGTCTGCCAAGGCAACTCAGTCCCACCCCCAGATGGTGATCCGGATCATAACATTGCTATTGTGCTGTATGGGGAAAGACACCATGAACCAGAGAAGCAGTTAGGAGGTCTATGGCAACTCTGTAGGAGGTGCAGAACTCAATCTAGCCTTAACTGAAGAGTGGCTAGAAAGCTATTGTTGAAAGAAAAATGTAAGTCCTGTTTGCAATTTGCCACAAGTCATGTAGCAGGCACAGCAACCTTGTAGAATAAGGGATTTTGATTAACTTTTTGGCCTGAACAAATCATTCCTACTGTGAAACATGGTGGCAGCATAATGCTTTGGGAATAGTGGTTAGAGTAGATGGAGAGAGCTAAATGCTTGTGTAGGTTGTACAACATTCCAAAGCGAGCCTTCTGAACAATCCCATAACCCCTGTATTGGTAAGTTTGCACTGGTCTTAATGGCTTGGCAGTGCACTACCTATCTAATCTGCTTCACTTCCACAATCCAGCAATGTCTCTTAGATCCACAGGTCTGTTGCTCTTGGACACCCCTAGAAGTAGACAAAAATTGTCTTTGAAAAATGTATGCTTGTTTAATTGCTTTGTTCACATGTTTTGTACGAACTGCTAATATTTTACAGATCAGTAAATCACTTTGGTCAACTGTGGTTGTTTTTGATCTGCTATACAACTTTTCTTAAACTTGAATAAATACTGCAAGAAGATCTGTTAGAGGCTGCCGAAGACTTGATGCTGGGATGGATGGTTAACCTTCCAGCAGGACAACAACCCTAAACATCGATAGCTAAAGTGCAATGTTTTTGATTTGGCAGTTAAACACTGAAAAACTTCTTCATCATTGCACAATGGATGTTCACCTTCCGGCAGGACAACAACCCTAAACATCCAGAGCTACAGTGGAATGTTTTTGATTTGGCAGTAAAACAATGAAATCCTCCTGCATCATTGCACAATTATCTAATGCTTCATGTTGCTCTGTGACATATAGTACATTTCCCATAAAATACATTAACGCCTTCAGTTGCAACATGGAGCATTTTAAGGGTAAAACATACTTTTGCTGAACAGCGTAGTTGCTGGCCATGGTAAGCTTAAGGACGTCCAGTACTTTATTGTGTCAGAAGCTCAAACTAAGCTCTAGCGACAGAAGATAATGGCATCTGTGTTTGAGATGTTTGGTGGAAGGAAGTGAAAAAAAGAGTTGCATTTATGTTTATATCGTAATACAGAATAAAAACTTCTGACCTCTTCTCTTTCATCCCCACCTGCTCTTTCCTGATAATTAATTCTCCCCCCCCCCCCCCCCCCTCCTTATTTAGCATTTATGTTCAAGAGTGTCATCAGTTTTTTTCAAGTGCAAGTTCTGGTTGAGACCATCCTTCGTGTTGGAAAACTTGAAGTTTTTGTTTCTTGCAGTAAACAAGATTTAATATTCATAAAATTAAATAAATCAGTAAAAAAAGACAAGCTGGGATAGTTGGGACAAATATAAAAGTGAAGAGAAATGAAAGCAGCAGTATTTTAGCTAAACGGAAATGTGCGTCAACATCAGTTAAACAGAGATTGAAAACTGGCCACATAAATGTGATGAAGATAAAAAGGCATTTGATCTTCAACCTACTGTTAAGGTAAGTAGAAAAACGGAGGTTGGACAGGAGAGGAGAAGTGGCAGTTTCTAGGAAAAGGTCAGGGTACAGTGGACCCCGGTTGGTAAAATCTGAGATTACTTGAAACATTGAAATAAATGCTTATTTTAATATTTCAAAAACCAAATACACCTTCATATGTGTTCATACACACATTGGAAACCATCTTGGGACTTCCCAGAAGCTAACATCCACTGTCTTTCCGCAACTAAAGAAAAGAAAAACCAAAAATCCAAAAGAATTGCATATTTCATCCGACCAATAAAAGAAAAGTGTTTTTAATACCAAAAAAGTCAACCTTCAAATAATTATGTTCATTTATGCACTCAATACTTGGTCGGGAATCCTTTTGCAGAAATGACTGCTTCAATGCGGCGTGGCATGGAGGCAATCAGCCTGTGGCACTGCTGAGGTGTTATGGAGGCCCAGGATGCTTCGATAGCGGCCTTAAGCTCATCCAGAGTGTTGGGTCTTGTGTCTCTCAACTTCCTCATCACAATATCCCACAGATTCTCTATGGGGTTCAGGTCAGGAGAGTTGGCAGGCCAATTGAGCACAGTAATACCATGGTCAGTAAACCATTTACCAGTGGTTTTGGCACTGTGAGCAGGTGCCAGGTCGTGCTGAAAAATGAAATCTTCATCTCCATAAAGCTTTTCAGCAGATGGAAGCATGAAGTGCTCCAAAATCTCCTGATAGCTAGCTGCATTGACCCTGCCCTTGAGAAAACAGTGGACCAACACCAGCAGCTGACATGGCACCCCAGACCATCACTGACTGTGGATACTTGACACTGGACTTCAGGCATTTTGGTATTTCCTTCTCCCCAGTCTTCCTCCAGACTCTGGCACCTTGATTTCCGAATGACATGCAAAATTTGCTTTCATCCAAAAAAAGTACTTTGGACCACTGAGCAACAGTCTAGTGCTGCTTCTCTGTAGCCCAGGTCAGGCGCTTCTGCCGCTGTTTCTGGTTCAAAAGTGGCTTGACCTGGGGAATCACCTGTAGCCCATTTCCTGCACACGCCTGTGCACGGTGGCTCTGGATGTTTCTACTCCAGACTTAGTCCACTGCTTCCGCAGGTCCCCCAAGGTCTGGAATCGGTCCTTCTCCACAATCTTCCTCAGGGTCCGGTCACCTCTTCTCGTTGTGCCGCGTTTTCTGCCACACTTTTTCCTTCCCGCAGACTTCCCACTGAGGTGCCTTGATACAGCACTCTGGGAACAGCCTATTCGTTCAGAAATTTCTTTCTGTGTCTTACCCTCTTGCTTGAGGGTGTCAATGATGGCCTTCTGGGCAGCAGTCAGGTCGGCAGTCTTACCCATGATTGCGGTTTTGAGTAATGAACCAGGCTGGGAGTTTTTAAAAGCCTCAGGAATCTTTTGCAGGTGTTTAGAGTTAATTAGTTGATTCAGATGATTAGGTTAATAACTCGTTTAGAGAACCTTTTCATGATATGCTAATTTTTTGAGATAGGAATTTTGGGTTTTCATGAGCTGTATGCCAAAATCATCAGTTTTAAAACAATAAAAGACCTGAAATATTTCAGTTGGTGTGCAATGAATCTAAAATATATGAAAGTTTTATTTTTATCATTACATTATGGAAAAGAATGAACTTTATCACAATATGCTATTTTTTTTTAGAAGGACCTGTATGTTGAAAAGGGTCACTGGGGAAAATTAATAGGTCTGGTCAACATAGTCAGAAAAAGGGCGTATTGGTCGATGGTTGCAAAACAAACAAATGGTTACAGGAGTATTTCAAAAATGCTGATGTGTATTGTAAGTGGCTGTCTTAAATGTGTTGATTTAAAGATGGTTGAAGAAGAAAGCTCTGGAAAAAGGACTTCAGTTGAATACCAAAGGATTTTATTTAAACTGCAGCCCACATCAGAACATCCGAATCATGAGAAAATCTTGGCCCAGTTGTAGAAATTCCTGTCAAATTTTAGACAAAGTCTCTTTTAGATTTCTTTAGACAACACATATAGAGTTCCATATGTGGCATTGTTATGTTTAAACCATGTGGACACAGTGAAGGAGTTTAAATTCCTGGGGGTCTTGTTCACAAATGAGGGAAAAATGGACCGGGAGATCGATAGGCGGATTGGTAGGACATCTGCAGTGATGCGGGCACTGTACAGGTCTGTCGTGGTGAAGAAAGAGCTGAGCTGAAAGGCGAGGCTCTCCATTTACCAGTCGATCTATGTTCCTACCCTTATCTATGGTCACAAACTCTGGGTAGTGACCGAAAGAACGAGATCACGGATACAAGCGGCTGAAATGAGTTTCCTCCGCAGGATGTCTGGGCTCTCCCTTACCCCTAATCCCTGATTTCTACATCCGGTCCGAAGCCCAGAGGTGCTCAAAGAAGCATGCGTGGTAATAGCAAGATCTCGCGATAAAAGCCAGTAAAAAATGTGGAAAAAAGTAAAATCATAAAGTATTTTATGATTTTCCACTTCAAGTATTAGTTTCTCTTCGTCCATGTTTTCCTGTTGCTTTTCTATCGTATCTGAATAACGTATTTGTTGACCCACGCACCTACTATGTCTTGTGTGGCAGGAAATGACAAAATACCTTTCAGAATTTTAAACCTTTTGACTATATTATGTGTGTAAATTATGTATAGACCAATTCAGCGAAATAACCGGAAGTCGAGCCGCCGCCATTACTGCGGTGACCGCTCCCACTTCGGCAGCCATAGGCTATGCCTGTCGGGCAGTCACAGCAGAGACGTTCAACCTGGCCACCATCTCTTCTTATGGTCACTTTCACATCTCGGTGACAGCAGATGGCTCAGTGATCCCTTCAATACAATGTGGTCGTCTAAAAGATGGTGTAAAATTTGCCCGCCCATCCAGAGTTCAAGTAATTTTGACCCTCGATCAGAGACCTGTAGTTGCCGTTTCTCTGGTCATCGGACGCCAGCCGTTCAATAAAATATTCTTGAATATCTAAAACAAAACACAAACTTGTGTTGTGGGTTTTTTAAAGTCTCATACCCTGTCCATAATGATTAAATGTCACAGTTAGCTTGGTAACTTCTGTACACCTAACGCATGCTATATGCGCAGTGTTTAATGGTACAGTCTATTATCTTCCTATTAATCATACTTTTTATTGTTCAAAAAATGCTTAATTCATAAATAATATCCATATTCATTTAATATACGTTTATCAGTTACTGGAGGCCACTGTCTAACATCATCAATCCAGGTATTCATCATACTGTCAATGTAGAGGGTCCGTTTACAATGACAGCACAATGAATGAGTATGGATATTGGTCACCGCAGCAATGGCGGCCTCCACAAATTACTCGCCGAATTGGTCTATAAACACACACGATTATTTTAGACAACATATATGTTTAAATATACGCGTGATTATATTAAAGGGATAGTTTGCATTTTTAGACATGAAGTTGTATCCCATCCTCACCATCAGCATAGTGCATACACACTGACCCATACCTGTAGTCAACTCCTGGTCAGAGCTCTGGCCGTTAGAAGTATTTCAAGAAAGTAGTCCCAGCTAGTTTCGGGGGCCAACAAACTGTGCCATTATGCTTCAGAAAACTATATGCGTTTGAAAACATGATTCATTTGCATCACAAGAAAAACGCTTGCCAGCCTAGACGCCCATCTTGCCCTGGTTGAGGTTCTCCACAAAGAATTTCAAGCTCTGAGGGAATCTCTTGAGTTCAGCCAAGAACAGGTAGCATCACTCGCTGCAGAAAACCAAATGCTGAGAGACAATGTAAAGTAACTCACCGATGGGATGACACAGCTGACCAGAGGAAACAAAAGGATTAAGGAAAACATCCTGGATACACAGGCCCGGGGCATGCGAGGCTTGGGGCAGAGAGCTGTGTGGAACCAATTACAGCGTTAACGATCAATATCTGAAAGAGATCCTGGATAGAAGGCGAGTTTTATTCTTTTTTATTTTATTTTATTTTATTACTTTTTTATTCCCAACACAGGTTAGGGAGAAGTGGAAAAGAACAAGTTGTGTCTCCAGGATGTGTTATGGCTAAGATAGGCCCACCATGTTATGATTGCATGACCTGGGGTGGGGGTGAATGTGTACATTAGCAACTGCAGAAGGTTTAGACCTCAGACATTGCTGGGATAGACTAGGCGCTTTGTCTCTGCATCTGTAATGTTTGATGACTGCTGATCAATTCTAATTAAAGTTGTTAAACTTAACTTCTGTCTCCTGTGGAACTCTTCTCACCAACCAACTCGGGGTAGCTGAAAAAAGTGCCTCAACAGTATGTGACTGCTTGGGTACCCAATTCAATGGTTCAAACAGGCCTGAATCACTGGCTGAATCTGTGGTGTGTTGGAGGTGAGTAGCAACCGCTAGTAAACAAGTGAATGATCCAGCAACATGGGGCGACGATGCATGCCATAGAGGTAGAGTGGGGCTTTAGTCTTTAATGCTGCTATCCGGGGTTAAAATTTATGACCCCGAAATTATGTCCGGGGTCATAATTACAATCATAAATTAGATCTGAACGGACGAGTTATATAGAAATTCACCCCCCTTAGAGTTGTAATGAAGGTAAACTTGACCTATTAAACCTAAACTGTTTTGAATCAGGCTGTAAACATGTTTCTTTCTGCTGTGAAGTTGGTATTTTTAACATGGGAGTCAATAGGCGCGTTTCCACTATCAGAACTTCAGGGTAATTTGACCGGACCATCCCGATATGCACTTGTCTCCACTTCATCGGGCCTGGCCGACAGGGCCCATTTTCTGGGATATTTCAGGAACCAATGGATTACCAGTATGGGGGTAGGTACATGGAATGGCTCGATCGAGTTGTTCAGCGGGAGCTGTGGTTAAGTCGCACTGATGATTGTAATTCAGAGGGAAATGAGCAGACATTGCCAAACAACCAGCAAACAAAAGGCAGCAACAAGCCCTGCTTCTTCATATCTCGATCTCTTGTTACATTTGCTGCTGCAGGCGCCTTTTTGCGCTGATCAGTGACACTACTTGCTGCTGAAACTGTCGTGATATGCAGCTGTCTAGCTGATTCCTTAAAGGGTTGATTGTGTATGGACACATGGCGGCTGAGATGAGTGAGCTGACAGATTTACCCCAACAGAGGAAAGTCAAATTACCCTGAAGTTCTAATAGGGGAAACGTGTCTAATGGGAAATTGCTCCTTTCTGCAGCCAGCCTGTAATGGATGAGTGGGGAACTGTAATTTTTGTCACTTCTGGGTAGACTTCAGATTTTGCCAGCGGATTTTGCCCCTTGGTTATGACAGGTGATACAACTTGAAACACTCCACAAAAAACTGTAAAACAATTTCAGCATTTTGTAATAAACATTAAATAAAACTATTGTTCTAAAACCAGTGTTCTTATTGCAAACAACTAGAAAACATGTTGTACTGGTGTGTGACTAACAAAGCTTTGAATAAACAGAAATATTTGAGCAGATAAAAAAAAAACTGGCTTAGTAAGTTACTTAAATATTGCAAATATGACAAATTCTCTAAGTTTTATGGTAGATATTTGGACATCACAGATCTCTGGAAAAGAGTCTAGGCTTTTTGGTTACTTTTTCTTTTCATTAAACATCTGAAACTCAAGTCCAGCAGGTGGAAGTAATGCACCTTTATAATGGTTGCGAATCGCGAAAAATATCAATAGAGACTATGCTGTGAGGCAATCAAGACAACGCCAGTGGCAGCAATCCAGGTAGAGATGGGGGAGAGGCCTCTCCATCTTAGAAGAGACTAGCTGTCTCTTGTGTACTGGGCAAATCTAAAGGGTCATAATGGAAAACACGAGTTTTGGCTGGACCATAAGGCAAAAATGAATAACTATGGGAATCAGTGGTCTGGAAATAAGTCCTACAGTGGTATACCCAGTTTCTTCTCCTTGGCTGCTGTCTGAGGTCCCAGTTGACTTGGGCTTATTACAGGAAAAGAAGGATGTTGAAGTTGATCATTATAGGGTCCAGAGTTACATAGCTAGCAAATATAAAGAAGCACTCATTATATATACCGATGCATCCAAGCGGACTGATAATAGAAATTGGAATTGCGTATATTATCCCTCAACTAGACATAGAATTTGCAAAAAGAATGACTGATAATCTAGCTGTATACACAGCAGAAATGATAGCAATATGGATGGACTTATTGTGGATAGAGAGCAATAGACCTAAGCAAGTTCTGATTGCATCAGAATCCAACTCAGCTTTAATAAGCATTAAACGTTCTCACTCTGAATCTAGACAGGATATAGTGTGTAAAATAATCCAACTAACAATCTGCTTAAAGGCTGGTAGTATTACTACATTTATATGGGTACCCGCTCATATAGGTGCAGGAGGTAATGTACTAGCAGATAAATGTGCGAAGAAAGTAGTAGGAAAGTCTGATATAGAGATAGATATTAAATACAGCAAAGCTGAAGTCAATAGCATCCCATTTTTATGGGATAATGAACAGTCTGGAAGACACCTGTATAGGATTCAAGGAAAGGTGGGGAGGAGCAGGAATATGTGCAGAAGTAAGCAGGAAGAAGATGTGGTGTCTAGAATTAGGCTAGGATATATGGGATTAAAAAAAACTTTATTTATAATGAAAAAGCACGGTGATGGAATTTGTGAATATTACAATAGTCAAGAGACCATAGAGCATGTAATTGAGTATTGTCCTAAATACCATCCAGCCAGACAAAGACTGATTTTGAAACTTAGTGAAGACCAGATGACATTAGATTTACATGATATACTGCAGAGAGAATCTGGTGAAATTTATTTTCTTTTTTGAAGATAACTGGTTTATTTAAATTAATTTAAGATAGAGTAGGTTGACCTTTTGATCCACACTCCAGTCCAGATGGTTGGGGCAATGCGCCAAAAAGCTGGTTGCCAACTGCCATATAAGAAAGAGGAAGATAAAAAACATCAACAGAATTAGCTAAACTTGGAGTCGGTGGAAAAATGTATAACTGGATGCTTGATTTTTTAGTTGATAGAAAAATTGAGGTCAGGGTAGGCTCCACATATTCTAACATACAGTCTGTAGAAAATGGAACTCCCCAAGGCAGTGTATGTAGTCCAGTAATTTTTGATATAATGATAAATGACATTTTTGGGGAGGTGGAGGAAAGTGTTGGAAAGTCACTTTACGCTGATGATGGGGCTCTTTGGATGTGAGGTCGTAATTTGAAATACTTTCAAAAGAAAATGCAAGAAGCGATTGGAGCGGTGGAGGAATGGGCGAACAGGTGGGCCGTTAAAATGTCAGTGGCAAAGACACAGGTTGTTTTACTAGAAGGCACAAAGAGATAACACTAAATTTGTATGGGCAAAAACTGGAACAAGTTAGTACAGTTAGATTTTCGGGTAATGTATTTAATGAAAAGCTGACATGGAAGCAACATATCGAATTTGTTAAAGATAAATGTAAGAAAGTGAATAACTTGTTAAGATGCTTGGCTGGACAGGACTGGGGAGCTGCAAGGGGGGGCTCTGTTGAGAGTGTATCAGGCTATCATGAGATCATCCCTGGATTATGGTTGTATAGGATATATGGCAGTGGCAGAGACTCATCTGAAGAAACTTGACAGGGAACAGGCACAAGGATTAAGGACATGTTGTGGAGCATTTAGATCTTCTCCTATAGATGCTCTTCAGGTAGAGACGGGAGAGCTCCCTCTCCGATTGAGAAGAGTAAAGCTAATGCTTGCTTATTGGATCAACCTACAAGGACATGGGATTCACCCCACAAAGGCAGTGTTGGTAGATTGCTGGGAGCATCAGGAGGTGACTTCTTTTAGTTTTGGATGGGTTGGGGATGTAAAAGCTCAAGAGTTTGGTTTGACTCAGTTTAAGTTTTGTCCTACTGTTCCATGCTCGATTGTCCCTCCATGGTTATTTTCTGTTCCAGATGTAGAATTATCTTTACAGCAGACTTTGAGGAAAAGTAGCAGGTGTACCTCTGAGTGGTTTGTGGTACAAGAGTTTATTAATAGATATGAAGATAGTGTGGTTTTATATACAGATGGGTCTAAGTATCCTTGTAGTGGAAGGACAGGTGCTGCAGTGAATATTCCAAGTCACGGGGTGGGTATCAAAAAGAGGTTGTGTGACTATATTGCTGTTTACACAGCTGAATTGGTTGCAATTGCAATTGCACTGAAATGGATTGTTGTCAACTGGGATTGAAGGATGAAGAAAACTGTTATTGCATCGGCTAGTCAAGCAGCTCTACTGAGTATTAAAACAGGAAAATCATGTAGGATGGATTTATTGAATAAAGTGTATTACCTTATGTTGCAGTTAACTAATAAAAATATAAAGGTAGTGTTAATTTGGGTTCCTGCCCATGTTGGTGTAGATGGTAATGAAGAAGCTGATATTTTGGCTAAACAGGCGTTGAGATCAGAAGAGATTCATGTCCCAATTAGTCGAGCAGAAGGAAAATCGCTCATTAATTCAAGAATCATACAGTGTGGCAGGAATGTTGGGACATTAGTGATACTGGAAGACATTTGAACAGTATTCAAAAGAGAGTTGCATATAACAGAGTTATTGATGGTAACCATAGAGAAGAAACTATCATATCTCGATTGAGGATTGGGCATACAGGCCTGAATTATTCTCTTATGAGAATTGGAAAACACCAATCAGGGATATGTGATTATTGTGGACAACCTGAAACTGTAAAACATGTTTTATTAGAATGTCATCAATATGCGGAGAAAAGGAATGGACTTAGTTCAGTTATAGAAAAAGAAAAAAAAGTGCTGTCACTCTGCACTCTTCTGGGAGAATCAAGCAAAAATAATTAGAAAAAGAGCTGTTACGATATCTGATAGATACAGATTTATATAATCGCATTTAAACGTAGTAATTGCACTTGTTGTGATTGGCATCTTTTTATTTTTTCTGAATGAGAGTTTTCCTCTGATCATACGCAGAGATTCATACTCCAGCCCGGTAAGTGGCGGTAATGCCCCGATACTGGTGGCCAACTGCCAATAAATCTAATAAAGAAGAAGAAGAACATCAACAGAAGAAGAAAAGGGCTGAGGGAGTTTGCGCAGTGTGGAAGGCGCGACAAACGTGATCGGAAAGTCCGTGATTCTGCGTTTGAATTATTTTTGTTATATATATAATTTTTTTTGTCCTCCGGCATGGCTCAGCAGCCCGACTCCTGGTCCAGCTGTAAGCGGCCTGCTGAGATCGTTCGGCTGAGGAAAAAAAGAGCCCGAAGTGCCACTGAGAGTCCCGGAGAGAGCGGCTCTTCTCCGGCTTCTATCCCCCCCACAGCGCCTCCCAGCCATTTCAGGCGCAGAGAGAAACGCAGGAATCCTTTTGTGACTGACAACTCTGTCAGTTGCCCGAAGAAAGTTTTGGTTGAAGACCAGGACGGTGAAGTTGTCAGTGCTTTGAGAAAACTATTGTCCACTGAGAGGACATCAGGGGTTGGTCTATCAAGAAAAGACAGCTTGGCGGAGGTAGGATCTGTAAATCGCTCTGAGACAAACGATTTGTTCCATACCTGCTCAGTGAATCTCGATGTTTCAACATGTCTGACAAATAACCGTGCTTCCTACGTAGGCTATTGATAGTGTCACAGCATGACGTTTTTAATTAGGCCTACCTGTTACACACTGTTCTGTATTCAGTTCATCCTGGTAGAAAAAAAATAAGTCAGTGTCATAGTTAAACACTGAACTACAGCTCAGCAGTGTTGTGAGTAACAGCGTTTAAATATATCGGTGTTATTTTTTTCGGTAACAGTAATGTAATTCTTTACTTTTCCCATCAGAGAGAGAGAGAGAGACTGACTGACTTTGTTGCGACAAATGTGACATTTCTGGGCACCTTTCTGTGAACGTTGTCACCGATATTCCCTGCAGATTACAGACGCAGTCTGCTTTGCATCCAGACTGTCCTTCGAGATAGTCAGAAAGGGAATGGTTGTGCATGCAGCATGATCACCCTACATTGCTGACCAGTCATAAAACTTTCTTGGTTCATTTAACTCATTAAGAAAATATTTTTTTTTTCATTTTTCGAGTAAATTCAAAAGTAAAGAATAAATCTGCAGACCGATGTTTCTTTTTTGTAAGCCACACACTAACACCGTTCTTCACGTTCGCAGAAGCATGTCTGTACTACGCCGCATGCATGCATGCCGCATTGCACACCTGTGCTGCGTTCATACCGCATTAATACCATTAAACTTCTGTTTAATGGGCGGTTGTTGAGCAACGTTCGATGCATACCAAGTATGCCCTATTTTTTATTTACCAAGTACTAAAAAACAAACTCTATCTATCTATCTATCTATCTATCTATCTATCTATCTATCTATCTATCTAATATAGATATTTATATTTTATTTTTATATATATAATTTTTCTGCATATGGCTGGCCGCAATCTTGAGTTGACTTCAAATAAATACCAAATTTTCTAAAATACTGTATAGTGTTTATTGATTCTTTATTCAGTTAGTATAAAAAGCTTTGATGTTATAGATATTATAAAACATAACTGCGTTATAGAACATAAAAACAATCGCGCAGTTACTGTGTACTACAGGTCGTGGAATATCAGTCCCCAACTCTCTTTTCCCGTCAGCCGAGCATCCCCCTCCAAAAATGTTGGTTGTTTCTAAAGAGTTCAGTAGTTAAATAAAACACGACACTTCAGTCAGAAATATGCAGCCTTAGCCAGTCAGTTTAGTGTTCATGCATAGTTCTGGACAATTTTCTGAGTACAGACAGATTATTGCATCTTTTAGCCTTCTCCCCAGAAACTCTGGACCCTCTGTACCTTCCAGAACCTCCCTGCACTCTGATTCTCGACTCATTGAACTCCCCTTTTAAGCCCCTTTTTGTGCCCTTGTAACACACAAGCTATTTGATAGGAGACAGAGGTTCTAGCAATGTCTCCAAACAACTTCAAGAATTCACTTTATCAGCTAGATATCATCTAGCTTCTACCAGCCTTTCTGACTTCCGACCCTGATTACTGCAGACATAACATCACATTTTATATTCCATAATTTTTCATTACCTCTTAGCATCACAACATGTACATCACCTTCAACATTCCATTGTATTACACATTACCTCATGTACTCTCATGAAAGAATAATGTGTGGGTACATTACTTTGCTGAGTAACTAATTACTTTTACAATGTGGTAACTGAGTTGTAGCTCAATTACTTTTTGGAAAAAGTAATTTGTAACTACTACTAATTACTTTTTAATGTAAGATGCCCAACACTGCAGCTCAGGCATTAAATATTTAACTTGCCATGTTATGTGAAGTCATTCACTGATTAGTATATTAGCACTCTATTATCTCTACATCAGCTCATCTCTGTATCTGCTCTGCCTGCCAATAAAATCAGGGTGAAAACGTTTTGAGAGTTAGAGTATAAGCCGTAAGTTTGAATTTTTCATTGTAGAGTTTAAAGTGAGAGTAGAAGGATCTACATTATATACCGTGCTTACAGAAAGTACTGCTTATAAAAAGAATTCACCCCCTTGGATGTTTAACCCTTTTAATGCTTTGACAAATCAGTCATGATAAATAAAATAAGGCTGTTTTGAAAAAGAAAAAAATATTCTGAAAATACTTTAAGCATAGTCATAAGTGTCCTTGTGGCATCTCTCAACAGTCTCTTAAGGGTTGAATTTATGACCAATACATGCAAATTCCTTTGTCTATTTCGAGGAAAAAAATTACCTAGACTTGATCAAATATTAATTTCACTCTAAAACACAAACGTTCTTCTAATTTATATGAGAGGCCTCAGCTTTGACCTGCTGGAAAAACTTGCATGTGTCTTGTTGTAGAAGAGTCTCTGTGAAGATGATTCTCTGTTGGAAATTGAGGAGCAACATGTTCCCAATCTGCTGCTCAAGGTGGGCTTTTTTTCTTATTTTCACAGAAGCAGATTTATTAATGTAAAATGTTACCCGAAAGCCTTAAATGTGCCCACATGTCCTCATTGTTTCTCTTTTAGAACCCACTGGCTAGTCCTCCCACTAACTGTGCAGAGTACCCAGCTGACTGGAGTTTGAAAACTCGGGTCCTCTTCACCTCTCCAGTTTCCTTTTCGTGGACAGAGCAACCAAAAGCCCAAGAAGAAGCTTTGGGGCTGAGCAACAGCTGTAGAGCTCAGTTTACCACTCTGCCATACAATCTGGAGGTAGTTAATGTTATTAACCTATTTCTTTCTGAAGGAAAGTGCTCTTTTCTCATTTACGGTGGGGTGGTATTTGGCAATAGGGCTGGATGATATTGAAAAGAGCATATTGAGTAATTTTGATAATTATTGATAACTTCCAAACCATGTATTTTAAGTGCAGCCCTGGTCATTTTATGCTATTCTTTAATAAAATTAGTTCATTAAAGGTGCAATATGTAAGAATTTTACAGTCAAATAATCACACATCTTAATCAAACTTAATCATGTTTGAAGGAAGCTTACAATAAAACAGATTTCCTTCTCAACCAGCTGGGTGGTTGCAAGGGTGTTTAAAAAGGTTGCAGAGGGACGTAGTCATTGTTTACAATGTGTGACCCCGCAAGGGCTAGCAGTAAAAATGCTAGCAGTAAATTATAAAAATATAGTCTGGTCTAAAAAATATCTGATGCTACTTTTTTTCAATTAACAGCTCGATATTGCAGTGAAATGTATTTATCTACTTATCAACTTACTGTGTATGACTGTTCATCGCTTGTTATCTTGAAACGCTGGCCCTGATCCGTAACTGGCAACTCGGGATGAAACTCATGAAGGGAGGGGGTGAGTGGATGAGGGCAGGGTCATTTGTTTTTCTACATGGACTGCAGTACCCAAATTTGACCACAAGATGTTATATTGCACCTTCTTTTTTTCGACCTCCTTCGACCACATACGCCACAGTGAAGTGATGAGTGCAGCTTCGTCTTTGCAATGATTTATTGCAGTCATGGTGGACGGAGGCTGCGAGGTAGCATTAGAGATAAAAAGCGCTCCAAAGACACCAAAAGCTAATATAGACACATTATGGATTTTATCAACAAGAAATTGAGATGTCACATGCCATGTGTAAATTTACCACACCAAGAATAAATAACTTGGGAACTACAACCAATTACCGAAACCACATTAGCAGTTTCCACCCTGAGTTGCTAACCACACCGGCCAGTGAAGTGGCACACCCTGTGCAGCCAAGAATTGATTAACTCTGTCAATAATACCACCCAACTCAGGAAAATGGAAGAAAAGAACTCGGGCCGTGGGTGCCTTCGTAGTGAAGGATTTACGTCGGTATTCCACTGTGGAAAACCCTGGATTTTAACACCTGTTAAAGACACTGGAGCCACTGTACAAGCTCCCTTTGCATAGCCACTTAACAGAAAAGGTAATAACAATAACATGCGATTCCTGTACTCCTGGATTCTGTGGCAATGGAGTCTTATGTGACAGTGATGGCACATTACATGAGTGAGGACTGGCAGATTATTTCCCACGTGCTGCAGACAAGAGCTGTTTAGGAGTCTCACACAGCTGTGCATCTGGCAGAGGTACTTGCACATGCTGTGGAAGAAAGGCATTTGTCAGATAAAGATTTGGTGTTGGTTACGAACAATGCTTCAAAGGTGATCGTTGCAGCTCAAATCGGAAAATTCAAACATGTAAGCTTTGCCCACACCTTTAACCCGGTGTCCCAGGGTACGCTTCGAGTTACGACACTTGCCAGGCTTCTAGGAAGAATCTGACGTATACACATTTTTCCATGGTAGCACGACAGCAAGCCACTATTAAAAGAGTAACTAAACCCCAAAAGAACTTTTTTTGCCTATAAACTGTATAAATGGGTCTTTACCAATGCAATCTTTCCGTTTCTGGGGACTTTTTTACATTTTTGTGTAGTCTTGTTTAATTCTACACTTTTTGGTCTAAAAACATCTTAGTGCTGCCCTCTTAGGGTTGAACTGTGGCTACTGCATTTGAATTTTGTGATTGGCTGAGAGTGGTACATCTTTTCCACTCTTTACGTCACAGACATGGTCTCACAGTATATGGGTATAAAACTATCTGTCAGATATGGCAAGTTTGGAGTTGGATTGTGTTTTTCAGGTTACCATTATTATCACATTAGCACTTACTTAGCATAGCTAATAGGGATGTGTATTGGCAATAATCTGGTGATACGATATGTATCGTGATATAGGGGATACGATACGATATATCGCGATACTATGAGTAAGACGATATATTGTGATTTTTAAAACTCAATTTAACAGTAGGAAAACTGTCACAGCATTCTAAACACTCCAAGCTGTATCATACTTTAACACATCCAGTTTTATTAGTAGCTCTAGGTGATCCACTGGAACCAAGAAGGTGACAACCGCCACAAACTACCAGTCATGCTTTTAATTTTACTACAAAAATTACTGTCATCATTAATGGTTCCATTCAAATCCTTAAAAAAAAGAAAAGATACTTTTATTTTGAAAATCGATAAAATATCGGGAAATACAATATTGCGTTATATCGGTGTATCAATATTTTCTTACATCCCTAATAGCTAACATACTGTTTTGAACGTTAGCCTATGTTAGCATTACCACTCAGAGACTGGTTCCATCCTGTCTCCCTCTGCCTCACCAGCATCGCCGGCCTCGGGCAGCGCTGACTCAGCGCTCTGAGCCAGCGGCTCGAATTGATACGGCTCAGGGCCGCTGGGCTCCATAAAGCCTCCCTCTACCTCCGGTGACGACGGAGGAGATCCGCTGGCTCAGGGCGGTGAGTCAGCTCTGCCTGAGGCCGGTGCTGCTGAGGTAGAGGGAGAGAGGAAGCCAGTCTCTGAGTGGTAATGCTAACATAGGCTGACGTTCAAAACAGTTGAACGTCGATCAGATCGATCAGTTGCAAAACTGTCAACATTGCTTTGGTCACTGTCCATGTTTCAGTGTCAGATTAAGCTAGCTGTCACTGTCCTCCTGAACACACCCCCACGTTCCCCCCTCTGCTCATCCTCCACACTTGGCCATACCCCTCCGTGCCTCCTGGCACCGCCCACTTTGTAGAGTTTTTCCAATGTTGTCTGGGGGCGGGGTTATGATTTTTCATGGGGTTCAGTTCCACTTTAAAGGTAAATAAAAAATGCCTAGGTCTGAAAAATCCAAGACTGCTTACAGATGTTTCAACAAGGTGGAACAGTTCATACAACATGGTCCAGATGTTTTTTGAACACTAGCCTGCAATTTGTGACACCTTGCTGTCACCAGAAGTTAGAAGAGGAGAGTCAGACCTCTGTACCCTCAACAAGACAGATGAGTCTAAATCGGAGGATACTGTCAGTGCATTAAAGCCAATGAAAAATACTACCACACTATCTGAGAGTAGTCCAAGCATCTCCTTGATTGCTCCTCTCATGGTCCAACTTCTCCAAAACATGACAGGCAACATCAGCCATGATTCAAATTCAAAAATACTTTATTGATCCCAGAGGGAAATTAAGTGTTGGTATAGCTCATATAATTAATTCTTTAAGGACTTGTTGTAGATGAATATAGCTGTGGGCAGGAAGGATTTCCTGTAGCGGTCTGTATTGCAGTGAAACTGAAGAAGCCTCCGACTGAAGACGCTCTGTTGTTGTATGACAGTCTCATGAAGAGGATGCTCAGGGTTGTCCATAATCTTTTTGATTTTATGAAGAATCCTTCTTTGCATTATCATCTCCAGATGTTCCACAGTTCTCCCAAGAACAGAACCAGCCGTCTTTATCAGGTTGTTTAGCCTTTTTAAGTCCCTAGCTCTGATGCTGCTACCCCAACAGATGATGGCTGAAGACATTACACTCTCCACAACAGACTTGTAGAAGATCTGCAGCATCTTGCTGCAAACCTTGAAGGACCTAAGCTTCCTCAAGAAGTACAGTCCGGTCTGTCCCTTCTTATATTAACATTTCGCTGCAATACAGACCGCTACAGGAAATCCTTCCTGCCCACAGCCATCATCATCTACAACAACTCCTTAAAGAATTAAATATATGAGGTATACCAACACTTAATTTCCCTCTGGGATCAATAAAGTATTTTTGAATTGAGTGAATTGAATTATACATGGCTTCACTGTTCAATCTCCAGTCCAGTCTGTTGTCAAGGTGAACTCCGAGGTATTTATACCACTCAACCACCTCCACTTCTTCTCCCATGATGGAAACAGTGTTTGACTTATCCCCGTTTCTTCTGAAATCTACAATCATCTCCTTTGTTTTGTTCATATTCAAGGTAAGACGATTGTTTCCACACCATGTCACAAAGCGGTCCACCAGCTCTCTGTATTCAGCTTCTTGTCCATCTCTGATACACCCGGCAATTGCAGAGTCATCTGAGTATTTCTGCAGATGACAGGTCTCTGATTTGTACTGGAAGTCTGAGGTGTACAGAGTGAAAAGGAATGGTGAGAGTACGGTCCCCTGTGGTGCTCCTGTGCTGCTGACCACCTGGTTTGACACACAATCCTTAAGTCTCACAAACTGTGGTCTGTTGGTCAGGTAGTCATTGATACAGGCGATTGTTGAGGGCTCCACCTGTGTCTTGAGGAGTTTCTGACGAATTAAATCAGGCTGAATTGTGTTAAATGCACTGGAGAAATCAAAGAACATGATCCTCACAGTGCTGCCTGCTTTGTCCAGATAACAGTGGGTTGGTTGAAGCAGGTGTATGATGGCATCTTCAACTCCACAGCGATAAGCAAACTGCAGCGGGTCCTGATACGTTCTTGTTTGCTTACTCAGGGGTGCCAACAGGAGTCTCTCCAGGACCTTCATGATGTGGGATATCAGGGCAACAGGTCTATAGTCATTGATGACTGATGGGTGAGTTCTTTTTGGTACTGGAACAAGGCAGGATGTCTTCCAAGACACTGGAACCTTCTCCTGAGTTAGGCTAAGGTTGAAGAGGTGCTGCAGAATCCTACAGAGCTGCTCAGCACAGGCCTTCAGGACTCTGGGGCTGACACCATCTGGACCTGCAGCCTTGTTCCGGTTCAGTTTCTCCAGCTGCCTCTTCACCTGACTTTTGGAGACAGAGAAGTGGGAGAGGGAGGGAAAGCGGGTAGCAGCATTTCCTGACTTGGTTGAAGTCAAACTTGTGGAATCAGAAGAGTCCATGGCGGAGGTGAAGGATAAAACATCCGAGGTGTAACAGGAAAGCTGTTTATCAGAGGAGAGTGGGATGTCTGTTTGGCTGGGAACAGGAGAAGGGTATGTTGAGCTAGTTCCTGAACTGAACCTGTTGAAGAATTTGTTCAGTTCATTGGCTCTGTCCAGACTTCCATCTATCCAATCCAATTCACGAGATCAAGAATGCTGTCAGAACAGATCTCATGAGCAGATACAGCAAGGAGGTAAAAAATATGCTTTTCACAGCCTCAGCCTTGGATCCCCGCTTTAAGGGAATACTTTTTCTGACAGGGAAGGAGAGATCAGATGTATACAGAGTGACTGAGGAGGCAGCATCTTTGTAGGTAAATGTATCCTTTTTCTTTTTTTTAAGTTGACATTTTAAAATAATTTTTCTGTAGAATATTTTTGATATTTGTCATGTTTGATATCGTTACAATGTACAAACATACATTTACATAAAAAAAGTATATCCTCCCCAATGCTTGTAAGATTATTCTAATAAAATTCTGTTGAGGTACATTAAGAACATAAAAATTTTTGATTAATCCCGACTTAACTATGGACTCTCTGCAATTAATTGTGATTAAATATTTTAAAAGATTGACAGCCCTACATTAATACATTGTTTTACTAGTAAGTACCCTATCAGATAAAATAACATTATCTATATTTTGTTCCAAAACGGGGGAGTGTATTCTGGCCAATAATACGAAAAAGCAGACCCGGCTCCAGGGCAATTTAGCTGGGGGGGCCGCAGCTTATTTTTTTGGGGGGGGGGGGGGGGGCAAGTTTTATTTAATTTTTTTACCTCCCGTTGGCAGTGTGTTAAATATTTCCGGGTCAAAACGACCCTTTTTGACACTCTATGTAAATATTCATATCATACATAAGTTAAAAAGGGACTGGCTGAGGTAGCCTAGGCTCTGGAGTTTTTCCGAATGATCGCTTTGTTCTAGATCGGTGGTCAGAATGTTTGTTTTTGTCCTCCAAGATGAACCGCGATTGAGCCACTGTCACGACCCTGCTGTGTATGTGAGTGAACCATCTTCCTTTATAGAAGATAATTGTCTCTCAGCGGGAGCTGTGGTTAAGTCGCGCTGATTCAGAGAGAAATTAGCAGACATCACCAAACAACCGGCTTTGTAAAAATAACATTTGCTTGCAAACCAGTTAACAACAACAGCAAACTGAAAACACAGCAACAGGCCCTGCTTCTTCCATGTGGATTCTCTTATTTTTCTGCTCCTTCGATTAGTGATGCTACTTGCTGCTGAAACTGTCCTGTCCTGATACACTCAGAAAAATAATAATGTCCAACTCACCCTTCTTAGCTGTGCCGGCACATCCAAAGAGCCATCATCTCAAACAAACACAATCATTTTACAACCAGTTAATGTACTCCAATAAAGTATTTAGTCCGGAAGTCTTCCTCAATCCAACTCTGCCGCTAAAAACTTTTGTAAATTCCTTTATTGCTTGCATTTCTCCGAATGTTTACATCATGAATACCAGTTAGCATGCTCTTAATAGCGCGCTTCTTCTTCTTCTTGATGATTATTCACAGCTGGCAAACAACAAATTGGTGCGTTACTGCCACCAACTGGTAAGAAGTGTGGACCAGAATGTCATTTTAGGGTCATGTCTATTCTGCATCCTTCTAAGGACTACATAGGACGGGTCTTTCCTTGACCGGGTAGACCGGATTTTTAGCGGCTGTGAATTTGGACGGTCTAGCCTTCCTGTCACCTAGCAACCGCAACAATTATTGCAAAGCCTCATCACTGCCTCTGTCTGAGGACCCTTTAAGCTGGTGGCGGGTACATAGGGTCACATTTCCCCTTCTATCTCGGGTGTCACAACAGGCTGTTTCGAAAGACGATACCCCCATCAGTGCCGGCATCAGTGAGCCTTTTGGTCATTCATAAGTCCTCAGCCTGTGGCGGCAATGTGCCACGTGATATGGGGTTTTTCCCAAAAGATTATGCGATGGCAAGATAAAGGGGCGTGTGGCGGTGGTGTCTGGGCTGTCGACGTGCAGGGTTGCGTATAAACTGAGACGGAAGAGTCTGTGGTAAACAGACAAAATAGTTAGACATTACTTGTTTATCCCAGTCGAGGCCCCGCTCCTCAAGTCTTTCTTCGAGCCACTCCAAAACATGTCCTTCACAGTCCCCGTGAACTGTCTGGCGATCTGCTCTTCAGCTCTAAAGTCCAGAAGCTCCCGGAGATCTGCATCACTCCATTTTGTCATCTCAGCTGATACAGTTTACATATGCTAAATTAACTCCCCGTGTTTACTTGTATTTTAAATACTGTTGCTGACTGGGGCTCAGCGCACATTCCACACATCATCATGACATCACCGTCTGTTGCGGCAATGCATGATCTTCATTCATATAAGTCCAGCGTTGTGGTAATATTACTATCAAGCATGCCGGCATGAATGCCTCAGCATGCCGCCACAATGCATTCATAAGAAACACCGTGTCGGCAATATTACCCTTATATTCCGCCACGGTGATGTCTTTTGAAAATGCCTGATACTCTTGTATTCATGGAACAAGTGTATATGCAGAATGGGATTTCTCCACTGCTGGAGATGTAGTCAATGCAAAAAGATCCACTCTCAAACCAGAGCAGTAGAACAACTGGTATTCTTGCACAAAAACCTTAAACTTTCTAAATGTTAACTAATCATTATGATCAATGTGACTCTTCAGAAAATTCCCAGTATTAAAGATTTTACTAGCATTTGCAGAGCATGTTTTTACCACCACAGCCTGAGATGTCATTGTTGAATGAGGATTTTTTTTTGTGTGTTCTTAAATCCTCTCAAATGCAAAGTGTTTGAAATAGTTTGGACTTTTGCATTGTCCCAAGGACTATTGTTATAAATTTTTCAGGGTATGTTGTGGTCAGACGCATTAAAAAAATATATAATATCTGATATTATACTTCCATTTATCGATGTAAACAATCCCCAAAGAAATAATCATGATGCATTGAGATATTTCAATCGTTGACATAATCGTAACTGAATCGAAATTTGAGATTTGTGAAGCTTCGCACATTTACTGTGGCGGGAGTAGTTTTGGTTTTGCGACAACTTCTTCAATTCAATTCAAAATTACTTTATTAATCCCAAAGGGAAATTAAATGTTGTTGTAACTCATTATGCAAGTTCCTTCAAAGATTTGTTGTAGATGCTGATGGCTGTGGGTAGGGATGATCTCTTGTAGTGCTCTGCAGATCTGAAGAAGCCTCTGACTGAAGACGCTCTGTAGTTGTCTGATGTAGAGGATACTCTGGATATATGGCGTCTTCTTTTCAACTCATAAGGGTTTTGTGGCTGTAGTTGAGGTATTATTTGAGCTCTTGTGATGTTAATCAGCTGCTGCCAGTTGTAAACCACCTTGTTGCCATGGTTATGCATCATAACAAATGTCCAAAAATAAAAAGTATCAGCAAAAATCCTTCCAGCTGCACAGCATTCAAAACCAGAGAGAACAGTTGTCCACAAAAACAATGTTTCTACCAAAAATGGAAGAATTAAAGTTTTAAAAAAGAAAAAAATATGAACCAAAGTAACAGAGCTACTCCAACATGCTGCCACCTTGAGCGGCGCAATTCCGGAAAAATAACAGAGCCTTAACCTTGACGATAATTAACCATCAGTTGTTGCATCCTGCCACCTTTCTGCATATAAACAGGATTTTATTAATATTGCCAAAAAAAGCCCATGACAAACTGATGGAGCTGACCTTTTAATTGGACTTTTGCATCTTATGTTAGTGTGATTAGCACAATTAGCATTACTGAAGAGCAGTCTGTGTGTTTTCTCTGTAGATTGAGTTGTATTAATTTTGAGATTTCCAAAAGGTGGCATTTCCTAGTCTAGAATCTTATATTACAGACTGAGGCTGATAAAAAGGCTCTAACTGTTAAAACTCTGCTGAAAATATTGTTCTCTCCTGCACTGTTGCATACTTGATGAACCACAGACATGTCTTTATAAATCTCTGTGATTCCTGATTGATTAACCATTTCCAGTGCTTAATCTTTGCTAGTGCTTGCTAAGCAGCCGTTCTTTCTGTTTGCACTAAGAAAAACCCAAGCGTAGCACTGAAAAACTGAGCTCGTAAGAAATCAGAATAACAGAAGCACTATCTTATTTTTCCTTTAGTTTATTTAGTAAATCAATGCACTGCTCAAAGTCTTATTTTCCACTGAATCCATAAACCATATTTTTCGACTCTAACTCTGACAGTTAAACCTGGTAGCTCCATCAGAGTTTAGATCACAGAAAAAAAGAGGTCAGATTTAGGATGCATATTTTTCTGGCTGTTCCTGTAGCAGGAGGTGAGCAGATCTTCAGTCAAATGAAATTACTCTTTACCAGGTCCCAAAAGAGACTCAGTGGTTTGACACTGTCCTTCATTTAAGGTAAACTAGCCAAGAGAGTGCGCTCTAAACATCATAAATTTGCCACCAGGAAGGCCCGGCGCAAGGTACTTGGAGCTCAAATATTTACGTCACACCTGCAAGTAGCCTAAAATCTGAACTATTTGGACCACCCAGCGTAGTTATGAAGATTGATTTATTTTTATTTTTATTTCTTGGAATATTGAGAGAAAATTTCACTAATGCACGTCTTGGGTTTCCATAGTTCAAAGTGATGTTGGCTCGCCCAAGGCCTTCCCACTTACTTTACAAGCATGTTTTACAGCGTATATTTATTTTTGACTTTGAATTCTGGTCAACTCCAAGAAGGGATGGTTAAAATAAAAGCAAGTTAAAAAAATTCTATCATTTGTAATTTCCTTTTAAGAATAGAAAGGGAGAGAAAAAATCCATTCACATCAAAATTTGGCATCAAAAAAAATTCGAAGATTTTCTTTTTTACTCCATATCGCCCTGTCCTAATCTCATTTTAATTTTTCAGAAACAGTTGTAAAATGTCCAATGACATGTTCAACGTTTAAAAATAAATCTTTAAATCAAAAATAACCTGATATCAGAAAATGTCAAAAATTGGCTAAAATTGTGATTTATTTTTAAATGTATTAATATTATTTTTTTATTTCATGATATCTATCAGCTGATATGAAAACTATCATGATAGAATTATTTTTTTCCATATCACCCAGCTCTAACCCAGCGTGCCGAGTATGGAAGACCAAAAGTAACATAATTTTAATAAACATTGTGATGAAAGCATCAAATTAATCTGTCTTTATCCACAATTCCTTAGTAAATACCTACTTATGGAATATTTGCCAATAACTAAAATTGAAATTGATTATTTTAAATTCATGATCCATTTATTTATTATTATCACAAAGTTATTTTAAGTTCAGAGGGACACTGAATATCATGGTGTGTTTGCAGGAGCCAAGGTCTTGGTCAGAGGTCCGGTCTACTTTCCAGCAGTGCTTGGTGTACTGGCAGCACCCTTCTCTTCCCTGGCTTTCTCTGTTCCCAAGGATCAATGCTGAAAAGAACTTCTCTGGGAAGAACATGCCTTGGACTCAGGATGTAGCAGTACAGGAGAATCTAATGAAGGAATGGTGAGATTGTAAAACTTTATGCTATCTGCTGCTGATCAGTACTAAATGCGTTCTCCTGGAGGTACAATAAGGCAAAAAAAGTATTTAGCAGTCACTGATTGTGTAAGTCGTCCCACTTAAAAAGATGAGGTCTATAATTTTCATCATAGACGAGGCAATTTTATTTGTATAGCACACTTTCAACAACGGGGTCATTCAAGGTGCTTTACATGAAAAATGCAAATTAGCACACATTACACACGATGCACAATAAACATACACAAACCATGATACACAATAAAGCAATAGAAAGACCAATAAAGCAAGAGAGCATAAACACATTTGATACATATGACAGTGATAATTTTCTCGAAGGCAATTTTAAACAGATGGGTTTTTAGTCTCGATTTAAAGCAGTTCAGAGTTTCAGCAGTTCTGCACTCGTCAGGAAGTCTGTTCCAGACAAGGGGAGCATAGAAACTGAAAGCCGCTTCTCCATGTTTGGTTCTGAGTGTAGGGATGTTTAGTAGGCTAGAGTTGGAGGACCGGAGTGGTCTTGGTGGTTGGTACGGTGACAACAGGTCTTCAACATATTTCGGTGCTAAGCCATGTAATGATTTATAAACTAGTAGGAGTATTTTGAAGTCTATTCTCTAAGCTACATGGAGTCAGTGTAAGGACTTTAGAACTGGGGTGATGTGCTCTACTTTCTTGGTTCTAGTGAGGACACAAGCAGCAGCGTTCTGAATCAGCTGCAGCTGTCTGATCATAGGTATGCTTCAACTGTGAGAGACAGAATGTAAAGAAAATCCAGGACACGTATGATTTTTAAAGAATTTGTTATTACAGTGGTTCCCACAGATTTGAAAGCAATGTGTGGTGGTCGGCCGGGGGGGATTCCTAAAGAGATTTCCTAATTCCTAAAGGTTAATAATAATTAAAAAAGTTAATAATTGGTTACAGACTTTATTAACTACGCTAGCCTACATTTTACAGCAAACTTGCGACTATAGTTAACTGTCTAAAAAAAGGCGCAATCGCTTGTTTGCTAAGGGTAGGGACCTACAGTAACATCAGCACACTGAAACTATTGTGTTCAGAATATAAAATATTGTAAAGCACTTTATAATCTGTGATTGTGTGTTAAAGGGACTCTAAGGAAGTTGGAATTTTTTTGCTCGCGATTGCCCCATCAGGCCAAACGTGTTACTGCAGCCATATTTTTAAGCTCGTGCATGAGGCGCGCATGTTGTACGTGCACTCGCAAGCGATACCTCACAACTGGTGAGTCAATACGGTACTCGACAGTATATAGCTTTGCAGGGATGACTTCGACTGAGGTAAATCATGAATGTGATGTAAGATATTTAGACCAAATCAGTTTTAGTGTATTTGTAGGATGTGATACGTGGGCAAAGTTACAGCAAAGTGAATCGAGTGAAGAAGCCAAATAATAAGGCTAAATGAATGACTCACAGACGGATAATTAAAATAAATAAAAACACTCGTACATTTTGAATGCATAAACTACTTAATCCCACTGGTAGGCAATAATCATTTTACTAGTTTGTACTTTACAAGAATAAGCCAGTTAGTAGGATAAAAATATCTACCCTTACATTTCCTCGGACCGATGCAATTATTGTAGTAGCTTAATGGAAAAGTTATAAAATGGTTTTAAACGACAAGTCCTGTTCAATTGTTTTTTTCCCCCCCACTACTTATAACTACAGTATGTTTTATATTCAAATTAATGACTTAGAAATGGATTTCCTCTACTCCTAATTATTTTGTGATGTTATTGATGTAATTTGTTTTTCACTCTATGAAATAACTGAATTTGCCAAGAAATCCATGTTTAGGTCTGTCTTATGACAATTTTAAAATCAGATGTTACTCAGTACTCAAGCAGCCTGTTTACCAAAACGTTTTTCAGCCTTATTTGAATAGCATGTTGGATGGATACCTTTACTCAAGTAAAAATATTTTGAGCTCCTGCCACTATTACTTGAGTACAACTTTGTGTACTTTACCCAAATCGGTTCATATTTTTCATCTAGGTAAAATAAGTATTAGCAACATTGTTTATGTCATTGTAAATACAGCACCATCACCAAAACATTTGATGGCTTCTTTTCAGTGACGTTTTTATAAAACATGCATTCCATTACATTTACATGTAAACCTTGATACTTCTCCTTTGAGGAATCCAGTCCAAATGTTTATTCTGAAGTCTCTGAGGAGAGCAGTGACTCTGAATGGGGTAGAGGGAGAGCAGCTAGAGGAGCAGGGAGAGGAGCAGGGAGAGGAGCAAGGAGAGGAGCTGCAAGAGGGAGAAGCAGAAATGAAGGTTCAGCCACGGGCCGGAGGAGAAGCCAGGCTAGAGGAAGAAGAGCAGGACCTATCAGTGAGGAGGACAGGGAACGGGTTGCTCAGCTGTCTGCTGACAGAACAGCAGAGTTACAGGTATGTCTTGCGAAGAAAACTACAATATGTCATAATCATAAGTATTATAAAAATAAGTTTTGGATTCAATTTTCAGGCACAGCTGCAACAACTAAATCCTGAGGAGAAAGATGGAGTCCTTCAGATGGTAGTAACACGTCAGCCAGGAGTTTTACTGGACATTATGGAGTATAGACAGGCCACACCAGGACATCCTCCATCACACCAGGGTCAGCCAGCTTGGTGCACTTGCTCCAACTGCCGACTGATGCCTACAGACCTTGAAAATAAGTGCTGTGGACAGGATCCCGAAGGGTGTCTGAGCAGACGTGCGCATTTTAACTTGTTCTGCTTGGATGAGGGAATCTTGCGTTTGGCTCGGCAGACGTGGAATGACGTGTTGGCTCTGCGTGACAGCCAAGACCCTGGAACCGATCACAGGGAGTATCGTTACTCTGCCTACAGACAGTACACCATTTGGCAGCACGGACGTCTTGGCGGAGGCAACCGCCATGTGATTCCGTCATATTGTGTTTGGAGGATCAGAGACAAATATCCCGACCCTTTTGGGGTTTACGTGGGTTTCAAAGAAGCCCCATTCCGCACAAACTAAAAATCATGACCACCTCAGATATACTTTTTACTTTTATTGTTATTTAAGTAAAACTTTTTTCATACAAGTTATTAGATTTAGAAAAATAAAATTAGCTGTGTTCAGCTTTGAATCTCGTCAGCCTCTGTTTATGGATCACATATCCAGTCCTGGTGGCGAAAAAAAACACAGGAAAATTAGAATTATTTAATTTTATTCAACCAAAATGGAGAGGGCATATGGTTATCATTACCTGTCCTCTGCGTTGCTGTGTTTGCACCAACTCAGCTGTAGGAGGAGGGATGATCCCGGAGAGAGGACCCAGGGCCCTGGGGTCGTCTGCCTGAATTCTTCTCCTTTTTGGTAGTCCCCCTGCTGAGCTGAGGCGCTTCTGCAGTATTCTTGTCTGCAGCTCTGGGATGTAGCCGTAGTCCTTGTTCTCCTTCACAGTGTGAACAGTGCAACGCTGCGAGTTTTTGCTGTACACTCGTTTGTGTCTAAGAAAACAAAAAGTAGACAGATGATAAAGTTAGCAAATTCCTGGTAAAGTAGTTGAATTCTTTTTTCACCAATAGGTCACAACAAGTAATGATAAATCATGCTTTGTCCACAGCAAAGGAAAATAACACATAAGTGCCATAAGCAACTATAATTTTTCCTGTCCTTGTCACATTGTACACAAACCGTTCTGTATGATGTATAGTATTTTTATGTTTTACCCTGGCACTACAAGCCATCTAATCCAATAATGGGAAATAAAATATTTATTGAAGCTAAACATTAGCAGTATCTCTCAAACTTTGTACAGTGGGTACCACCAGAGAACATGTTGATTTATCCAAGTACCAACCATCAGGACCAACCTAACATACAGTAGAGAAGGCTTACCCTTTTTACTATAGACAGTTAACAAAGGAAGCTTATTTACTCCTAATTATGAGTATTTATTGATGATTGTTGCCTGCCACAGCTACACTGTGTGTGAATTATACATTTTTAAATTAATTTTATATTCCAATAATATTTAGAATATTCCTCCAAGTACCACTGGCGGTACTTGTACCACAGTTTGAAAATCATGTCAAAGCAACAAAGTATGACTTACTTTACTTTGCCTTTGCTGTTCACTTGCACTGGGCGATGGTTGTGGTGGTTGTAGTCCAATGCAGCGAATAATGTTCTTGCTTCATAGACGCCAAACGAAAATGCAAATCGTTTCCCTGCGTACATCAGTATGTGGTTTTGGAAAGACTCCAGCGTAGAAGTGGTTCTGCAAATAAAAAACAAAAAACAAGTGTGGAAGGGATGCAACGATACAGATGCTGTTATTGAAGTGACAATTACATCGTCAAACAGAGCAGAAACTACCAAATGTGTTCAAGTTAGTTCCCTTGTGTATGTGTTAGATGTATCTGTATTGGTACTCTGTGTCTAAAATAATTCAGATCTACGTATTGTAATCTTTATTGTTCAGGAAAAAAGTGTCACTGCGTTCTCCGTTTATCTGTGGAATTATTAAGACAGTTAGATTACATTACATCATGTCACTAACATCTTACCGAAAGGTGAGTAACTTCTCAATATTCTTCAGCCACCGCTCGTTCAGGACAATCTGTGACAACGCTACATGTGCAGCAGACCCAGAAAGAATCAGCTCTTTGCCTGGTCTCTCCCCCAAAGGACCATGAAAGCACCTGCCAAAGGCCCATTCATGCTCTCCACTCACGTGGTGAAGTACACCACTCCACACATTCTAAAGATACACAACATAAAAAAAACATGTCAGCAAATATAAAAAAAACAGATTAGCAGAGAAGTGTATACATGAACTTACAAACCATAAACTCATCTCTGGTGCTTGTGTGCTGACAAGCATACCAAAAATGGTTAATTATGTCCTTGATCCATACAAGTATAGGCTTTAGTCCAGAAACCATTCCAGCCTTTTGGAGGACAAAAAGAAGTAATTAAAATAAAGTCTGAACAAGCCTGGGTTAGTTCAATTGTAATACAATTTGACATACAGCATGAAGTTTCTTTGTTAGATTTTTTGAAGCGTGCCAGACGTCAAGCGAATGGGTAATACTATGATCTCTATACCGGCCCCTTTCTGGATCTGTTCAGAAAAAGAAAAGCAAAGTGGTATTGTAACAATCTCTAATTCTATATAACAGTTCAAAACTCGCAAGTATTGTAAAATTCTTACGCATGAGGGCAGCAATTTGCACATGAGCATCAGTAACAATCTCTTTGATGTTTAACTCCTTTGTGAGATTGTCAAAGGTCTCTATAAAGGCAGCCTTCTCCATGGCACTACTTTTACGGCCAACACATCTTTTGTCCACATTGACAACACTGATGATGTCCATGGTGTCTAGGTCCATTGTTGTGTACGTACAGCACATTGCAGAGTGACCTTTTGGAAGAACATACAAAAAATAGAAAAATTATTAAAACGACATATCTCAAAAGAGCTAAATTATTTCCACTAGCTTTTGAAGAGCTTTTTCATTACCAGGCGAGTCCATCCTTCCGTCAGCAATAAAAGAAATAGAGACATTTAGGCATACAACGAATATGAGGCTTAGATACTTTCTAGCTATACTTACATATTATCTATCCTTACTTACCAAGAGCAACCACATGGTATTTTGACTGTAATTTTTGGATTATGGCATTCCTCTTCTCCTCCCAATACTCCCGTATTGATTTTATACAGTAGGTACCCTGGATTGAAAAGAAGGTTGGAGATGCCACCCTGCCCATGTTCATGAATCTGAACAGCAGAGCAATCTTGGAGAAGTTATTCCCTGACAGCAGAATGTTGTTGGCAGCATGAAATCTCCTCCTTGCATCCCATGTTTCAGAATTGGCTGGCTGTTCCAACTCCAGAGTTTATGTCAACGTTGGCAAAACTATATATTAAAAAAAAATAACGAAAAAAAATATTAAAAGGGTGCTTTACACAGATTTTACATTCATAAAATTTTAGCTCTTCCTGTGGTAACGTGTGGCAAGAATTACATTAACTCACCCATTCCAAAATCAGAGCTGTACCTCGTGGACGTGACTTTACATGAAAAGGTGGACGGGCATCACAATCAGCGCCTGTGTTGCGGTCACTGTAGTGGCATTTACTGAGAGGCAGTTGGAGGAAATTGGCCATCTGGAGCAAACTTTTGCAGTACGCAATGCACGCTTGCTGGTTTATAAGATCACGTTGCACAAGCACGCTGTCATGATTTGGGAAAATGGGAATGGATGAGTCAGACAGTTCTTCAGGATCATTTTCGAATTCTTCCTCAACACATTCAGCGATGTCAAATACAGCTTCATCCAGGCCAATACAAGGAAGTTGATCAACCACATCCTGTGATGCACCACTATTGTAAAAGAAAAATGCATTTTATACAATCAGAGAGTGCAAAGTGAGAGAGGAGATTTTACAATGATAATAAAAAACTGCCAAATTCAAAACGTACCGTAATGAGATTGGAGGTACATAATCTGAATCGTATGGGTCTAAAGCTCCTTCCAAATCAAGCTCAATTCTGGAAAAACAAAATAACACCAAAATATGACTATGTACACATAAATATGCATAGAGAATTTCAAAAAGAGTAATTGGTTACTTACACACTGTTTTCAAAACTATTGGCTTGTTTCTCATCAAAAGCATCATCCTCTAGCTCAATTGATTTGATGCTAAAAAAATTTAAAAAAATTAGAGCCTACATCAGTAACAAAACATAGGGTAACTTTCATCATAATATAAAAGCCATGCAGTTTACCTTGCTTCCAATAATTCTATTTCTTTGTCTTCTTTTAGAGGTTGAACTCCTGCAACCTGGAAGTCATCCCTGTAGATAAGAAAGGGGATTTATTTTATGTTATGTGGAGACAATAACCTGGAACAGGAGTTTCATGTTGTTCACAAGTAAAATTACCTATCGGAATCCCCTGCAGTGACTGAACTGGGGGGATGGGTCCCTCCAAAAACTGCTTGAGATGGCCGATGGGGTGTTGATGTGACTGGTGCTTCTGATGCTGTGTGCTTCTCAAAACTAAAACAACACAGCCACTTTTACTGCTCCAATCATAATATACACATGTTTACAAATGACAATCAATAATATACACACTTTATTTGATTAGCAACACAGTTTTACTAAGTTTAGATAGACAATTTAGTTCTTTCTCAAAATTCCCAACAACGTAGCTAATCAATGTAATCAGCTGTGAGCACGCCAGACAAGCCGAATAAAAAAAGTGTTCATATTAATGGCAATGTACCGAAACCCTCGCTTTGAAATCAATTTACTATGCTTTTCCCCACACGTATTTAGTAAAGAATTCTTACCTTTCAAGTAAAAATAACGGCAGCTGCGGGTCTCTTGTCATGCCGAGTGATTCTTTCAGTATTTTCCACTTCTCAAACGCGGCGCCGATATTTACTCTTGTTTTTTGCCTACGTCGATCCGATTCCAGTTTCACCCTCTTTCCGCACTGGAATACACTCTGGTTTTCTTGGTTATCTTGGTTGGGGTCTGCTGGAGTGTTACCGGTGCTTGAAGCAGCTCTCTTCTTACCCTCTACAGAATCCATGCTTGCAACGCTAGCTCTGCTCTCCGACTCTAGCTAACAGTAAATGCTACGCCCCAGCGTGAACGCGCATGACGTATTCACACGCTAGGCTGCCTCTCGGAGGCGCTGCGGGATCGCTGCTTGCTCGACCCGAACAGTAATTATTAATAACTAATAAAGTGATTTTACAGGCATTTAGAGTCAACCACGGTGAAAAGGCCAGGGCTCTTTTTACTGACCAAGACATTGCTGGATCATGTATGAGGAAGAAATTGTTGGATTTTTATACATTTTTTTGCTGTTAAACTTTCTTAGAGTCCCTTTAAAATTGTTTACGAGATACCAACCTTTCGCCAGCCATCTTCTCTGGATCAAATAGGCCACATCTTCCACAGGTGATACAGATAGACGTTGTGTGCATGGAGGGGAGGGGCTGTGTGTATATGTGTGTGTGAGAGAGAGCGAGAGAGATGTGTGAGTGACAGAGAGAGGAAGAGAGAGCAGGGAAAGGAAAGGAAATGCAGCTGAATGAATAAGCTGCGTGTTTTTAAATAGCGTAAAAAAGAAAAACAAAACGCAATATGTGACGGTCGGTGTTGAATTTTTCTCTTCTTTTTTTGGGGTCTGTGTTAAATCTGTGGTGGTCATATTTTAATCTGTGGCACACCTACACAGATTCGTCTATGTGTGGGAAACATTGTTTTATAATGGTGCAAAAAACAAGCATTTAGCACCTGCAAGCAAGAACTCTGGACCCTTACAGACCTGTTACTACTTCTTTAAAAAGACTTCCATCCTCCACTCGTTATCGCTATAAAAAACACCTGTCCACACCTTCACACTGTCAAACTCCAACCTCCACCATGGCCAAGACCATAGAACTGACCATTGTCACCAGGGACAAGATTGTACACCTGCACAAGACTGGGATGAGCCAATCTACAATAGGCAAGCAAGTTGGTGAGAAGTTGTCAACTGTTGGAGCAATTCTTAGAAGATGGAATAAATCCAAGATCATTGACAATCTCCCTTCCCCTGGAGCTCCATGCAAGATCTCACCTCGTAGGTCTTGAGAACGTTAAGGAAACAGCCCAGAACTGAGTATTTAGCACTTAGAAACAAGCGAAAATTCTGGAACTAACATACCTATTATCTCTTCTTGAAGATGTTTTTCTGTCCTCCACTCGTTACCTGTATTAATGCCACCTGTTTGAACCCATCTGTATAAGACTCACCTCTCCACACCTTTTTTTACTGTGAGTAAATGGCCCAGAACTACACAGGGGTAACTAGTCAATGACTTGAAGAGACCTGGGACCACGGTAACAAAGGCTACTATTAAGCCCCTTTCAAACAGGCCATGAAAAACGGTAAGTTTCCGGACTTCGTCTGTTTCGCTTTTGAGTCTGAAAGCAATCTTCCGGACCTTGTCTGGATACCCTTTACCCGTAATTTTACGGATGAAGACCTAGTAACAAGAGCAGGCTTCTCGCGGTATGGGGTTTGTGTTCAGATTAACAGGTAATGTTCCAGGTAAACTGGAGGGGTGTGGGGAAAAGGGGAGGGGGGTAGGGAATGCTGTGAGGGTACACATTGATGACGTATTAATGTCACCATCTTCCTTTCAGCTTCTTCGTCGATGTTTCTTGAGCGTTTCCATGTGCGTAAAATTGCACACATCACAAAGACGAGCCCTGCGAGTAGATCTGCTGTTTCGTCGACCATCTTTGCAATAATCCTTTTGTCTGGGGAAATGACATGTACGCCTGCCGCACTAAGTTTACGTCATATCCACATACAACAACTCATGCTTGAATTTGTTATTTTGTAAATATGTTATTTATTTGAATAAATTTAGTCCTTAGCATACCAGAATTTGCACATTGCAACAATTTTGTCAGTCTGATGACATGATATCAAATTACGATGAACTTGTTACTCAGTACTCAAGTAGCCTTTAAATAAAGTACTTTTTTACTTTGCCATCAGATCCTTGATGCAGAAGTAGTGCTGCTGCTGCATTTGTTGGACTTCGCCTCCATGCTTCGCAATTTGATGACTCATGCACTGTGTGACTCGATGACTAGTGTTGCCAGATTTGATCTTTCCCCCGTATTAAGGCTGTTGTTAACGGCATTGGCATTATAAAGAGTAGATGCCGCATCGACTGCTACTGCTTATTGTTTTAGCAATGGCTTTTGGTAAATGACCTGTACTTGTATAGCGCTTTTATTTAGTCCATTTATTTAGCGCTTCACACTACATTCAGTCATTCACCCATTCACGCACTCATTCACACAGTAGTGAAGGCAAGCTACATACAACTTGGACAATTGATGGCTGCCAAATACTTTTTTGACCCACTTTATGGAACCGTAGCAACCTATATGAAAAGGTGTTTTCTCTTCTTCTGTTTAGGTCAGTCAGTTTGTCATCTCTCTACAGTCTTTTAAAGGCGGGACTATGCCCATACTTCTACGTCTGCTGCCATCAGGTATATTAAACTACTTTGATGTTTAATAATTTCCTCTTTTTTTTTTTCATAATTGACTCTGCTGTGTATCAGTTCACAGTGTTGTTTAGGGCACCGGGTCTTGCAGGGTCAGACTGCATAACTGCATTAATTTCTCCTACAACTCGAGGTCTCAGAGAAGCAATGAAGACTGAAGGTATCCATATACAGATTAGCTTCTGACAAGTTCATGTACTGACTATCCTGAAGAATCAGAGAATTCCTGCTACTACTGTGCTTCCTTTTTGACCCTTGTCTTTTTTTAAGGTGTGGAGTTCAGTCTTCCCCTGCTGAAGGAAAGGAGGAGGTTCAGTGAACAACAAAAAACTATTCAACAGAGGACAGAGGAGAAGGAGGACGAATACATAGATTTGTGAGCTTTTTACTGGTTCTCCACTGCAGATTTAAGACATGACAAACCTGAGTATCACGTTCATGAAAATAGTGTATTTTAAAATCATGTTGTTATATTCTGCTTTTTCCTTATTTAACTGTTGTAGTAATTTTAAAATGTAAATGTTGTAGCTTGCAGGTGGATGAAGTCGAACAGAAATGGGATGAAGAAGATGGATGCAGTCGAGGTGAAGACAACAGCTTGTCTTGGCTAAAGGAGATGGGAATCCAGGACAAAATAAAGAAGCCTGAATGCATTAATATACAGCTGTATCCACCCCTGATGCCTTGCTTTTGTAATGTTTAACTAATATAATCTTGTTCTTGTTGAGGTTAAAAACAGCAAATACTGAAGGTGCCTTGACTGCTTCTATAGACAAAAAGAAGCTCCAACTCTGTCTCTGGACCATAAATCGGAGTCAGCTGTGTATGTCCAGGGATCCCACAGCTTCAACCTCATCAACTTCCTCATCAACTGCAAGAGTGTGGTAGCTGCGGCCGGTTCTCAGACTGGTCTACCACCAACCCTGCTGGCTCCCACCGCTTTCAGAGGGGCTACCATGAATGTGCTTAAGGTACAGCAGTCATCCTTATCAATGGTCAGAATTTGTTGGAAGGGCATTGAAGTAGTTTTAGCAGTTTGAATTGGTACACAGTTTGTTTTTTTTTGCAAAACTGAAGCTCTATATTTACTAATAACTGTGTCTTTATTAACCTGCAGTACCCTCACCCCTGTTTAAACATCAGTTTAATGGTGTGTTTTCCAGGGCCGCAGCGTTAATGTCAAGAACTTGGTCGATTGTACCTACCAGAACGTTAGCAGTCTGGAGCTCACAGGTACAGAACCACCAGAGCTGGAACTGGTTTTTTTCTTCCTTATGAAATGCAGATGTTCTTTTTTGTTTGAGGGGGATTAATCTTTTATCCAAACCCTTCCAAAAAAAGCACGCTGTCAGTGTCTACATACTTAAATGAATTAAAAAAGTTGATTTGCAGGTCACAGATGAGATCAAACCTTAGATTTAGCTTTCTCCCTATCTGGTGTTCTCTGATGTTAAAATACCTCTGAGGCCAGAAACAGAACATCTGGTTTTATACTCAGATTAAGGCCCTGTCTACATTAGGCTGTTTAAGTACTGAAATAAATAAATATTTAGTCAATACCCCGTCTCGGCCACACTAGCCCATTGTTTAAGGTTCTCCCCCCCAAATAGTTTTTAACACAGGTAAGAGGGCTGTCTATTTCTCAAATCTCCAGCTCTTGGATCGGCGTGGATTGGTTAGGCGTTTAACAACTGAGTTTAGTAAGGAAGTGACATCAGAAAACACACGCCACAGCCAGATTAATAACAACCGGCGACCGCTCAAAGGTAAACAAAGAAATATCTCTTCTTGTGAACAGCCATTTTTGGTAACTTTGCCCAACAAGTTGCAGATCAAAATTTATGGGATCAGAACAGTATCACCTTGAAATGAAACTGAAAATAAATATTGGCATTGAACATAAAAATTGGCATTGAAAATATTATTGTAACTGAAAATATTAATTTTGAATCGGAAATAAATCTAGTGAAAATGTTTGTATTGAAAGTGATTTTTTTTTTTTTTTACAATGCCAATCCTCTTTTACAATGCCAATCTTTTTTTCAGCTTCATTCAGGTGATACTGTTTTGACGCTTGTGTGTGCTTCAGCCCCCCATATGTTTGCATGAACGAGGCAGGAGGGAAACTCCGACTGTCCGAGTGGGATCAACATTTTCTTTGCTTCTAATGTGGTTTGTGGAAGGTGATAATTTGCAGTTGGGGACCCGATTTATGACAGCCTTTCTGTAGTCTTTTGTATCAAACATGTTTGATATTATCGCAAGTCCTAGTGTAGTCGTTGTGACGTAAATCAACCAACAACCAATAAAGCTGTTCTCACACAAGCGGAAGCACAAAGCTACAGATCCCGCCAGGGGTCAGGTGCAGAAAATTTTTTTGAGGGGTAAGAATCTGTACCCTCGGTTTATTAAATCATGCGCATGGAGTTGTAATCTGTTCCCTCCGTTTATTCAACTATGTGACCGTGTTGGGGTTCTGTCCGCTTCATACTGTACCCTGGCTGTTGGGGGATGTACTTTACTGCTATGGCACAATGGTTAATAAGCAGTATTACATCGCCGATGATAGTGGGTTCGAGTCCCGTTTATGATATCGTCTTGCACCTTGCCACATATCAGTTATTTTTTTTGTTCCTGCAGGAAAGTAGGCTATAAACATAGGTGTCATATTTATAAAGAACAGTTTTGTAGCCACCTATGGAGCCTGGCAGGGTCTATACACAACAAATACAATATTTGTGTTCCATGGCTGAGTAATGGGCCATAAATTAAAAAGTGTATGCCAACCTTGCCCCCTGGAATACAGGCACAAACCAGCGCTATCTGTGCATCTGCATGGAGCAAGTGGTACAGCATCTAAACACCTTGCAATAAAAAGATATGAGTTAACCAGTTACTTGTTGATACAGTACCCACTTTGAATGCAAGTCTTTATTTGACATAACATTAATCTTGGCAAAGAATGCTACAACATTCGCACATAAAGAAACTGTATAATGCTGAGCATAATGGGAGGAATTTTGCGGGAAGCTAAAATAGCCTAGGTGTAGTCTTTTAAATAGTGTCCCAACCAGATTCAGTGTTTATAAAATCTTTAGTCTGAGACTAAAAAACTGTTAACCCAAGTCTTTAGATGTGAGCTGATAATCTTTAAGAGTCTTTTGTAAATCGTTTCAAAGTCTCTAGGTGTACAGAAAGCATAATGTGGTTTGTGGAATAATAATAATAAAAAAATAAGATATAAACGTTTTCTTCTCAGTTTGCCATGGCAGTTGGCGCGCATTACCGCCACCTTCTGGTTTAGAGTGTGTCACAATTACGTTTTGCAATCTAATAAAAAAAAACGAGTTGTCAGTGTTGCTTACACCAGTCTTAATTGATTTGTTAACGTTATTGACATGTATTGAAAATATGTATTGTGGATCTGAAATAAATTGTTATTTAATATGGTATAGCCTATATAGTGTGTATTTACATCCCTTCATACCACATTGTCTGTAATGAGGAGAGCCTCCAACAAAGACAGGCTACACAAGCATAAAACTTTATTCAATTCAATTTCAATTTTCAATTCAATTCAGTTTATTTATATAGCGCCAATTCACAACAGATGTCATCTCAAGGCACTTAACAAGAATTCATTTCAATACATTTATACAAACATTCCAATCAATTAAAAAGTTTCCTATTTAAGGAATCCCAGCAGATTGCGTCAGTCTTTGGCGTGAGGTTGGGCCCCGTTGATGCAGACTTTCCAACCACAGCAATCCTTCAGCAATCCCTCATACTGAGCAAGCATGTAGCGACGGTGGAGAGGAAAAACTCCCCTTTAACAGGAAGAAACCTCCAACAGAACCAGGCTCAGTAGGAGCGGCCATCTGCCACGACCGTCTGGGGGTTTGAGAAGACAGAGCAGAAACACAGAAGGAACAGAAGATCTGATATAAGAGAACTTTCTATGTTACAGAAAGTAAAAAGTTAATAACAGGACACAGTGGATCTTCAGTTACTGGGAGGATCATCCCAGTCGATGCCCCCCGTCCAACAGGGCATTGCAGCCAAGCAGGATACCAGACCAGGTATATCTTCTATGGAGAGAAAAACACTGAGAGAAAACAAAGTTAACAGTCGAAATAATAGAATGTACTGTAATACAACTGGAGAGTCGTAGGAGAAAAGGAAGTAGCAGAGTGAAGAAAATTGGTAAGTCTGTCCTCCAGCAGTCTAAGCCTATAGCAGCATAACTACAGAGATAGCTCAAGATGACCTAAGCCACTCTAACTATAAGCTTTATCAAAAAGGAAAGTTTTAAGCCTGGCCTTAAAAGTAAACAGAGTGTCTGCCTCACGGACTAAAGCTGGGAGCTGGTTCCACAGGAGAGGAGCCTGATAACTAAAAGATCTGCCTCCCATTCTACTTTTAGAAATCCTAGGAACTACAAGTAAACCTGCAGTCTGAGAGCGAAGGGCTCTGTTAGGAACATAAGGAACAATTAGATCTCTGATGTATGATGGAGCTTGATTATTAAGGGCTTTGTATGTAAGAAGAAGGATCTTAAATTCTATTCTGGATTTAACAGGGAGCCAATGAAGGGAAGCTATCACAAAGACTCCTAGTCCTAGAGAAGAAACCGTTTGTCTTTTTTTCTTCCACAAACCACATTATTAGCAATGTAAATGTCCGGTTTCTTTTTTTTATTTTTTATTTTTTATTTTTTTTTACGTGTCCTGTTTGGCAGTGTGGAGCTCAGAATTGGTGTCTGAGTACCAAGTAGAAGCCCAACAGATTTACTTTCACAAGCGGAGCAGTACAGCTTTTGCTATAGTACTCCACTTGATATATGTGTGAAAAATCTTTATTGTGAATTGTTGGGGTTTTTATTTCCTGATGTTATGGACACGGAGACGGAAAATTAAGGAGAAGAAAGAAGGAAGATGAAGAAGAGAGGTAGAAAACAAAAAGTCAAGAGAGAGGGTGAGTTGAAAATACAAGAGAGGAAGGGGAACAAAGAAAACACAGGAAGACATTGAAGTCTGCCTCCATACCCACAGGACGGCAGAGAGAGGGAAAAAAAAAAAAACACGAAAAAGGAACATTGAAAAAACAAACCTAACATCGTTAATTAAGAACTACACAACCACATCACACAAGAATGGATATAAAAATACAACAACAATGTCACAGAAAAACTCATGATACCGATTAATCAAGCTCTAGTAATGATAACCTCAGCCCAAGAATATATCCTTAAACACAAGAGACCCCACATCTATGTGTGTGTGTTAGCATGCTGGTGCATATAAGGTTTCTCCATAGGAGTATTCGATAGTTGGTGTGAGCAGGCATCAATCCGTCTCCCAGAAATCGATGCAGACATGAAGGAGATCGGAGCAAAGACGTCCAAAGGAGCCCCAGGCGGACCCGGGCGGGGCCGACCGCATCCCCCAAGAGTGGAGCAAAGGAGAACCCCAGGGGAACATCCAGCGGCCACTATGCAGGGAGTATAGGCAGTAGTGATCAGCCCACGGGCACCCCACCCCCCAGCAGGGACCCGACAAAGGACCGGCCGACGAGGGGCCCCCGGCACTGCAGGGGCCGGCCGCCACGCGCCGCCTCCACCCTAGGCCAATCCCCACCGCCAACATCCCAGCGCCCCACCGATAGCCGCAGGGGACGGACAGCATCCCCAGGCCGGGCTCAGCCAGCATCTGGACACCAAGCTGTACCAGCTCCCGGGTCCTGATCCCGCGCAACGCAGGGCGCCGAGACCAGGCATCCAACGAGGGCCAGGGCCGGTCCAACCCGCCAATGAACCGGCCACGCACGGTGCGCACAGAACAGGTGATCAAACGAGCAGAGACGCCGGATCCACATCCCGCCGAGCCACCGAGCAGGCACCACCCAACAATCCCAAACCTGGCACCTCTAAAAGAGGTGCCCCAACAAACCAAAGGAAGATATCGGCCCAGCGAATCGGCCGACCGACACACCGGCCCGGCCAGGCACGCACCAGGTCTGATCCGGATTGACCACCGATGCACCGGCAGGCAGGGGCCCCCGTCACCGGCGGGGAGTGACGGAGGGGAAATAGGCCCCCCATTAAGTGTAAGGCCTGGGGTGCGCCAGGCGAGGGGGCAGACCAAGATCCAACCTGACAGGTAGACAAAGACTTACAGTCATACGTTCCCTCCCTCTTAAACCCATACATTCTCACTGACTCACCAAGACACCCAAAAAAATGACGCTGTACCCTCACTCACACACCCCATACACACTTTATGCTCCCAGGTCCAGGTACCGATGCCCCAGTAGAGCCACCAGCCCCCGGACCCTGGAGATGGACCCCCTACCTTCTAGGACGGAGACAAGCAGACCACCAAGGGCCCCACAGTGGCAAAGCGGCCCGACAGCCCAGGACCCCGACCAGACCGCCTGTTCCTCCTCCGGACCCCAACCCCTGATGGCCTGTAGCGAACAGGGGTGTGAAAAGACCCCTAGCCTCCATCCTCCCGCTTGAGTATGGTGTTGATGCGTGTTGTTATAATGTGCATTTAAAACAGAGGGGTGGGATGTGGGGAAGGCAGCCACACATCCCCCAACCCCCACCCCGAGCCATCAGTGTCTATATCTGGTTTAACAGTGGGAACCGGCACCAGAGGTGAAGCTGATTGAACCGCTCCCCCTCTGGATAACGGAAAGTGTGCCCACCCCAAAGTCCCTACATATGTGTCGCGTGAGAATGTTATAAGTGGGAATGTCTAAGTTGTATATTAAAATTGGGACCCAGGACACCACGGGATAGCGAGGAGGGAAGCCCCTCCTCGCACCCCAGTGATGTGCCCATGCCCCAAGACCCTATATGAGTGGTAAAGTGATGGAGCGGGTGGACAGAGGTGTCCAGGGATGGGGAGGGAAGGACTGGGAGACAAAATGTCTTCCCAGGGAGCCAGCTCCCCCACTGACCCCAATAGGCACCGCTCTTCACCGGGATCCACCAGGGGAGGGAGGCCATGGCACGTTCGACCCGGGGCCCACGGCCACAGCACCACAAAGCCCCAAGGCTGTCCCCCCAGCCCCATCCCAGAAGGGGAACTAAACCCACCCTGACATTCGCTCTACTCTCAAAACACAAAAGACACTAGACACCCAGGTTGAGTTCGCGCCCCCCCCCCGCACACCCCTCCCCCCTGTCCAAGCGCCCTTGTAGGGGGAGAGCACCTGTCGCTACACAGCAGCAGCCTCACCGCCAGTAAAGGAGGCCCCCAGCGCCACCCCTCTGGGCCCCGTAGCCCGAACCACCGATGAGCCGGGCGGCCGACCCACCATGCTGACATCCACCAGCCTCATTCCTTGTGGAGCGACCACTGTTGCTCAATGGCCCGGCAGGAGACCAAACCCAGCGCCCCACCCACCTGCCCTGCACGCCCACCACCCGGCCAGTCCACCCGCAAGTCCGACCGAACCCGGCCAAATGCCCAACCCCAGCGCCCCGCACAAAGACCAAGACCCAGGAGCCAAGTCCAGTGCAAAAAAGGACTGATCTGGCCCAGAAACGCCACCCAGCCGCCGCGACCAGCAGCCAGGCACCCCAACCAGCAAACAAGGCGAGACGCCATACAGGGACCGGCGATGACAATTGGCCCAGAGAAAGAGAGAGAGGCGGCTGCACATGCCGGCCGCCGGCCGGCCCCGACCCCCACAGCCAACAGAGACCCAACGCCGGCCGACCCCCAGCCAGGACCACAGCTAGGGGGTGCGGCGCCCCCGAGCCCCGAATCCCCAGGCCCACCCCAGACCCTACCCAGGCGCAGCACGGCCACCAGGCCAGCAACCCATGTCCGCCAGTGCAACCCCCCCAAGGCACCGTATGCAGCCATCAGGAGTTACCACCCAAAGCCCAACCCCAGGCCGGCCACGATGTCCAGCGCCCCATCCGCCCAGTGATCCCACCCCCCGGGGTCCCCCCCAGACGCCTCCAACCCCAAAACCCCCACATCAGCAACAGTGTCCCAAACGACAAAACCAAGTGCCCCCCACCCCCACTAGGTGATGGAGCCGATCAAAGGAGCCCAGAGAGATTGATCAGATATGGAGCCAGAGGCCGTCTCAAGACCAATATGGTCCAACAAGAGATTTCTATACTGATTAATATTAAGAGCTTTTTTATTTTCCCAGTTCAGGAGGATAGTTTTCTTAGCGATGCATAAGGCAATGTGAACCATTAGAACTGACTTTGTGTCCATGGTGACATCATTTAAATTTCCTAACAGGCAAATTGAGGGAGATGGTGGGATGTTACATTTCAGACACTTTGATAAGTCCTCACATATCTGGCACCAGAATTTCTTAACAGGTGGACAGAACCAAAGCGCATGAACATAAGTATCTGGTATATTGCTTGTGCATTGTAAACAGCTATTAGACGATGTAAAACCCATCCTAAACATTCGTTGACCTGTATAGTGTACTCTAAGAAGGATTTTGTATTGTATTAATTGCAAATGAGGATTTTTTGTTATTTTAAATGTTCTTAAACATATCTGAGATCAGTCGTTTTGGTCAAAGCTGCCTGATAAATCCACCTCCCATTTTGAAATAGGGATGGCTATTGATTCATCTAATGTAGATAAAGTTTTGTATATTTTAGACAGCAATTTGGGGGGGTTGAGATTAAGAAAATCTAAAACTCTTGCTGGAATTTGTAATTCAGTTGTATTGAGCCTTAATTTACCTTTAAAAATAGATTTAATTTGTTGATGTTCTAAGAATTAGTTTTTATCAATTCCATATTGTGTAATTAATGTATTAAATGGGATAAACTCTGTTCCTTCAAATATATGTTCCAGGTATTCAATTCCATTGCACCTCCAGACTGGGAAACTTATCATACATTTTTTTTGCAAGATGTCGGGGTTATTCCAGATGGGTGTACCTCTGCATGGGAATATTGTGGACTCTGTCATTTTTAGAAACTCCCACCATGCTGTCAGAGAGGAGCTGATATTTATGCTTTTAAAGCATTCATATTGTTTTATATTTGAGCTAATAAATGGTAGGTCTGAAAGTTTTATCTTATTACATAGTGTCTGTTCTACGTCTATCCAGGACTCGTCTAGGTAGCTATGTTTTAACCATCTTGAGATGTATTGGAGCCTGTTGGCTAAGAAATAATGATGGAAGTTTGGTAGATCTAGACCTCCTTTTTCTTTGGTCTTATGCAGTGTTTTTAAGCTGATACGTGGGGGTTTATCTTTCCAAAGAAATTTAGAGATAGAGGAGTCCAGAGATCTAAACCAGTCTAGTGATGGTTTACTTGGGATCATTGAGAATAAGTAGTTGATTCTGGGCAAAACCATCATTTTTATTGAAGCAACCCTTCCCATAAGTGATATGGGTAGGGATTTCCATCTAGCAAGATCATCTTCCACTTTTTTTAAAAGTGGGATGTAGTTTAGCGTTATTAAATCTGCCAGTCTTGGTGAGACATTGATACCTAAATAGGTAATATTCCCTGACTGCAGTTGTGTACTAGTTGGATTCTGGACAGAACAATTGATTGGATGAACTGTAGATTTTAACCAATTTATAGAATAATCTGAAACATTTGAGTAAGAGTTTATCAACCCGATTACCTGAGAGAAAGATGTTTATGCAGATGATGTATTACTTTTTCTCCAGCATTCACAAAGACTGATTTTATGTTCTATGTTATTGCTTTTTATGCCTTTAATATTGTGAGTTTGCCTGATTGCTGCAGCTAGTCGTTCAATAAAAATAGCAAACAGGGAGGGAGAGAGAGGACAACCCTGCCTGGTACCTCTCTGAAGATAAAACCTAGATGATGTTTGGTTATTTGTCCTGATACATGCTGTTGGTGAACTGTATAATATTTTCAACCAGTTTATAAAATAATTTCCAAAGCCAAATTTATGTAAGGTTACAAAGAAGAATTTCCAGTTAACTCTATCAAATGCTTTTTCTGCATCTAAAGATAATATATTAGTTTTAATGTTTTTACAGTAAGGAAAATCTATTAAATCTATTAATCTGCTTAAATTTGTGGATGAATGTCTCCCTTTAATAAAACCAGTTTGATCAGGATGTATTATAAGAGGGGTTACTTTCTCTATCCTTTTTGCGAGGGCTTTGCAAAGAGAGGCTTTGCCGCCTCTCTCTTTTTCTCTGGGCCAATTGTCATCGCCGGTCCCTGTATGGCGTCTCGCCTTGTTTGCGGGTTGGGGTGCCTGGCTGCTGGTCGCGGCGGCTGGGAGGCGTTTCTGGGCCAGATCAGTCCTTTTTTGCACTGGACTTGGCTCCTGGGTCTTGGTCTTTGTGCGGGGCGCTGGGGTTGGGCATTTGGGCAGGTTCGGGGACTTTGCAGTCAACAGTGAGCTGCTGACTAACAAATAATCCAGTCGAGAATATGAATGGTGGACATTTGAGAAGAAAGTATATTTTTTGTCATTGGGGTGAAGAAATCGCCATGCATCACAAAGTCCATAATCGCTCATGTACTGTTTGACTATATCTATAGATTTCCAGCTGCGCTGAGTCCCTGCTGCGCTGAGCCTGTGTATTTCTTCAATTAAACCAAAGTTGAGGTCGCCCCCAAGAAGAAGTGAGCAATCCATGTGTTCAAGGAGCACCGAGAAGAAGGAAGGAAAGAATGAGGGGTCATCAACATTTGGACCATATATACTGACAATACATAACGTTATGTATAGATAGTTTTACTATAATTAATCTACCCTCTGGATCTGTAACTGTATCTATCACTGTAAAATTTTAATTTTTATTTATTAATATTGCTACTCCCCTTTGTCTGGAGTTATAGCATGCAGAAAACACAGTAGGAAACTCAGGGGATTTAAGATAATCTGCAGCTGAGGTAGATTTATGGGTTTCTTGTAATAAGACGACATCTGCCTTCAATCTTTTAAGCTGGTTAAGAATCTTAACTCTTTTCTCTCTGGTGCCAGCTCCATGAACATTCCACGTGACAAACCTTAGAGTAGTCATAGTTTTGAGATAAAAGTTGTAAAGTCCATATCACCATAGAAACTGATAAACACAGGTGTATTATTAGTTTGTGCTTGGGGTTGCCTGATTGAAAATCCAAAAGCCGAGATATAAGAAAGAGAGAAATACAAAAAAGTTGTGAAGGTGTGAAGGGTGAGAGAGAAAGAAATAGTTATGTTAAGAAAAAATTATGTGTGTGTGGGAGTGATAAAAGAAGGAAAAAGGAGTGACAAAGACATTTGGTGATAGACATGTGAAGATGAGAATAGAAAAAAGAGCCAGTAACCCAGTGCTTAGCCCTGGCCCCGCCCACATTGAGTGATGTAAACAACTTTACAGAGCTGTGCTAACATTACATTATAGTTGACTGATGAAACAACTCTTATCTGACCAGTGTTACATGACTAATAAAGCCAAGGAGTAAGCTGGGGGTCCCTGAACAGCTGCCCAATAACATACAGTTTATCTACCACTACTGTAGCTCTGGTGCCTTCACTGATATATTTCTTCCTGATTGGGAACAAAACAGGCCTTCTATCCAGGATTTCCTTCGGATATTGATCGTTAACGCTGTAATTCGTTCCCCGCAGCTCTCTGCCCTGGCCTCTGACCTGCTCTTTTTGCTTGTAATGCTCGAATTTAGCAACAATTGGTCGCGGCCGGCTGTTGTTGGGCTTCTTACCTCCTAGGCGGTGGACGCGGTGAAAAGTGATGTTTTTTACTGTCGCTTGGGAGCTTTAACTGATGTTGGAGAAAATCGGACGGTGGATTCAGCGTCGTCCTCACCTTGTTCTGGGATCCCGGAAAAAACAAGATTGTCCCGCATTCCCCTGGCCTGTATATCCAAGATAGTTTCTTTCATCCTCTTACCTTCTCCGGACAGCTGCGTCATCCCCTCTGTGATTTTCTTTTCACTCTCCCTAAGCGTTTGGTTTTCTGCAGCGAGTGATGCTACCTGTTGTTGGCTGAACTCCAGGGATACCCTTAGAGCTTGAAATTCTTTATGGAGAACCTCAGCCAGGCCCAGACGGGCGTCTAGGCTGGTTAGCTTCTTATCTGTTGAGTCCAGGACATCGCTGTAGCTTTTCTCTGGAGAGATGGTGGAGGTGCTGGCCTCAGAACGAGTGTGTTTTTGTGATGGTGTGCTTGTCGGCACAGCAGAGGTGGATTTCTGTGGCTTGCCCATAACAATGTTGTCAAAGCACTCGTCCAAGTAGCTTTCCAGGCTGTGCAAGGTTTCCTCGTCCAGTTTGTTTATGGAGAAATACAAAATAATGGTTATTATTATTAAACGTTTGCTATATTTGGCTCAAATGTTATGGTTTGTTTTTACCCGAGTTTGTTTGTTTTACCAGTTTACTGCCATATTACTTACGCACAGCTCTCGCGAGATCTCAGCAGCAGCTCATCGACCGTCAAATTACATTCAACTTTGCCAACAACTGTGCTTTTTACTTTTCCGATAACACATGAGAATATCCCAGACTATACAGTGAGTTAACAAGCTCCCTCTTTCTTAAAAAAAAAACTTGACTGCACCACTTAAACATTTTATTTGAACATTTAACACATGAATGTTGTACAGACTAACATAATTATATTGGTGCAAAGATTTTCATTGCACATCCACACACCCTTAATCTAGTGCTTTCAGAAGTACAAGAGGAGAAGCACCCTTTTTTGTCAATCAGCAAGTTGTGACTTTGTATGAGCTCTTTGATGCTACTCATTTCTAACCTGAGTCTCTTTTCTGTGACCTGTTTTGTACATTCAAGAACATCAAACAAGGAGTGGTTATTAGTGATACAGATGATGGGCAGTGTTTTCAGATCAGCTTTACCAGTAGTGAGTTCAGAATATAGTGTGGTCAAAAACATGGCATTATCAATGCCATCTGACATGGCAAGAGTTTCTCTTGCTTGTGTGCTTCTTACCACACGTCTGATTTTCTTAGATTGCCAAAACAGAGGAGAAAATCTTCCATTCTTCCCCATGAGGGCAAAAAAACTCCTCCCTGTGTACCTCCATCTGGAAGATTGCCCAGTGAAGCATCACTGAAGACAACTAAGCTTAAATCATCACTGTTACTCATGTGTTGAAACTTGAGCGTGACCTTATCTGACTTGAGTTTGCGAATCACTTTATTCACTTCATGCATGTCCTGAACAGTAGCATCTTTTATGTTGTCATGAGTAACCCACAAAATCTGTCCTATTTTAGATCTGACCTGCTCTCTCTCTCTGTCTCACTTAGTGGAGCATCTTTCTGCATGGTACGTGATGCTTGTAAATGAACTGGATGTAGCTTGACAACATAACTGTGCTGATGCACCTGTACCATACTACCCACAGTAGAAATGTCCATACCCAAATATGATAAACTCTCATGTTCCTCACGCCCAACATGAAAAACAGACTTAAGTACTGGTATAGACTAGTTATAAAATGTTCTGATCCTTCCCAAAGAAAATCATCAACATGACATGCCAGTACTCCTGCTATTTCAGCCTGCTCATTCTGCCAGTAGAAGACAGCAGGGTCGACTTGTGATATTTTACCACCAGTGTGCAACAGGAGTTCCTTAACCTTGTTGTACCAGTAGAGGGAAGTGTCAGCAAGTCCATACGCATTTCTTTAGTTTCCACAAAACATTTTCTACATCTGCTTCGGGGGGAGGACGGACATGAATATTTCTTGAGAGTTCCATTCTCTGCAAAAAAGCAGATTTTGACAGACCACAGCTAGCAACAGCCTGAAAGACTCTGAGGCACATGTGCGAGAATCCTTTTGTAACTCATGAATATTGACTTTTTCAAAGCCTCTCGCCACACAGCGTGCTTTGGGAACAATACCATTAACAGTTTATTGTAGTGTACAGACCCATCTAGGGGAAATACATTTCTGACCAATGTCTGTAACCTCTTCATAAACGTTATTTCGCCAGTTTTCTAACTCTTGCTGTTTCGCTGGATCAAAAGAAATATCCTTGGTGATCAGTACATCAGCATCTGTGTGTTCACTTTTGGTGTCAAGATGATCAACCTGAGACAAATCTAAAGCTTGTTTTTGTCCCTCACTGCAATCAGGTTTAATATATTGCACATTGTACCAGCTTTTGTATTGCCCTTTTGCTTTTCCTGCTCTGCTTAAAACTCTGGCTGTATGCTGAACACCATCATCTCTGTTGGTAAATATAATTATCTGACCTGTTCTCAGTTTTACATCAGAATATGGTACATAATTAGCTACCTCAGTCTCTAATCCATTAGCCATGTCTCCTGCGTTGTTTGTCTCATCTATCGATGTTTCCAGTGATTTCTTTTTCTCTGTTCCCACTCAGTTCATCATCTCCATTATCTAACACATCAGTGTGAGCCATTTCATTTTCTATGCCACTAACAGAGCACTAAGCTGAACAGGTTTTTCCTCATCCTGAATGTTTGCTTTGCTTAGCCTGGACGGGTGTGCTCTGACCAGAGCCCCACCCTGTCTTAAGAACACTACAGCTCCGTCCTGACTAATAACTACACCGGGACCCTTCCACTCAGTACTGTCTTCTCGTTTGTAGTACACTTTGTCAACTGTCACATACTTTTCTTCTGTGGGCCTGAGCTGCTTACGTAGTGCTCTTCTTATTCTCTCTGAGCATTCCACCTCTGTGAAAGCTCTTCTAGAAGCATGTAATGTTAAATGTTGTCCTACCATAGAACTCATGGAGATGCCCTCTAGGGCGGGTGGTTTATCAACCAAAACAGAGGGTAGATTGGGATTTTGTCCAAACACAAGTTGATGTGGACTGTAACCATGAACATTAATCATACTATTTTTGGCCATAAGAGCCCAGTTTGCCAACTACAATCATTTTCTCTTTTCACCTTCAGGAGAATCTCAGTTAGTGTCATGTTGTGTCTCCAGCAGTCGGTTGCTCCAAGGACTGTATCCCGCTGTGGTCTTTGTCTTGTTGTTGAACTTTTCCGCCATGTCTTTAACTTCCTCGTTGTTAAAGTTGTCTGTGTAGATCCGTTTGGGAGCACCATGGATGCTTATCCACGAGTCGATGAAAGAGTTGATAATTTCTGCAGGTTTCTTGGTCCTCACAATGTTTCCAGCACTGAAGCGTGTGAAGTGATCTATGATGTGTAGGTACCACACTCCAGGTTCCAGCTCATGCAGATCCATCGCCACGGTCTCATTATATTCTGAGGCTAAGGGTAAGCCAACAGCAGGTTTGGGTTTGGTCCTGCTGTATTTTTGACATATCTCACAGTCACAAATTATTTCCTGTAAAATTATTGGACAATCTTTGTCATTATTTCCAGAGCTTAGCATGAGCTGGTGCAACCGGTCTGCTGAGGCAT